>CAVLJG010000010.1:70827814-71418131 GCA_963669975.1 Acanthoscelides obtectus | reverse complement strand
CTGTCATTGATGGTTGGGCATCTCGCGCATAGATGGCGCCGATTGTTTGGCGCTGTACAAACCAAACGGAATCTATGTGTCATTGACAGCTGCCATTGAGGGTTGGGCATCTCGCGCATAGATGGCGCCGATGTCGCACCTGTCTGGTGTTGGCGTGGATTACGGGGGCATTTAGCACGTGTATACAGGGGTGCATCGAAAAATAGCGGATCGATGGACCGACGGTATATCGTTAAATCGTATTAGCAAGCGTGACCTAAATAGCGTGGTGGGCTCCTCTGGTCGGTCGGTCGGTCAGAATGTCTCATAACCTGTATACGATGTACTGTTATTATTATACAGGATATACCGTTCAAAATGAAAATAGTATAATGGATATTTTATTGAAACATATCGTATATATAACAATAAGGTTGATGGTGTGTGTGTGTGTGTGTGTATGAAATTTTCAGTTGTTACAGTGTCGTCTGAATCAATATCGCTGTGTTCTGGTCGTGCAGGTAGATTGAATGATTGTTTTAAGTGATCTTGTAATTATCAGGGAGTACTTTAGATGTTGATACTAATCGACTCAAATCATTCTTCGACAACTGATTTGGTTCATGAACAGACAAGAATCAAATTATGTTTTCACGGTTCAGTTCTGGTTGTTTTTTAATTTTTTCCCTAAAAAGCCTCGTAATGAGCCTCCTCGCTGGTTATTTTTGGTTTTACCATTTTTTTTTATATCACCTCTTTTTGAACAAAACAATTGCTTGCGACTGGTTTGAATGATTGATACTGTAGCACTGCTAGTGCTGATACACAGACTTTATGTAGTAGAATGATGGTGGGGGTGGGGAGTCGAAGGAACCGAATGTTTTTTTTGTTTGACAACAGGCTGAATACGAAATAAACATAGCTTTCTGAAAAATGTATTTTTTAATGATATACAGATACAAGTTTAGATAACAGAGTTTTTAGTTGATGTAACAAATCCTCGCTGGGGCATGGTACTCCAAATAGAGTCCAATGAAATGGTCCGGTCGCAACAACTTTTCTTGTAAATTCATTAAATTTATAGTAAGTTGCGTGACGGAAAAAGTAAATATGGCCATCAATCCATCGAAATGCGAGAGAAATATCTTCAGGTAACCCAGGAAATATGTCTCTTATCCGTCCTCTGTTCAACACATCAGTAAAATCGTTAGAAAATTCTATATATGACATATTATTATAAAAGGTATAGGACCGTCCTGCGTTTGATGAAAAATAGCATTGATTCGAGCCCTATCGGGTATATCAATTGAAAAATTATCAAGAAATTTAATGGTAGGGAATGATGCTGAGAAATATTTGTTTGGAGACACAATGGTAATCAAGTCACCGTTTGTTGATTGGAAAATATGTTGTAAAGTGTATTGACGTAATTCTGTAGGAACATAATCGACAAGAAGTTCAGGCTGAGATGGGATAATCATTTCGTTTAAGTCTAGTTTCCATATAAACATATCATGTGCAATATATAATCGGTAATTTGAAAAACTCTGGAGCAATGGCTAAAAACATAAAATCTGGAATAATATCACACAAATTTTTGAGGATCGGCTGCTTACGAGTTGTAGATCTTATAGTTGTTGTTGTTTTTGGTATTGCTGATGCGGTGGTAGACTTTGGGATTGAATCATATTTGTTTTTTTCTTCCATATAGATATTGTACTGCATTTATATCATCAACATCTAGACCACGAATCTCATGCTGATAGAAGGCAAACATAATAGCATTCGGAGAAGCACTATGTGCTATGCCGAGAGCATGTCCAATTTCATGAACCAACACCATAAGAAAACTAGTTTGATTTTTGGGTATATTAGGATTATTTCCAAAATACCAGCGTTCATTTATATCTAAATGGATTTCTCTACAGGTGCCGCTAGAGTCAGGAAAGTATGTATGTCCTAAAACGCCGCCAGCATCATCTAATGTCAATCGACATTCATCATTACCCATACAGTTTGCTCTAAAATAATGAGTCTTGCTAACCATGGTTATAGTAATATCAGGAGGATATAGAGTGGGATTGGTAACCATTGTAAATGTTAAGTTTGAAACATTTTGCCACATCTGAAAAGCCATTTCTGCATCTTTTTGGGCCGCAGGTGTGTTTCGAGGGAAATACCATTTCAGGTCATGTTTCCGAAATGGAAAACTTGCTCTAAATTCGGCATCACTGTATTGACAACGCGGACGATTCATAAATTCAATTGTTGCATTATTCAGCAATCCATCCACTGGTAAATTATACTTTTCTTGCAAGTTAGTTAGCAAAGTAGAGAGATCTGTTGTATTATCAATGATATGTTCATATTGAGTTAGGTATACTATAGCGTCTTTTTCGGAGAAATCGTTGCAAAGCACGTATGTGAAAGTTGAAATAAAAAATAATACGTCTACCCACATCAACATCTTGATAGAGAATGATGTCAAAAATCTCAGATAGCAAATATAAATTCGTTTACCTCCCAATCAAAATCTTGACTGAAAAAAAAAAAATTAGGCAGCAAATATACAATAATCATACACGAATTTCTATATTTCTAAAATTCTACTCTCATGTGCAACTTGTAATTGGAATTTCCGCCGGACAAACGATACATTCATGTATTACTAAGAAATTATATAAAAAATACTGCAACCGCAATGAATGTTGTTTTCTCGATAAAAATGGTACTGAGAATATGATGCATATAATATGCATATTTACGATACAATTATCTCATGCACTTGTGTGTCATCTCAACCACTTATTTATATTGAGCGAGCGCATGCAATAGGCATCATTGTTTCACACTCAACGCACAACGCTGCAAGCTGCAACAACGACCGCAGTACAATAGTGCTTCGAGAGAGACGAGAGAGCGAAAATTTTAAAAAAGTAAGTACTATTTTATTTAATATTTTTCTTTTTTATGTCTCTAAGTGCAACTGTTTTTTTTTTCGTTTTTTCGTGTTATGCTTCAAAATAGTTAGACGACTCATTTTTTTTTTTATAGATGGATTTATCAAAAATTAATGCTGCGTCTTCGATTGTAGACCGCAAACCTATCAGAAAATTAAAGGACCTACCAGTTGGGACACCATTTGCAATCCAAGCAGCTAAAGTGGTCAAGTCGAAATTTGGGGAAGCCGTGCTACTAGATTTAGGACCGGAAGTGCTATTTCTACCACAGCGTTTGACGGAAACGTACCAGCCGGTCATCGACGAACTTTTTCACGGAAAATACTCGATCATCTTCCAAGGGGAAGTGGACGTAGGGAAAAGCCGACCGCTAGCATCATTCAAAATAGTGGAAAATTAACAAAGCAGAGAACAGGGGGACAGGGTGAGCATTTTTATATATTTTTGAGTAATGTGTTTGCTTGAAAAAAAAATGTCGTCTTTTCAAATGTCTTCAAATAAGGTTAAAAAGATCATCAAACAAACAGACGGTGTTCTACTATCAATTGTTAGTCTACGGAAAATTTTATTTGATAATTTTACAATCAGAGACGCGGAAGTGTGGCTGAAACGAATAGAAAAACAAATTAGATTATGTAAACGGGTAATTCGTAGTAGAAGGCAAAATAAATTATCTGTAGGGACCTGTAGAAAAGTAGAAACAAATTTGGGGCATTTTAAACATTTTAGAAAGTTGATTTTAACTAGACATATTGGGGCAGGACTTCACTTAACATTGGGTCAGAGGGTTAGATGGGAAAATGTAGAATCGAGCTTTCAAAGTAGAATAAAAACCGGTTCCATAGCTAATTTGCGTCATAAGGACTTGAATCAATTTTTAGCAGATTGTGTAGTTGTTTTTAAAAGGAAAATTAGGAATATTTTGAACACCCATTGTGCGCTCAAAGTAAATACAACATTTTGCGGGGAGTTTATTAGGAAATCGGGGGATAATGAAATTTTGGGAATTAAATATATTAATACTAAAAATCATATTATTGATACATCAACTCAAATAGACGAGTGGTTTAAGATATATGTTAAAGATAAACTTTTAAACGAATTATCGGAATTTGCTGAAAAAGATT
Organism: Acanthoscelides obtectus; assembly: GCA_963669975.1. Classification (NCBI taxonomy): domain Eukaryota; kingdom Metazoa; phylum Arthropoda; class Insecta; order Coleoptera; family Chrysomelidae; genus Acanthoscelides; species Acanthoscelides obtectus. The sequence continues at coordinate 71,414,065 of CAVLJG010000010.1, read as the reverse complement.
CGGGATTTGCGTTAAATAAAATTATTTCCTTAGTTGTTAATATCAGTAAATATCAATTGGGAAACGGTTCATCTTATATTAGACTACCAGAACCGATTATAAGGAAAAAGCTTGTATAAACATTAAAAATATAGATCAAAATTGCTTTTACTGGGCCATTGTAAGCGCTCTTCGGACTCCTAGCAATAAACGACATGCAGAACTAACCTCCTCATATCCACACTTTACTGACGTTTTACAAACAGAAAATTTAGATAGTCCTATGCTGCTAACAAAAATTTCAAAATTTGAAAAGATGAATAATATTTCAGTCAATGTTTACGCTTTAGAATTGATCGAAACAGAAAAAAAATCATTTTACATAGTAGTACCAGCAAGATTAACGGAAAATAAACAGGATACGCATGTTAATTTACTTTTAGCTCAAAATAAATATTATCCGCGTTTAAATGATTATGATGCTCCTCCACCAGCGCCAGCAAATGAAGATAATGATTCAATCGATGAAATTAAATATCACTATTGTTGGATTAAAAATCTTTCGCGTCTTATTAGTAGCCAGTTAAATAAACATCGTGAGAAAAAATTTATTTGCGATAGATGTCTGAACTATTTCCATCAGCAAAATAAATTAGTTGAACATGAAAAACTGTGTTCTAAATTTAATAAATATAAAATTAACCTTCCTAAAGAGAGCTGCGTTGAATTTAAAAACTTTACATACCAACAAAATACTCCTTTTGTTGTTTATGCAGATTTTGAATGTCAATTAGAAAATCATAAAGAAAGTAGCGTCGTAAATTTAACTAAAACCATAAAATATCAAAAACACGTTCCGTATAGTGCTGGTTTCTATGTAAAATGCAGCTATGATGATAGCCTTTCTTATTTCGAGAGCTATCGAGGTGCAGATTGTATGGATTGGTTTGCAAATCGTATGGCTGGTGTTGCGCAATTTGTAAACTCAAAAATAAAAACAAGCGTACCTGTGATTGAAAAATTAGACACATGTAAGGCAACATCATGTCATATTTGCGGTAAGAGATTTTCAAAAACAAAAAAAGACATAATCGTTAGAGATCACAACCATTTCAGTGGAGAGTTCAGAGGTTACGCACACCAAGCATGCAATCTGAACTTTAGAAAATTGTTTGTTGTGCCGGTTATATTCCATAATTTAAGTGGGTACGATAGTCACTTTATGATTTCGAATTTATGTAAAAAAGGTCGCTTAAGTCTACTTCCCATCAACAAAGATAAATACATCTCCTTTACGCTGCACTCAGATGAAAATTTCATTAAATTGCGGTTTATAGACTCTTTTCGATTTATGGGGGCTTCTCTTGATGAATTAGCTTCAATTTTAGCAGAATCAGAAAAGAAAATTTTACAAAGAGAATTTCAAAATTTAGATGAAGATAAATTCAAATTATTAACACAGAAAGGAGTTTTCTGTTACGATTACATTGATTCTTTGAAAAAATTAAATGAAACGACTTTGCCCCCAATTGAAAAATTTTACAATAAATTAAACGATGAAAGTGTAAGTGACGAGAAGTATGCTCATGCGCAATCTGTTTGGCAACAGTTTAACATTAAAACATTAGGAGAGTATTCTGATATATATTTAAAAACAGATATTCTGCTTCTTGCCGACGTTTTTGAGCAATTGCGTAAAAAATGTTTCTCCACCTATGGTCTGGATCCTGCGTGGTACTATACAATGCCCGGATATACGTGGGACTGTATGCTCAAATACACTGGGTGTAAGTTAGAACTACTAAAGAATCTAGATATGGTGATGTTTTACGAAAATGCTATAAGAGGTGGAATTTCGGTGTGTAGCAACCGATTTTCGGAGGCCAACAATAAATATATGCCTAAATATGATCCTGAAAAGCCGTCCAAGTACCTTATGTACCTGGATGTGAATAACTTATATGGGGATGCTATGCAGCAACCCTTACCCTACGGAGGGTTCAAATGGGTAGATGATGTAACATCGTTTGATGTGATGTCAATACCCGACGACTCTGACGTAGGGTACGTGCTACAAGTCGATCTATCGTACCCACAAGAACTGCACGATAAACACAAAGATTTTCCGTTTGCGGCAGAACGTAGCGTACCACCCAGCGACGGCGGGGTAAAATTGCCGAAATTAATGACAACACTTACGGATAAAAAAGAGTACACGGTTCACTATAAAAATTTAAAACAAATGCTAGCTAATGGGTTAAAGTTAACGAAAATCCATAAAATTTTACAATTTAAACAAGCAGCCTGGCTGAAACCCTACATCGAGTTGAATACTCGATGTAGAGCTGCAGCCCGGAATGATTTCGAAAAAAATCTTTTTAAATTAATGAATAATGCAGTATTCGGTAAGACCATGGAAAATATACGTAAGCACCGCGTATGTAAAATCGTTAAATCTTGGGGTGGTCGCTATGGGGCAGCAAACTTGATTTCGAGTTTTCGGTTCCACAGTCGCACAATTTTAGAGGAAAATCTGGTGGTTATCGAATTGAACAAGGCTGAAATAACGTTTAACAAACCTCTGTATGTAGGGCAGGCAATTCTAGACCTATCGAAACTAGTCATGTATGATTTTCATTACACCTATATGCTACCAAAAATGGGTGCAGAAAGGTGTAAGCTCATGTACATGGACACAGACAGTTTTATCTACGAATTGCAATGTGAGGATGCATATGAGGAGATCATTAAAGCTGATTCCAGTAAATTTGATACTTCGGATTATCCTGAAAATAACATATATAAAATACTGCGTAAGAACAAAAAGGTACCGGGTCTAATGAAAGATGAAAATAACGGTAAAATTATGACACATTTTGTTGGACTTCGAAGCAAAATGTATAGTTACAAGGTGCAGGGTGGGAAGGTGGTTAAAAAATCTAAAGGGGTTAAGTACAATGTTGTTAAAAATAAAATTGCATTTGAGGATTATGTTGAATGTTTGAAAGAATTTAAGGAAAAAACAGCTACACAACGCTGTATCAGGTCGTATGCACACAACGTATATTCTGTTGAACAGACAAAAATTAGTTTAAGTCCGTATGACGACAAACGTTATTTAATTCCGAACAGTTTTGACACACTTCCGTGGGGACATTACAGTATCTTATAATAGCGTTTTTTCTTTTTTGTTATAGATGAATGCCCCAACATTATCAGAGTTAGCTGTTAGAAAAATTTGCGAATCAATAACATCAGCAGTAGAATTCATGGAGCAGTCTCCACTACCATGGAAATTAACTACGGAAATTGTGAAACAATTTCCTTTATATAAATGGCACGCTATGATTAAAGAAGCCAAAAATGATCTTGATTCTTCATATACAGGAATTAACTTTATTAGATGTCACAAAGAAATAGATCCAAATTTAATTCACACTATATTAGGAAAATCAGATTGGGGTTATGTTTTTGAAGATTATTCTAGTTACTGCCTATGGACAAGTGGATATTGGCTGGACCAATATTACCTACACGTATGTAAAAATTGTTTATCTGAATTTAAAGAAATACATAAAACTTTAAATAAACGTTTATTTGCCTGCTATGACCATTCTCACGAGGTTCACGATGCACATGACATTATTTTGAACATATACCAAAAAAAGTATAATTGGTGTCACAGCTGCTTTAAAAGCGTAGTGTTTGAACTAAAAGACCAGGAATCTTGCAGAGATGCCTTACATGATAGGTCTACAAATAACATCCGAATCCGATTTGATGAATCTGATGTAGACAGCGATATTGAGTTTTAAAAAAAACATCACAGCAAACAAATTACAAAAAAAATATATAAAAAGCGTTCATTCGTCCTCCAGTTTCTCTCTATCTATTGTACTAACATTCATATATATATTTTTTTTCAAACATGTATGTAGTACTAACATTTATATATATATATATATATTTTTTCAAACATGTATGTAATTAGATTTAATAAATGAATATTTATAAAAAAATGTTTTATTGATTTCGTTAGATTTTTCTAGTAAGAAGAGTTCACAACAAGATGTCCTGATAGCTTGAGTCGTCAGAGGTGTGCAACATCAGAAGCAATGTTAGTGCGTGGTTGGGGTTCAAAACTTAGCGTGTTCAAAAACAAAAAAAACACGCACACACATAATACTAACATTACTTCTGATGTTATGGCGCGGTTCTTCGGGCTATCAAGACATCTTTTTGGTATTTTTGAACAAAGTGTGCACGTCACGTGCGTCACGTATCACGTCACGTGCGTCACGTCACGTGTCACGTCACGTGCGTCACGTGTCACGTCACGTGCGTCACGTGTCACGTCACGTGCGTCACGTCACGTCACGTGTCACGTTACGTGACGTATATCATAATGAAACGACAGATATGCATTTTTACAAAAACTTTATCAAAATCGTTCAAGATCATTAGCGATCCTATGTCTATAGAAAAGTATATGTTGTCCTAACGCTATATGTTGTAAAGTACAGCCTACGAGCTTAAATGTATACAATTTTTGAATAGCATCTGAAAACGTATAATTTTGATCATTAAAACTAGCTCGAACAATCTTAAGCGCATTATAATAATAGCTTGGAAATTCAACAGTTTCTAGCATAGACATATACGGTACTAAAAGTTCATTATTTGCTTCTAAAAGAGCGTTCACGTCCATTTCTGAGAGGTAGAAACTAATGTTGTGCTTGGTTATTTCGAGGATTTTCGTACTATCATAGATTAGTCGTCGAATTCTGCAATAGTCACCGTACTCGATTTCGACAGGATCATACTTGTCAGGAAGGTTCTTCTCCTCCTCGTCCTCCTGCTCCTCCGTCTCCTTCACCGTTACCACATTGAGCTGGGTGATTAATTGTTCCCACTCATAGGAACTGAAAGATAGTTTCAACCGTGATGAGTTCCACACAATTACAGCAGGAGTAAATGATCTCGCTGGGCTTAGACCGCATCCAATTTGGTATGATCCATTTGGAAACTGCGTGTACAGCAGATAATGGTCCTCGTTCTTGGCCGCTTCTTCGTACCTTTCCAGAATAGCATCCAGCTCACGGTCGTAGTTTACAGATGATTCGTGTGAGCTGCTGGTGAGGTCAAACTCGCTGCAACTTGAACCACTAGCACTGGTATCCATTTTTTTACTAGCTGCCTGACTGACTGACTGACTGACTGCAACCGACTGAGAACTCACTTTTAGCAGAAACCCCCCCACCCCATACACCTAGACGATCGCATCATTGTCAATCCAACTATTATGTTTTGCATCAAGGCCAAGCCATTTGACGTACATTTTTTTACCTTTACGACGTAAAACTTTTTCAACTAAATAAACATCTGGATTGGCTGTTTTCTGTAATTCTTCGTCATAAAAGGCTCCTTTGATCGGTGCACCTTGCATATCTTCGAGCATGTACGTTGCAGGGTTGGTAATATTAATTTTAGTAACTTTATATAATTCCGTTGTCCAACTTGGAACGTATCCCTTGTCGAATAGCATTTTGGTTTTGCTGATGCGTACAATGTCACCAACTTTAAACTTACGCGGGCCCGCGATTTTTAAATGAGTATATTTTCGATTTAAGATACATTTTTCGTTGGATTTATTAATTTGTGATGGTTTACATCCGATGGTTTGATGACGTGTTCCATTGTATTCATTGGTAATGCTTTGTAATATATCAATCCATTTATACGATCCCATTAAGCTAAAGTATTTGTAAAGTTTATTTTTCAACGTCCTTATGGCTCTTTCAGCAATGGCCGCTTTCTTGATGCTATATGTACTATAATGATTAATATCATGCTTCTTCATTAAAGTTTGAAATTTACTATTGTAAAATTCTTTACCTTGATCAGATTGTAGATTTTTCGGCGTACGTTCCGTATGTGCGAGGATATCCGAAAACGCACGAGTTATCTCCTCACCCGTCTTTGTCTTTAACGGTCTAGTCCACATAAACTTGGAAAAAGAATCGATTACGACGAGAATTAATTTGAAATTTTTATTTTGATGAGCATAAGGTCGCATTTCAGCCAAGTCCGTCTGCCATAAATCGTCTAAGCCTTTAATGATGGTACGTCGTCTTAGATAATTTTTTCGAGCAGGCTTGTGCAGCTCGTTAACTAGTTGTAGCTTCTCCTTGGCGTACGTCATCATGTTTTAACGCTTTAAATTGTTGTTCCATCGGCTTTATACGCTTAGCAAGATCAAATGTTTTCAATGATATATATGATGTGCGTCCTTGCAAAAGTCGTAATTCAGAGGATAAATCAATGATATTTTTCCGTATTGGAGTCAAATCGGTATGAGACTTAATTGTAGCCAACTCCTGTTCTATTCTTGTTGTTATATTTGCAATAGAGTCATCTACATATTTTTTTGTTGCCATATGTTTACCAGAAGTAGGCGGATTTCTCGAAATAAACTCTGTTATTTGATCTGTTTTTGCTGTTATTTTTTTTAAATCAATCACTGAAGTATCTACGTATTTTTTAGTTGCCGCAACTGAGTTATCTGTGGGATCTTTTATATTACACAACTTTACGTTCTTGAAGTCAACATTTCCATCAGAAGTATGGGGTAGTGTTAACTTTGGCGGTGTACGCATATACGGAAGTGTCTTTTGTTTATCAAAGCGACGTCCGAATTTATCAAGACTCATCGTGTAAATGAAAGACCAAGGAACTAGATTACTGTATTATATTAGCTTCTTTCAGCTCGTTGAGGATGGCTACTATTTCATTATCATGCGACGTATTGCCAGCTTCCTGAGATGCCATAAGGAGTTGAAGTCGATCGATTAATTCATTGGGATCATCCCAGTACACGTATTCGATTGGTTCCTCGTTGTATGTCAAGTAATCACCGATACCTTTTCCTGTTGGCGGTTTTGATGTTGATGATGTTGTTGTTGTTGAGGGAGTGGATCTTGTTAATGATCGACTAAGTGGACTACGTATTTTTGTAGATGTTGATCGTGTGACAATTGTACCTTTATTTTTCTGCACATCTTTAAAGAGAGGCTTAATAATGTGATTATATTTAAATCCTGTCGAACCTTTTAGGCGTCCAAGCGAATCTAAATGAACACCGGTACTTTGCAATAGATTTTTATAGGGTTGTAAATCTGCATCTGCATAGTTTGGGTCATTATAGAATAAAAGTTGATATAGCCCAGGTGTGCCACGAAGCCATGTACCTGCTAAGTTTGTCCCCTCAGGCAATATCTGTATTTGGCCAGTCGCTCTGTCAAATTTAATTCTGCGTTTACCTAACATCCAACCAATGTTGTCGGTATATATAGGTCCATAATTTTTATCAATTTTATCGTTTTGTGTCCAAAAATCTTGTAAATAATTATGGCTTATTGGGGGATATTGATCTAAGTATTCCTCTATTGCTTCTTGTGAAATATCAGCAGGACGCATTTCTTCAGGTAGTGGTGGTGTTTCTGGTCTCGGCGGTATATTACCTTGTTCATCAGTTGAAGCCACGTCTTCTAAATTGAGATAGTTTGGGTTCTGTGTGAATACATCATCATTATCATCATCATCATCATGTTTCAATTTTTCCTCTTTTTTAATAATAAATGAAGGATGCTGCTGAGTCTTAGCTATTTGCTTAAGAGGTTCAGATATTGGTTTGAAAAGTTTTCTAATAGATTCATCTTCTGCAGTTCTACCTAACTTTAAAGTAAGATACTTTTTACGTATAGCTCGAGCAAGTTCTGCGATCTTTCTTTTATGACTAGCAACGGCAACTTGGTCCTTTGACATCATGTTACTGAATGATGGCGTACATGATAAGCCTACAATTTTATGTACTTATCAAATCCTACTCTGTATCGACCATAATTAAGAGGAAAGTCTTTAACAATAACTAACGTACCGTACTTTTCTGCCCAACATTCCGAACACATCTTTTTGAATTCATCAAAAGTAACATCTGGAGATACATGCTCATCAAATATATGTTTTAGATTAATTTCATCCTGCTTAAATAGTACTATAATGTTACAGTTGTCTCGTATGAGCTGTTTTGGAATTTTAGAGTATGTTTGGCAGAGATATGCAGCATCGATATCTTTATGGCGACACATGGAGTAATACTCTCGAATTTTCTGCTGACCGTCACACGACACGTCGTCAAATATGAATATAGAGCTATTTTTAGCCTTACTTGGACTTATAATTTCCTCGTTATCCTTAAATGGGAAATAGCCAACACCCTTAGCAGCGGAAATCACTTCTTGAAGCAGTTGATACTTTGGTTGATACAACGATTTTGAATAAACGTAAACATTTTTAAACTTAGCACCGTTTGGATGGAAAAGCAGCGCCAGCATTACGTTCGTTTTTCCACATCCGCTTGGTCCGCAGATGATAGCGCGAAACGAATTCGGTAACAATTTACCATGTTTACTATGTTGAGTTTTTGCTGTAAAATCCAAGTTATCAATGGGTAATGACTGCTCTTGTTGAACAACCTTCATCGTGTGGCGTTCGAATAAGGAATGTGTAAAAGTATATATGTAGATATTGCTAACGCATCATCAACAGTTCTCATGTTAACGTACAAGGGTGAAGGTGTTGTAAACTCTCTGATAAATAATCTTCCGATAGAACTCCACGTACCTTCGTATCAGTTCCTGGGACGTAAGTGTGCGACAGATTAGGATATTTTTTTTTCATTCTCACACATGTATATGTATATTTTCAGCGGGGACTAAATTAAAGAAGAGGTTAGCACGAGGAGATCCTGGAAAGAACCCATTGGATCGTGCTGCAAGAGATCACGATATTGCATACGCCTTATACAAAAATTTGAAAGACAGACACAAAGCTGATTGGATTCTTGAGAACCGAGCCTGGGAACGTGTAAAAGCACCTGACGCTTCACTAGGAGAAAAGACTGCAGCTTGGCTAACAACCACCGCAATGAAAGTTAAGCGAAAATTGGGTATGGGGCAGAAGAAATCATCTTTTCGACGAGGTGTTCTCACGAAAATCACAAAGTCCTTGAAGAAAAATGCTCCCACCACCACGACATTAAAAAAATCTGCATTGGTTGCTCTTAAAGCGGCAAGATTAGCGGTGAAGAGTGCAGGTGGAAAACATAAAGTTCGACTACCGAGAATAATTCCGATCGAAGGAAAATCTGGGGGATTCCTACCCTTGATCCCCCTTTTCGCCGGATTAAGTGCCTTGGGGGCGCTCGCAGGGGGAGCTGCAGGTGTGGCCAAAACGGTCGTTGATGCCAAGAATGCACAAAAGAAATTGGAGGAAGACCATCGCCATAACAAAGCTATGGAGTCTTTGGGCAAAGGATTGTATTTGAGAAAAAATGCTAAAGGTGGTTATGGGTTGTACCTCAAAAAAAAAAGTCAAAAAAACTAAACATCAAGCTACCCAAGAAAGCGCTTTATGATTATGAAATAAAGCAATATGCGAAGCTCTTGAACATACCTCATTTCCGAGGTGTCTTCATGCGTGACACTTTACCACGAGACGGTCCACGTAAAAGAGAATGCGCCGTCGTGAACTTAGATATTTCACAAAACAACGGAACTCATTGGGTAGCTTATAAAAAGATAAACAACAACGTTGAGTATTTCGATTCATTTGGTAACCTGAAGCCTCCACAGGAACTTGTTCGATATCTGAAAAACGCTAAAATTTTCTACAACAACGATCCTTACCAAACTTATAATCAAGTTAATTGCGGACAATTGTGTTTGAAATTTCTATACAATAACAATAACAACAACAACGATGGATAATAAAACATTATCGGAATTTACATTAGAAGAGTTTGAGAAGAATATTCCGCCGCTGGAATATTTAATAAGCAATGTGAGACCTGCAGAATTGTTGAGTATATGGCACAAACTGCCTGCAGAATACACATCCAATTTTGATCTTCAAATACGACTTCCATGCTATGTTCACTACAACAGACCTGATTGGGCAACACATTGGGATGGACCGGCTACTGCTCAAGCAAATTGTTATTTCTGTAAATTATCCATTCGAAAATAAACAAAAAAAACTTGAATAAATGCTTAGTACACAGCTATATTTTTTCATTCATCATGTCGCAGTTGTTGAGAGTCAATAGCACTACTCATATATTTTCATTTCGTCCTTCAACACCGATAGTGTTGGATCCGAAAAAAGATTATGAATTGGCGCTTAGGTCTTTTACTTCATACAATTCCATACCGAATATTGAAAAAGGAGATAAATTTTATTATATCGACCGGATAGGTGGTGGTCAATTAAAAGTCATCGAGTTTCCGACAGGCTGATATGAAATTACCGACATAGAAACATTTATACGAACGCAAATGAATCTTGAAAATGAAGTTGCTCCTCCGGATGATTATTTTTCTCTAAAACCTAACAATAATACACTGCAATGTGAAATCTTTAGCAAGTATTATAAAATAGTTTTTACAGAACCGAATAATCTTGGACATCTATTGGGATTCTCGAAAAAAGTTCTTAATCCTGGTCAAAAGAATTCTTCTGATTTACCTGTGAACATAATAAAAGTATCAACCATACACTTTGATGCTAACATTACGTCGGGAGCCTTTGACGGAGACACGCCTGCACACACGATCTACGAATTTGCTGTGACAGCCGATCCTGGATACGCTATAGTCGAAACACCTGTAAATTTACTATATCTACCTGTTACACCGAAACAAGAAATAACCAACATCACAGTGTTGGCTTTAGATCAAGACGGTCGTCCTGTAAACTTTCAAGGTGAAACTAGTACTCTTGTGTTGGAGTTGAGAGCGAAGCGCCGATGGGATTAGTGATTATAAGACATAGTGGTGCTTCCAAGGCAACTTCAGTATTACCCCAAGCACCTAAGCGACGACATCTACTACTAACTACATCAAATATCCTGTTTCTACGCTCACTTGGATATCATGTCAACAACAACAAGAATCATGTACAAAAAGAGAAAAACTGAGGAGGCAGCAGCAGCAGCATCACATACTTCTCCGATGTTTGATCTATATCGATCTCCAGCATTCGATGAATCTATTCGCAAGGCTGAGTATAGATCTTATACGCCGTTCATCAAGTCATTTAATTGTAATGATGTTGTGGAATTTCGCATCAATCAAGTAGATTCGTTCTTTGCAATGAACGCTTCCCTTCTATCTATCAAAGGGAAAGTTGAAATAACTGGAGGAGCAGCAGGAGATGTATCTTTAGCTCCAAGCTTTGGTGCCTTCCTATTTGACTCTTGCACTTACAGTGAATCCGCTAGAGAACTTGAAACAGTACGTGATCCTGGTATTGTAAGTACTGTCCGAGCTTACGTATGTTACAGTGAGGAAGACTCAAATCATATGGCTATAGCTGGATGGAACTATCCTTCAACACCTATAATGGCGTCAACACATAACAAGTCTTTTAGCTTGCTAATGCCGCTTAAACATATTTTCAACATTTTCAATGATTATCCTATGATTACGTGTGGCAGACAAACTCTCAGATTTGTGAGAGCTAGAAACGATAACGATTGTATCATTATCAAGGAAGAAACTGGAACGACGACGACGGCGAAAATAACTATTGAAAGCATGGAACTGAAAATCAAACATATTTACCCGAGTGATGATGTGAAAGAACAACTTTTAAAAGCTATTCAAACTGATAAGCCGATACTTATACCATTTAGAAAATGGGATCTGAACGAACTGCCTGCAATTACCGCAGATGCGAGAAGAGAAATATGGTCAGTTAAAACTAGCACCGCAATAGAAAGACCACGTTTCATTATAGTATGTTTCCAAACTGGTAAACGTGACGTCGCAACCTCAGACCCGACCCTGTTTGATCACGTGAATGCTGCTAGTATTCGAGTATCTTTAAATGGTGAATACTATCCCAACGAACGTATGCAATTGGACTTTGCAAACAATCACTTTACTGAAGCTCATTTCAACTATAGCGATTTTCAAACCAGCTATACAACTTCTTCTTCTCTGAAGAGATGTCTTTTAGATTATACCGCTTTTAAAAATCGAGCTTTGTTTGTTATTGACTGTTCCAAACAAGAGGAAACCATGAAATCATCAACTGTTGATGTTAGATTGGATATCGAAGCCGATACTGGCTTTCCAACCAACACCAAGGCCTACTGCATCATTATACATGATTGCTTAATCGAGTACTTCCCCCTCACCGAAGTTATTAAAACTATCTCGAAAGCAACGAAGGACTCTCAGTTCCGCATCAGACATCATGAGGATCGCGTTTGTTGACATTCAAGGCTTTACAGTTGACGGATTATTCGTACCTAAAGAACTATGTATCGAAATTGGTTTCAAGAAAAGTCATTACATCTTTACACCTCCGCAACCTTTTTCTCCATTAAATACTAAAGACAAGAAAACTGTCGCTTACTTGGAGAAGAATTTCCATGGGCTTAAATATTCTTCCGGCGACGTTAAATATTCCAAGTTAAATGAAATAATTAGAAATAAGGTGATATATGCGGCTGACTATGTCTACGTTCGTGGAGAACAGAAAGCAAACTTTTTACTCAAGAAATGTCACATTTTTGGTGTTTTTCCCAACATTATTGATGTTTGCAAGTATGATGGTACACCGTGTGCTACTGGAAACTTTGTTGCTGATTCCAATCCATGTCACACCAACGGACAATTTTCCTGTACCCAGAGAAATGTTGAACGTCTACGCCACTGGTTTTCAAATATCATATTACCTATGTAGTTTTTTTCTATTTTCAATAAAATATTAAACGTATTATTGTAGTTTTATTGAAAATACCTCTGGTTTGCGAAATAATATTGTCGGAATTTCTTGTTTCAAGTTGTTCAAGCGGATATTCAAAACATGGCACACACACACACACACCAATCAACCTTATTGTTATATATACTATATGTTTCAATAAAATATCCATTATACTATTTTCATTTTGAACGGTATCATCCTGTATAATAATAACAGTACATCGTATACAGGTTATGAGACATTCTGACCGACCGACCGACCAGAGGAGCCCACCACGCTATTTAGGTCACGCCTTGCTATATACGATTTAACGATATACCGTCGGTCCATCGATCCGCTATTTTTCGATGCACCCCTGTATACACGTTCTAAATGCCCCCCGTAATCCACGCCAACACCAGACAGGTGCGACATCGGCGCCATCTATGCGCGAGATGCCCAACCCATCAATGGCAGCTGTCCAATGACACATAGATTCCGTTTGGTTTGTACAGCGCCAAATAAATCGGCGCCATCTATGCGCGAGATGCCCAACCCATCAATGACAGGTGTCCAATGACGTATAACAGATGACGTTTTAACGCCATCTATGCGTGAGATGCCCAATGACGCATGACAGGTGTCCAATGACACACAGATTCCGTTTGGTTTGGCAGCGCCATCTAGCGGCGGAATCCCCAACTCATGAATTTCGCATACAGGTTCCGTCCAACAACCTGTCAATGGCGCGCGACGCCAGCGCCTCTGGTGGCCGATTTTAGAACTACTGAGATTCAATCCCCATAGACCATCTACTAATATCTTCAACTTACTTGGAGGCAATGGGATGTATGTGCACTTATATCTCTTTGCCTCCAAGTTATAGACCAAATAAAGCAATTGCGTGCGAGTGTACTGCGTATTTATGACAGTGCTTTAAGTAATATTATTGTTGTTTTTACAATAACTATTCAATAATATCAGTGAATATTATTCGTGTCAATCATATTATGATGGATTTTGAGTTAGATGGTAAGTACGATAAAAATCAAGTTGAAATTAGATGTTTTTTAGGTTAGGAAGTAGAGTTTTATTTTTCTCATATGTTCATGGTTTACGATGTTCCAAATTTGCTTTGTATTCTTGTATTCACTTTTTTTTGTTGTGTCTTTGTTTTTTTGAGGTGGATTTAAATTCCTATTGTTTTTTCGCAGAACCTGTCGATGATAGCGATCTAGATCGCGACTACCACCCAGATAAATCTTCATCTATGAGTGAAGCAGAGTCGGATGAAGGCGATTTAGGCAATTACCAGATAAAGCGTAGCAGGAAAAGGGTTCGAAACGAGTCATCTTGGATAAGGAATAAAGCCAGGAAGTTCAGGAACAGTGGTGGGGAGTTCATCGGTCATAGGAAATTGCTAAAACCAGCAAGAGCCGTTCAAGATCTGGCAGATCATCACTGTCGATACCAGTGTAATAGTTTTTCAAATGAAGATCGCCAACAAATCTTTGAAGACTATTGGAATTTGAGCTCATGGAATCTTCAAACGGCATTTCTTACCGCTTGTATGGAAACACGTGCACCTTTGAAAAGAAAATTAGGTGTTGAGCCACGTAAACAGGTGAGCGTTCAAATAAAATTAGTGGGAAAAAGAGTGTGTAAACTCTTTTTGTTGAAAACTCTGAACATAAGTCAGAAAAGATATGACGTTTTAAAAAAAAGAAACCGCACAGGCGTAGCGCCAACTGACCAACGTGGTAGGCATACCCCAGCAAATAAGATTTCGGACAACGATATTGCAATAATAAAGGGCCACATTAAGTCATTTCCAAAATACTCGAGCCATTATTCACGTGTCAAAAATCCGCATACAAAATATTTGTCAGGCGAACTAAGCATCCACAAAATGTATAACCTTTACTTGCAGTATTGCCAAGAAAATAACATTCAAAACCCTGTTAAAGAGAGCTTTTATAGATTTATTTTTACAACGCAATTCAATCTTCGTTTCAAACGGCCCCACACTGATACATGTACAATATGCGATATCCTTGAAAATAAAATCAATAACGACAATAATCCTGAAGTAGTGAATGATAGTAAGATCCAGAAAGAGATTTATTTACGAAAAGCTGAACAGGCTAGATCAGCTAAAAATGATGTCAAGAAATTGGGCAAGGATAATCCAAATACTGTAAATGCAATATGTTTTGATCTAGAAAAAACTCTCCCCACGCCTGTATTAACTTGTAGTAAGGTCTTCTATCTGAGACAACTGTGGACTTATAATTTTGCAATACATAATCTTGCAAATGATCAAGCATCAATAACGCAGGCGGTCAAAATAAAAATAACAACATTATAAAATTTTGGAGGCATATTGTTCAGACAACCTCCATTTGTAGAATTGACCACAAATTTTTAATTTCTGGTCACTCTTATATGGAGTGCGACCAAGATTTCGGGCTTATCGAGAAGTCAAAGAAGAAAAATCAATATGTTTTTGTCCCGGATAAATAAAATAAGCTTTATAGTGTAAGTATTATTCAAAAATTAAGTGCTAAGGGGTGTAAGTAATACCATCGCTTTACTGTACGCCCTGTATTTTTGGAATAACCAGCTCAATGGCATTAAAATCTATAAAAATAATCTTTTACAGCATATTGGAAAGTGAAAAAAACTATATTGAGTATTTTGAAATACCCGTGATTTTTTTACACAAGTTAAACTTTGAACCTGTTTTTCTCAAAATGCTAAAACATGCACTTACACCCCTTTGCTTCTGACCGCCTCATATACATTCTAGTCATACCCCAAAAAAAGGATGGTCAGATGATAATTATGACAAGGAACTAAAAACGCCTTTATCAAAAGGACAACGAATGATTATTGTGCATGCTGGTGGAGAATTCGGCTTTATTCCTAACGCCTTGTTGATATTTAACTCAGGTATTATTTGTGTTACAATGATGTAAAATATTTCCAATATATTTTTACATTTACTGGAATATATGTATGTATTTTATTTTCAGGCTCAAAATCTGGGGACTACCACAACGACATGAATTATTTGAACTTCATGAAATGGGTAGAAAGCCAATTGATCCCAAATTTGCCTGAAAATTATGTGCTTGTAGTTGATAACGCTTCTTATCACAATGTCCTGGAAGAAAAAAATGTAACCTCTTCTAGCCTGTAATCAGAGATGATTGACTGGCTAGAAAAACATCAAATTCCTAGTGAAAACTCATTGACTAAGGCCGAACTATATAAAAAAATACAGGAAAATAAAAGAAGATTTCCAGTCAAATACGAGGCTTGTCCGTAAAATAAGTTCCAGCCAGGCAACAGAGGCAGATTGTTTGGTTCCCCCACTCCAATCCCTCACCAAGCCAGCGTCGCTGCGACGTTTAGTCTTGGCTCAGCAGCCGTCAGCGATGGAGCTTCCTCTTGCGTCTCCCGCCAGCTGCGAGTTGCGGTCTGTTATTCGTTTCCTGGCCGCTAAGAAGAAATCGGCGAAGGAAATTCACGAAGAACTTTGTCAAGTGTATGGAGAAGACTGTATGAGCTGCGGGATGGTGCGCAGATGGGTCAGGGACTTTAAAAATGGCCGAACAGACGTCCAAGATGAAGCCCGTGCAGGGCGGCCATCGGTTTCCGACGAAACAATTGCCAAAGTCGAAGCGGCAATGCTTGAAGATCGACGGATTACAGTTCGGGAGCTGTGCACAAAGATTCCGGAGGTCAGCAAAATCACAATTGACAAGATTTTGACTGAACATTTAGGCTATTCAAAGGACTGCGCAAGATGGGTACCAAGAATGCTCACTGCAGACCACCGGCGGCAGCGGGTTGAAGCGGCCCAAGAATTTCTCGCTTTTCACGGAACAACCGAAGAGGAATTTCTGGACTCTATTGTTACTGATGACGAGACCTGGGTACACTACACCACACCGGAAACAAAGGAGCAATCGAAGCAGTGGAAGCACTCTTCTTCACCAAGAGCAAAGAAGTTCAAACAAATCCTGTCTGCCGGGAAAATCATGGCTAGCGTTTTTTGGGATCGAAAGGGCGTATTGTTGTGCGAGTTTATGGCTCGCGGGACAACAATCAATGCTGACCGGTACTGTGAGACCTTGAAAAAACTTAGACGTGCCATTCAGAAGAAGAGAAGAGGAATGCTGACGAAAGGAGTGCGTTTTCACCATGACAATGCCCGACCGCATACCGCCAATCGAACCACAGCCCTCATCGAAAGATTTGGATGGAAAATGGTATCTCACCCACCCTACAGCCCAGACTTAGCACCAAGTGACTTCCATCTCTTCCCCGAGTTGAAGAAAAACCTTGGCGGAACCCAATTCCAGACAGGTGAAGAGGTGCAAACCGCGGTTGTTAGTTTTCTACATGGACAGGCGGCAGAGTTCTATGACTCTGGTTTGAAGAAGTGGGTGCCTCGAATGCAGAGATGCATAGAACGCAACGTCGATTATGTAGAAAAATAAAAGAAAGACTGAACTTTCCAAAAATGTATTTTCTTTGCAATTAAACCAATTTTTTGATATGAAAAAAATTTGTGGAACTTATTTTACGAACACGCCTCGTACAAGCTAAAGTGTATCTATAGTCAACGCCAAACAAAGTGGCGTGCACGTCATCACGATAAAAATTCCCCGACCTAATGCCTAGGTTTCTATCACAAACAATTGATCTATTGCAGTTTCATATTAATGTGATATATAAATTGTAAAATGGTCATTACTCTCTTATTATGGTTAATAGTCATATAAACATTGTTATTAAAATATCACATAAGATGCTTTCTGATAAATTTAGACGCATTATGCGAAATAAAATGTTTTGCAAACGCTCCAATCACTTATCGACATGTAAACGCACTAAACCGATTTCGCAGCGTTGACACATTGTCACCTTGAAACTTATTTAAACTGGGAACTGACATTTGTATTAATTTTGACACTGAATCAATTTGTGGCATTTCAAATCTTTATAAATCCTTTGGCCCCGCATACTGTAAATCAACAACTGTTTGTTTCAAAACAAAATTATTCATTTTACGAGTAGATAAAGGCAATTTTGGTATATAAAGATGCCCAAACAGTTAAATAGTCGGTGTAAGGAACTCGTGGCCTCGTTAATGCACTACTTTGAGCAAGAAAGGGACAACAACGGGCCTTTGTTGCCTTTAAATGCTGTTCAAGAGGTAGGTTACTAATAATTATATGTAATGTATATTAATAATAGTGAAATTTCATTTCATTTTTTGTAGCGTGTTGCTGCTGCTTTAAAAATTAGTTTAAGGACAGTTAGTCGTATTTCCGAGGGTGTGAAAAGTGATGCAAATTTAGAATCGCCCAAGAAAAAGCGGAGTTATATTAAACGTGTAACCAACACAGCGACATTGGATACAAGTGCCATTCGAGAATGATCTATAATATGTATCACAAAAGTAAGATCTTATTATAATAACTTATCAGAAATATGCATTAATTTGTTAACTAAATTATAATGTCATATTACACATGGTTTCAGAAGAACAAGTTACGATACAAACTTTATGGTCTCGATTAAGAGATAGGGCTAAATTATTTGATGGTAGTGCGGTTGCTTAGAGATCTTGGATTTAAGTGGCTTAAGGACAATCCGCGTGGAGGGCTCATGGAACTACCAAGTATAGCTTTGAAAAGGGTGGAATTTCTAAGGCAATACAATCAAGCCAAGGTTGAGGCCTTATACCAGTTTGTCTTCCTCGATGAAACTTGGATATTTCAAAATGGGACCATAGGTCGCTCTTGGCAAAATGGAAACCAAAAAAGCGTGAAAGCTATTAAAACAGATGGTAAAGGTATGTACTTTTACACAATTTGCACTATAAAATTTAAAACTAATATATTTTAGATACATTATATTACATGCTGGAAATGAAAATGGGTTTATTGAGGGTAGTGAAGCGATATTTTCTTCGAAAACAAAATTGAGCGATTACCATGGAGAGATGAACCAGGACAATTTTTTGAAATGGTTTCAACATCAGTTATTAGAAAAATTGGAGAGTCCATCTATGATTATACTGGATAACGCCCCTTATCACAGCATGATATTGAACAAAGTGCCCAACAATGCATGGACAAAAAAAAATATCCAAGACTGGTTGACAAATCAAAACATACCATTTTTAAACACAATGTTTAAAACAGAGCTATTGAGTATTGTTGCTCGGTACATAATGCTTCTTAATTATATATATTTTGGTCGACAGTTTATATTTCTTTTGTTTATTCCTATTCTTAAAATAACTGCTTTTTTAGAAACAAACCACCTAAAATATACGTGATTGATGAATTGGCGGAACAACATGGGCACAAAGTTCTTCGTCTGCCTCCTTACCATTGTATATTTAACCCTATTGAGTTAATTTGGGGCATAGCAAAAGGTTACTATAACAGACATATTGGTAGAGATGGTAACAGTGGAAAAGACTGTTTGGATATGTGGAACGAGGCTCTACAAACGGTTACCCCAGACACGTGGAAAAATAGTGTTCGACATACTGAGCAAGAAATTTTTAAATGGTATGAAAGAGAACGAATTTTTGATCGACCAGACATCGAACCTTTAATAATCAACTTTGAGAGTGATGAAGATTCAGATTCAGACAGCGCTGAAGAAAGAAACTCCGACTAACTTTATTGTACAGAAAAAGCTTACACCAGTAGCTTACCTAATTTTAGAATGCATTTTTCTGTATGAATTCTGTAAAATAAATACCATGCATAAAATTTGGAGGACCCCATTTGGATTTTTATTCAGTACCTTTAAGCTATCAATTAAATATGGTAGTTTCATAGTGTCATCTGATCAATAATTGTCATACTTAATGATTATGCAAGTACAGATCTATAATTTTATTATACTATTATTTTTGTTCTCATTTGAGGTTAATATTGCTTATAAACCTAGATATGTAAATAATAAATTTTATTATTTTACAAAAAGTTTGGCAACAATGTAAATTTTTCAACACACCCACCTTGATGACGTGCACGCCACTTTGTTTGGCGTTGACTATAAGGCCGGTTGCACACACGACGGATTTTGCCGCGGCGGACATTTGACCGTCGCCGCCGATTCAGCAGTGGCGCTCTGGAGTAGATTAGAGATTACACATTAGGCGGACAAATAAACGATCGGTCAATTTGCCGTTAGCGGTAGCGGTGCAAACGCCAACTGCCACTGGAGCCGACGTTTTTTTTACCGTCGACGCCCAGTAGTGGCCTACGTGACCAAATGCACGATTGCACACACGTCGGTTATTCTACCGTTGGATTAGTTTATTCCAGGGTGTTTTGATTTTTAAAAAGATTTGCAAATTTTGAAAAAGGAACAGTTCCGATTTTAGGTATAATAAATAGCAACATGAGTGACGTGGTTGCAGATCTGGTTATAGATAATGATATTTTAATTTCATTAATCGAAGAAAGATCTGTCTTGTGGGATAAAACCCTCGACATATTTAAGGACAGAGATGCCACGAGAAACGCTTGGCGTGAAGTTTGCCTGGGATTGCATAGCGACTTTGATCAATTGACTGAAAAAGATAGATCTGTTTTTGGTAAGTATCTACTTATTTATTATCATGCAAGATATTAAATCAAAAAAAAATTGGTTGCTACGCCCATTTTTGCTCAAAACTCGTTGAAAATTAACATTAAAAATATGCAAAAGGTATACCCAAAGGCGTGAATTTATATGCGAATATTATTATCTAGAGCCGAAAATTATTAAACAATAAAAAAATTATTAAATACATATAATATTGGAGTATAAAGGTGAAAATATCGTTGAAAATCTAATGCAGGACTTTTATGTTTTCTTATTTTTTAACGCTTAATAGATAAATTTCAACAATAAACAGTAGAAAACAAGGTATCCTAGTCCTATTATTTATGCCTAAGTATATTACACCAAATATGTGAACATTGATATTTTATTTTGATTAATTGCCTAATGCAAATACGCATAAAAAAGACTCAATTTAGGGAAATTTAGCATTTATAGCGAGTAAAACTGAACTCTGACACTTCATATGATGAAGTATTCTTCATCTTTGTCTTGTAGGAAGTATAGCATTTTCCAATTGTATTGGCAGTAGCGGATAAGAACAACGAAATCGCAAATCGTTCTTCTGTTTTGCTCAAAAATAAAGCTAACCTGTTTATTACAATTTGTTACACTTTTAAGACTGAGTGATAGTAACGTTCAAAATTGTGTTTAACAAATTAAAAATGTGTCGTGATTTTTGTTTTCTAGTTGTTTTTTTATACTATTATTATAATTATAAACTGTCAGAATCTGATGGTTATCTATCAGAATGACCTTTTAAATTTTGGACATCTGCCATGGAACACTTCCTACACTTGAAACAAAATATTGACATAGAATGTTTCTTATATTATTTGCTCTAACACCTCCTCTTGTAGTATTCTCTCCTTGAACTTCTTCTAGCCCTATGATTGTCGTTGTATCCTCAATCCTGTATCCGTCTCTGTCTCTAACATAGTTATGGAGAATAATGCAAGCTTTAACAATATCATTAGCAAGTTCTGGTTGGACGTTCAAGGGTCGATGAAATATTCTCCATTTGTTGCTGAGAATACCGAAAGCGCATTCGATATACCTTTTTGCTCGACATAATCGATAGTTGAAGATTCTCTTTTCCACGGTTAAATGTGTCCCACCATAGGGCCGTAGCAAATGTTTATGTAACCCAAATGCTGCATCCCCAACAATAAAATATGGCACTTTCGGACCTTCTGTGCCTGGTAGACACTTCTCTTCAGGAAGATTGTTTGAACTGCTTTCTATTGATTTCCACAGCTGAGTCTGTTTAAACACGGATGAGTCACATTCTTTGCCATAGCTACCAACGTGCATAAAAACAAAACGGTACTTGCTATCTGCAATACCCATTAGCACAATTGAATGGTAGTCTTTATAATTAAAATACATAGATCCACTATGTACTGGATTGACGATGCGGATATGTTTCCCGTCTACTGCCCCTATACAATGAGGAAAATTTGCTGCTTGTTCAAAGCCATTTGCTACTGATTCCCAAACTGCCTTGGTGGGGGAAGGTATGCACCCGCTATGCATAACCTTCCACAGCGCTTGACAAACATCTCTAACTATTACTCTTGCTGTTGAGATCCCTACTCTGAAGGAATAATGAAGATCGGTGAAAGTACATCCACTTGCTAGATATCTGAAAACAAAAATCTAAATAAAAAAATAAACTACTGATAAAATTAATCAGCACAACAATATGTTTCGTCATTATAAGAGACTTCAAACAAATACGAGTCTAGTTAAAATGTGGTTTCAACACCCAGTATATCGGTCAGGAGGATAATAATCTGTGATTAACGGATTGACCTACCTTTTTGTAACAATCTGTATATTGCTTGCTTAAACTTTTAAGTTTGCTAAAAGAACTCTATCGCACCGATTGCAGCTAGCTAGTGTAGACCGAAATAAATGTGTTTCTTTTGTAGGTAAGGAAGTTTTGAAACGATGGAAACATCTACGTGACGCCTTCGCAAAAGCTGAAAAGAAGGCAAAGCAAAACTAGTGGCGCTAAAGCTACCAAAATAAAAAAATACATATATAACGACGAACTGCAGTTCTTGAAAAAAATATATGATAATCCAGAGACTACAGAGAGTTTCGTCACAAAAGACAACAAGGAAATCGACGCCTCTGGCCACCAACCTCCTGAGAGCCCGCAGAACACACGACATGAAATACGCCAATCAACAGTAAGAAAGGAGAAAGCTCTTTCCAATGGTCAACCACCAAAAAGACGTAAGAAACTCGACGAAGTAGATTTGAAGATTTTAAATGCACTGGAAAACAAAGAACCTGAGAATCCAAACTCACAAATGTCCTTCTTTCAAAGTCTGCTGCTGCACACAGAGACTTTTGATAGTGATCAATGGCTTCAATTCCAAATGGAGGTTCTACAGGTCATTTCTAACATTAAGAATCAAAAGTACGCAGCTCTTCAAGGCTACACTACACAACGCGCTCCCCAGTTTCAGCAGCAGAGTCAATCAATGCCATACCATTACCAACCACAAACCTTTCCACAGTCACCTCAACAATGTTTCACAACTCCTAAGAATAATTCGTCCAACTCACGCCAGCCACATTTCCAACTTAACGACCCACCATCGCTTCCGTCAGTTTCTTCTCAACATGCACTACCTACTCAACCACTCCAACCAAGGCAAAATCACCCACCTTTAACAACTTCATATTCGTATCCCCAACAACCTCCACCTTTTGACCCAAAATCGACTTCCTCACTTTCTCAAAATGACCTGTCTACTCCTCGATACCAACCAAGGCAAAAAAATCATAAAACTTTCATAACTCTGATTCCGTCTCGCCCACAACCTCCAGCTTCACCAACACCGACACCCTCACCTTCTCCTCAAAATGACCTGCCCACATCACCAGCCCCATCAATGTACGACAAAGGAGTTACAGCAGCTGACCACTACGAAAACTTTTCTGACTTCCTTGAGGAAGACGACTGTGCAAGAAGTTCATCAGTGGTTTCCCAAAATTCTAGCATAATGGACTCCAACTTCTAATTCTACATTGTATTCTACATTATATTAGATGTTGTATATCGTCGCTGATCTGGCAAAGTGGCTAAGCGTCAAAATTTCAAATCTGTCTTATATGTATGCCAGATCGTATATTAACAAACTAGGAAGCTTCTGGTGTGCCCAAAATCAATTTGATTTTTTTTTGACGCTCACACTACTTAGCCCGATCAACGGCGATATTTAATAACCCAACATTTTCCTATTGCCACGTGCCATATACCGCAGCAAATGTAAAACACAAGTTTCTATTTTAACTATTACTATCATTAGGCATCAATATTATTATTCTCAGCATTTTCTTGCCATTTTTTATAAACGAATATTCAGGTGCATATTCACCTAAAAAGCGAGCATGAGCGAGCAAGCATTATACATCAACAATCGACTAGTGGGAACAAACATTTCTTTGTTCGCGTTCACTAGTCGATTATTGATGCAGCATGCTTGCTCGCTTATGCTCGCTTTTTCGGTGGATACACACCTCAAAGAAGTATCAGTGAATCTAAAATGTTAATTTTTAACGGTACTGAATTACCAATTGTATTATTATATTATTCCATTCATAATTATTTCAAATAAAAATTAAGGAAAAAAACAGTAAATTTAAATTTTTACGTACCTCAGTGTTATTGCCAGCATTTCTATGGGCTGAATGCAATTCCTCATTTTCGTATTTTTGCGCTGAATGCTATCTTTTAATCGCTCATGCAGTTCGTCAAAGGATGTAATCGACATTCTGAAGTAATTGAAGAATTTTGTGTCATCGTTCCTTAACTGTTCAAACAATGTGTAGAAGGTCCCAACTTTCTGCCTCATTTTATTAATTGGATGAACCCATATGAACCGATTGTTTCCTCTTCTTTTCATTCGACGACGGAATAACAATAAAGCTATGAGTTGTTTTCTGTTCATTTGCAAAATATTATATATTTCGATAAAAACGCAGCTATTTCCGTGTAAACAACTCCACCCGCGGTCAAGTCGTGAATCCAGCAAAAACAGAGTGTGCGGCGGTGACAACCGCCGTGTATGTATATGTGGCTAACTCTGTGGGCGGCGACGGTCAATTGTCCGCCGCGGCAAAATCCGCCATGTGTGCAACCGGCCTAACGAAGCTACAAAGTAATCGTAAACAGTGGTTGATTCGTGATCAACGCGTGATCGGTAGCCATGGCGCTCTGTCGGCCTCTTCCTGATTGGCTTGTAGCGACGAGCCTCCAGACTAAGTCGCACGGTTGCCACGCTCGGCGAGTTTTCGCCAGAGTGGTTGATCACATTCGCATGGATCACAAATCAATCTGTTGGTGCAATACGTGCAATAACTGTTGTAAAGGACATTATATAACAATAAATGGCATCACAAAGGTATATTCCAATTTGATCTGCAGCAAATTATGAACGGCATATACGGAGATGCGAAAACAAGCTCAAAAAGGTGAAGAAAATTTTTGTGCAATCTTTATAGTTAAATTTTTCCTAAGAGATAGCATCAGTGAGGAAACTTTTTTCTATTGTCTTATTTTTCACATTAATGCGATGTCGAGGTATGTGGCCCTATCGCAATTGAAAATAAGGTTTCGATAATCCTTCCATAAAGTTTCGATGAGTACATCTGAAATAACCTTGAGATATTCTTCAGGGAAATACAAAAATCTCCTTTTGTGTTTTTTTGTGCAGATTTATCTATTAAAATCCTATCCGCAATCTATTTTCCGTGCACACACCTTCAACCGAATGTATGCCATATATGATATTACCGTTTCCAACTTTCACCAAGGTTAATAGGAACCATAATAGCTCCCTACCCTTCCCCCCTATAAGAATATCGATTTGTAGCCTCACATTTCAAGGTTAGACTTCTTGTAATGTTTCTGTTCAACATTCGGCGATTTCTGACAATTTTCCCAATAAAACATGATCATTGTGACATTAAGCCTGGCAACGCTGCATAGTAGAGGGAACTCTCAGCGTCACGTTGATGGTTCGTCACCACGCACAGGATTGTAATCAGTTACGGATACCCGTTTATGAGCGCGAACGTTTTATGCACGTCTTGACTTGATTTTTCTTGCGGAAATTTAATATTAGTCTAAAATGTCTGACACAGATACAGCTGATGAAGTGGTTGAAATCAGCTTAACGCCACCCAGAAAAAGGGCTAAAAAGCTTCATCTTAGCGCAGGTGAAAAACAAATTATTCTAAATATCTACACGAACCAGATGCAAGAGAATAGTGGATTGGCTATAGAAAATATCGTATGTAAGGTTGCTGAAATTTCTGGAGTAGGTCGATCAAGTGTTTACAAAATCTTGAAGGAATATAGACAAAATCACTCACTATCTGAGCCAAAAACATATCCAGCGAGAAAAAATATCATCGAAAAAATAGATGACTTTGACAAAAGTGCCATTAGAAGAAAAGTACATCACTTTTTCTTCAGGAATGAAATACCTACAATAGATAAAATATTGAAGCAAGTGAATGATGATGAGGACCTGCCAAATTTTAAAAGATCGACGTTCCATAAGCTGTTGAAAGAACTAGACTTTCGATTTTTGAAAAGAGGAAGGAATAGTTTATTGACAGAAAAGGAGGAAATTGTTATCTGGAGGAGAGATTACCTTAGAAAAATTAGGCAATTCCGCGCTGAAGGAAGAAAAATTTATTATTTAGACGAAACATGGGTGAACGCGGGGCATACGCAGGGAAAGGTTTGGGTAGACAGATCTGTGAGGTCCTCAAGGCAGGCTTTTTTAGATGGCCTTTCGACGGGATTGAAAAATCCTGCAGGTAAGTTTCGAAGTATATGAACTTTTTTGGATGCAGATAATTCATTTTCTGATCGAATCAATGATTTGGAAGCTCCGAACTCAGTTTTGCTATCTCATCCAAGTTTCTGAGTATTTCCTTCACCCAAAAACTAATCTAAGACCCTATCCTACACTAACCTAAAAAGAGTAAGTTGCTTAATTTCGTCATTTAGTGCGCTCGCTGAGAAGTAAAATAACTAATTACTTTCAGGCAAGGGAAAACGCCTGATCATTTGCCACATAGGTAGCGTAGATGGATTTGTTCCTGAAGCATTGTGGGCATTTGAATCCAAAAAAACTGGAGACTATCACGAAGAAATGGATGGTAACTCATTTGAAAATTGGTTCAAAAAAATTTTGCCGACAATTATTGTGATGGATAATGCCCCGTACCACTCCAGAAAATTGGAAAAAATTCCAACAATGGCCACCAAAAAGGCAGACATTCAACAGTGGCTTGTCTCAAAGAAGATCGACTTCGACCAAACAATGGTCAAAGCTGAGCTGATAAATATAGTCAAGCGACATAAGTATAAATATGATTTAAAAATTGTTGACGAAATGGCCAAAAACCAAAATAAAACGATTCTCAGGCTGCCTCCCTATCACTGCGAACTGAATCCTATCGAGTTGATTTGGGCCAACATCAAGCAATACGTGGCGTCAAATAACAGCACTTTTAAGTTTTCTGACCTTAAAAAACTATTTGATGTTGCTGTCGATAGAATTACGCCAGCAAAATGGAGAACATGTATTGACCATGTCCAAGAGAAGGTTGAAACCAAAATGTGGGATATGGACAATATCATTGACACCCAAGTTGAACCCCTTATAATTGACATCAACAATTCTGATGATTCAAGCTCCTCGGAATACAGCATATAAATCGACTGATACCATTAAGACTGGTAGTTTAACGGACTTTTTGGCAAGACAGGTAAGTTCATTATAGACTGCAATCAAAGTGTAAGTTTCTAGTTATTAATGTGGAAATTCCAAATTTATAATTACACAAAATTAGGGTTAATTTAGGAGTTCCAAAGCATAATAGTGCCATTTTGACCTTCTTCCTATTTCTCATGTAAATTTTAATAGCAATCAAACTAACAAACTTTATGGAGTCTGTAATAAACTTTTGTGCTACTACTACTACGTCTGTAGTTTCTATTTGCTCAAAAAAATTTGCTCTGCATTGTGAATAGAAGGTTGATTTGTAAATATTATTGGGTATATATGCAAGTTAATAATAAAATATGAACAATTTCAATTGAGATGGTCCACAAGTTTTTTTCGTGTGCGTTTTAGTAACATTTTGCTGAAATGGTGAATACAGAATTTTTTGCACTGATTCCTAATGTCGAAATATGATTAGAAAGGCGTGGTATATTCCTGATAATTTACTATGCTTTTGATAGAATTTACAGAAACACATATCTTGTACGACATTTTTTGATAGATCAGACACAATAGCTTGATACGGCCCTGTAGCGTCTCCTACGGTTAAGTTCTTGATCACGTGCAATACGGGTGTATGTTTGATTTCACTTTGTTTCTCCGATGGATACAGCTTAGATAATGTATCTGCCACGGAATCTTTAGACGATGGAACCTTGTTCGAACTACGGCAGAAAATTGAAAGAATAGACGCGGCAAATGAGGAATTTGCAAAAATACAGTGCCAAATTGAATCTTTAGTTCTTGATGATGATCTGGATGAGCAAATCGCGGAGCGTGAAGTCGTAGAAAACTATTTTGATCGCTATTTGGGTTTGGCAAAATCGATAATAAACGACAAATCAGAAGAAAAGTCTGGCAACAGCGCGAATTCCGTCCCTTCCACTGCGAGCAGCGCGCGTGCCCGAGGAGAGGGGATCGTTCAAATCGACGTTCGTTTGCCGAAAATCGAACTGCCAAAATACAGCGGCGATGCCAACTCTTGGGTTGAATTCCGGGAAATCTATAATTCACTTATACATGAAAATGAAAGTATAACTGATATCCAGAAGTTTCATTACTTGAAGGCTGCATTGCAGGGAGATGCCGTAAATTCCATTCAATGCATAGATTTCACGGCAGCAAACTACAAAAACGCGTATGATGCTGTAATAGAGCGATATGACAATGTTAAATTGCTAACTCATAATCACGTGCAGTCGATTTTCAATATAACTCCGATAGCTAGAGAAGCGGCCTGCGAAATTAGGCGTATCATCGACACTGTATCCAAACACTTGAAGTCCCTTGGGCAATTAGGTGAACAGGTAGATTCATGGGACACACTCATAATCTACATCATATCTACGAAGTTAGATAAGTCGTACTTGAGGGAGTGGGAAAGGTCTGCGTCACGTTTGTCTGATAAACCCAAGTTACGGGATATGCAAGAGTTCCTGAAGGGCAGAGCAAACGTACTGGAAACAATAGAGTCCAAAGATAATAATGATCAAATGGTTAGAGGTCGTCCGAATGCGACCACGAGCAAAGGATTAGCATCGACTACAGCGCCCAAATGTGTGATTTGTAATGAAAATCATTTTGTGCAGAATTGCCCTTTGTTCAATAAATTAAGTGTGTCAGAGCGGTATGACAAATTAAGAGACAAAAGGGTGTGTATGAACTGTCTCAGGTTAGGGCACTTCAGCAGACAGTGCAGGTCAATTGGTTGCAAGCGTTGCAAAGCTAAACATAACACGTTGTTACATTTTGATAAAAGTAACACTCCCAAAGAAAGTCAGAAATCGAAACAAGCGCCGGCACCGTCGCATGAAGCAGTTGAGGAACCCACCAACGGCGGCGATATCGCGGCTGCGTGCTTGTCGTCGTTCGCGCCAAGCCAGGCCTTGCTGTCCACCGCCATTGTAGAAGTGTAAGGCTGAACACATAGTGGAGCGGTGAGAAGAGCGACGAGCAGAGCAGAGAGGAGAGCGGCGAAAACAAAAGCAATAGTTCCAATC
The DNA here is from genome assembly GCA_963669975.1 of Acanthoscelides obtectus. Taxonomy (NCBI): domain Eukaryota; kingdom Metazoa; phylum Arthropoda; class Insecta; order Coleoptera; family Chrysomelidae; genus Acanthoscelides; species Acanthoscelides obtectus. Next base: position 71,384,808 of record CAVLJG010000010.1, on the reverse strand, counting down.
GAGTATAACATAGTGAGGCGAGCTCAAGCGAGGTAACTGCGTTGCTATAAGAGAGGATAGCGGCGAGACCAAGCAGATTTGTTTTCTCTGCTCTCCTCGCTGCGGAAATACTGTGTATTAAAAATGGATGTTGATGCATTTATTACTAGTGTTTTTGTTAAAAATCCCCTATGGGATCAGAAAGACTCTCAGCACCATAACCGCTTTGTTTTGGATAAACTGTGGGATGCTGTGGCCGAAGAAATGAAAACAACAAGTGAGTATATATTTTTAAATTTTATTTCTACATACGTAATTTTTATACGTCTCTCTAATAAAAGTGGCAGATGCTGTTGGCCTATTATTTGCTCGCACAACGTCCGAGTTATTACATTGAGACTCGGATTGGGACAAAAATTGTTCATCTTGAATTGGAATGCCCTCTATATCAATTATTGTATTGTGTAGAATACAGATACACTTAATAATATCATCTGCTAAGTCTGGAGAGGCTTCTATGGGCTTGAAAAGAATACGAAACTTGGCACTGATGATTCCAAAAGCACACTCTACTACACGTCTTGCACGTGAAAGGCGCATATTGTAATATTCTTTTTCTGCATCTAAATTTCTTCTATTAAAAGGTTTCATTAGATTATTTAATAAAGGATAGGCTTCAAACCGAAAAAAACATAGGGTACAGTGATCATAGTGAGCGGTAATGTACCATCTTCAGGAATATTTAGACGTTTACTCTCAATCAGATGAAATAGAGATGAGGATCGGAATGTACCCCCGTCACTCTGCTTGCCATACCCTCCAACATCAATCGTTATAAATCTATAATTTGCATCAGTAACAGCTTGGAGAACAATAGAAAAGAAGTTTTTGTAATTATAGTACATAGTTCCAGAGTGAGGAGGACATTTCACACGAATATGTTTTCCGTCAATTGCCCCCAGACAATTGGGAAAATTCCATTTTTCGTAGAATTCTTTTGCAGTGTTCTTGAAGTCATTTTCGGTAGGAAGTTTCATATGCAGAGGTTGTAATATGTCCCACATAGCTTTTACTGTTTCTCGCACAATTGATGACACGGTCGTAGCACCCATTCGAAAAGTAAAACTAAGAGTTTTAAAAGATGATCCCGTTGCCAAAAACCTGAAAAAAAAACTTCTTCAAGCTTAAATTCTGGTAAAAATATTTTCTCATTTCAGGGAGTATCGTGAGGACAAAATGGAAAAACTTGCGAGACACATTTCGCAAAGAACTTAAAAAAAAGCCAGTACAACGATCGGGGGATGAGGCATCCTCTTGGACATCATCTTGGCAATATTTTGATAGTCTTTATTTTTTAAAAGACCAATTTACTGCCCGAGTAAGCACCGGAAATTTGCCCGAAACTGAGCAAAACATCAATATTCTGGATGAAGAAACAAACACCCAGTTATCAGAACACCGATCAGAACCAAATAAGCCAAACTTGGATGATTCTACTTATGCCGATAAATTACCACTGACGAACGATTCGTCTCAAAACAAAAGCAGTTTAACTATCACACCTACTGTTAACAAATTAAAACGAAAGAACCAAAATGACACAGATGTTGGTGCTGCACTTATAAGATTAGAAGAACAAAAACTCAGGATTCTAGAAAAAGAGAAAAAAACCCTTTCCATCTTTTTTTTTCTTGATGAAAACGAAATCATCAGAGTAGGCGGCAGATTAAAAAACTCTTTCTATGCATATGAGAAAATGCATCCAATGGTATTGTGCGCGAAGCATCCATTAGCTATTTTAATTGTAACCTTGGAGCATCAAGTTACCTATCATGCGGGCCCTCAAGCATTACTCGCAAGGCTGCGTGAGAAGTATTGGATAGTCTCCGGACGTCGTCTGTGCAGGGACGTTATCAATAAATGCGTTACGTGTAGAAGACAAAGGGCACAAATCTTAGCGCCAATTATGGGTCAATTACCTAAATCGAGATTTTCTTGCAATTTCCCGTTTGAAATTTGCGGTGTTGACTACGCGGGGCCGTTTCTAATAAAGAATAAAGGAGGGCGCGGATGCAAACTGATTAAGAGCTACGTATGTTTGTTCGTTTGCTTTTCTACAAAGGCCATACACCTCGAATTGGTGTCAGACTTAAGTACCGAAACTTTTATTTTAGCTTTAAGGCGATTCGTTGCCCGACGCGGTAAGCCTAAACAAATCAACTCTGATAACGGCACCAATTTTATCGGAGCAAATTCGGAACTTTCTAGTTTTCTACGAGAGCAGGCTCCTTCAATTATTGATGCTTGTAGCGAAAGCGAAATCGAATGGCGTTATATTCCTGCTCATTCACCTCATTTCGGTGGTTTATGGGAGGCAGGTGTCAAATCCGTCAAACATCATCTAAAGAGAACCGCAGGTAGCGCTAATTTTACTTTTGAGGAATTTTATTCATTACTGACTCAAATAGAGGCGATCTTGAATTCTCGACCTCTGTGCCCGTTATCCACTGATCCTCATGATTTGATCCCACTCACCCCCGCGCACTTCTTGATTGGGCGAACATACCATGAGGTGCCAGATCCGGACGTTACTGCGATAAATCCTGGAAAATTGTCACAGTTCCAGAAAGTTCAGGCTGCCAAACAGCATTTTTGGCAGAGGTGGAACTCCGAGTATGTGGGAGAATTGCAGCAGAGGAAGAAATGGATGAAGGATGGCGGATCGACGTTGGAGCCAGGGATGATGGTACTCATCAAAGAGGACAACCTACCACCTTCCAGATGGCAGTTAGGCAGGGTGTTGGAGTTGCATGCCGGTCGTGATGGTGTTGCGAGAGCGGCAACCGTTAAGTGTGGTAGTGACAAAGTGAAACGGTCATTTGCCAAATTGTGTCCGTTGTTTTAAGTGCAGTTCGCGGAGCTCCATACGTTTATTTGGAGCCGCAGGACTCCAACGAGGGGAGTATGTTTCCGCGTGTTACGAACAATTTGCCCGACGTGGCAACAGCGGAGAGAGTTGAGAGAACTAGAACATACAGTCCACACGTTTATTTTCTAAGAGCACAAAACTGTCTCTAAAATTGTTAAATGTAGTTTTAAATGCCCATTGCAAGTTGTGAAACGTCTAGTAGCAGACTACAACACTGTACAAAGAGAATAAACCCGACTCACCACCGGAAAAGGAACAAATAGCAGTTATTTCACCCCCAAGGCCAACTACCTCTCTCAACATTTTGGACCTTCGGCCGAATATCAAGTTGGAACCTGAACTACCAGTACCAGCGAGAATCGAGATTAGCCTTGCAAAGGGGTGCGGTGAGTCCTTGATTCCCTTATGCCCATTATCTTGCCCTTAAGGTCGTTGATTTCAAGAGGCCCATTAGAATTGCTTGCTTTGCAAAAGATAAAAATAATCCTACTAGTGAGATAATCAAATCTTATGTTTGTTCTATCAGGGTTCTAGCTTTCAAATAGACATAACTTCGCCTTGTTAATTGACGTGATTATCAAGGATAGTATCTTATGTTCATAAGAAACGACTTGTACCTACAATAATCTAAAGTCTAATATTAATTACAAATAGTAATATTAACAGGCAAGATTCCAAGGAAAAGGAAAAACCAATCCGGGAGAAGTCGTAGGGGGGCACATCAAGTTAACCCTACCAGACCTATGTCAGCCAGCCGAAGAGGGTACGGTACCCAACCATCTGAGAGTGACTCTGAATCAGATCAAGAGACATCAGATCAGCTAAATTTGGTTGAAGACAACGCGCCTGGAACTCCGCCTGGCCCAGCTCTTGTAAGAACAGGTAATATTGACAACGACCAGCCTTCTGTATCAGGTGTCTCTCAGGTAACTCCAAGAGTAATGGAGTCCCCCAATGGTTTCCCCCAGCCTCCAGTGGCAGAGTACGTCATCGACTCAGAGACTCGATCCATGATCAAGGGCCCTGCTGAAAACGAGACATTTTACAGCAAATATCTTGAAACATCTCCTGTGTACAAGGGGCTATTTCTCCGCAACTCAGCATCCTACCCTTATACCGGGACATGGACGGGATCAGCAGGTCCTGCTATCGGAGTTTATCTCTACTATGGGAGGTATTTTAGAGAAAACAATAGGTGTCCTCGTATAGGAGATATATTGCCGATTATTATGGCTGAATTCCTTGGTCCATACCTTCCTGTTGACCTGTTCTTAGGAACAGAAGAGTCAAAAGCAGAGATTCTAGGATGTGCAAGAATGTTTATCAGAGAACCAAGTTTGATGGACTCTCTTGCTCCTGCTACAAGAACTGAATATATTGCGGCCTGCAATAATCATGAAGCCCCTCCGTTTGATAGAATGTTTAGAGAGAAGTATGGGCACCCAACCGAATTAGACTGGCCCGCTGATGGAAACATACCCCATCATAGTGCAGCCATCCGGGTATTGTACCTATGCTACTACCAAAATCAGGAGAGGGTACTTGCAGATGGACTTCGGCTTATTGTCCACATTACAGTGTCTTTCGCTAAAAGAGGACAGATATCAGACAGGTTCCGCGAAAAGATCGAAAATGGGGTATACCAGGATCTGCAAAAGAGAGTGAGGCTTGATATAAATGCCATCGATATTTTCTATAAAAAATATGGGATGAATATTAATGCTCGTACGATCCAAGGCATTAGCAGTCGATGGACTGAACTAATGCCTGAAGGAGTGCTGAGACTGAAGTTAACTTTATCCCAATTAGGTGGAAGTGGTCTTACCTCATTTATGTGTATCGGAAGAGCTATGCGCATGTTTCCTTCATTTTACTGGGACAAAGTTTGGGAATTATACCCCAATGACTTCATAAACTACAATGCGGCACTAGGGGTAGTTAACGGAAATATGTTTTACGGCTTTAATAAGGAATTAGGGCCAGTAAAGTCAACCAAATATCCGTCTCTAGCATGGGTTGCAAAGAGTCTATTGATTAAAATCAATGGAGAATCCTCACTCAACGAGTACCGTGGTTTTGTTCCTAGAGTTCCTCGTCAAGCTGACATTGATACTTTGATCGCCGATTTTGAGAGGGTCTCCCGAGAACAATTCACAGGGGCTGAAATAAGACCACGTAGTGACATCGTGACTAATACATTTGCAGCGGTCAACATGGACATATACAGTGACATGTTCTCTCTATAATTATCACGATTTCGATCCTGATACTTAATATAACCTTACAGTTTTATAATTATTACAAGTTCCTAAAAGCCATCATACCTTAATGAGTAGTTTCTGTACCCATTTTATTGAACCGACGTGCAATATAACCCCAGTATTATCTTTTGTATTCTAAGATATATTAATAACCCTTTCCGAAAAGGAACAAATAGCAGTTATTTCACCCCCAAGGCCAACTACCTCTCTCAACATTTTGGACCTTCGGCCGAATATCAAGTTGGAACCTGAACTACCAGTACCAGCGAGATTCGAGATTAGCCTTGCAAAGGGGTGCGGTGAGTCCTTGATTCCCTTTTGCCCATTATCTTGCCCTTAAGGTCGTTGATTTCAAGACGCCTATTAGAATTGCTTGCTTTGCTTTAGAATTTAGTGCTTTGAAAATTGTAAAATATGTCGTATGATATTCGAATTTGGTGCGCCAGAGAGGCGTAATAAAAGCGCGACTTACTAATTTCAAAAAGTATTTAAAGTGTATCTAACGAAGCTACAAAGTAATGGTAAAGGGACCTATTCACATGCGAGCATGTCCGGCGGATCTGTCCGAGAGACGTACTCGTCGGACAGATCCGCACGTGTATATGCACGCGCTCGGCGTACATGTCTGGCTCGCCGTCCGTAGCCCAAGACGACGATCACCGCTAGCGAGCCGGACAGATACGTACGTGAATAGACCTGTTGCGGATTTGCTCGCCGGACGTAAAATTTTCCATCTCATTTTGCATTTACCTGATAAAGTCCAAGAGGGATAGTTTGGATTTATGTTATTAAAATGTCTTTCGCGGATAACAAACCATTTTGGGAAAGTTTTATTTTATTGTATAAGTCAAAGCCTTGCTTGTGGAATGTAAAAAGCAAGGAATATGCTAACAAACAATTGCGAAATGACGCATATGAAGCATTAGTTGAAAAATGCAAGGAAATTTGGCCTCTGGCAGATATGAAGTTTGTAAGAAAAAAAATAGATTCCTTGCGTGCTGGCTTTCGCCGAGAATTAAGAGAAATTAGAAAAAGTAAGAAAACTGGGGCCTCCACGGATAGTATTTATGAACCCAGTTTGTGGTATTTTCAATTACTATTATTTACTCGGGATCAGGAAGAAGTTCGCCCTGGAACCTCTTCAATGGCATTCCAGGAATTAGAAGAGGAAACTCAAAGTGAAACAAGGGTAAGTAATTTTTTTATTACGTTTATTTTTAATAAAAAATACAAACATTTTCGATCAAATACAACTTTTTGTAAGACTTTTCGATTATTCTTAATTTCCGTTGATCATATTTTCTTGAAATGATACTCCTCCTTCATTATTATAGTAGTTGGTAAATGCTTTTCTGACATTTTTAGCAATATCATTGTAATAGGTCCTTCTGTTTTGTAAACCATGTACCTGACGAAGCTCTTCACGCCAATCACCATCTTGAATAATGTGATCACTGTTTTCGCGATCAACTGAGCGAATATTCATATAGTTGGAACATTTTCTTCTTAAAAAATTATGTAATACGCAGCATGCCAATACGACTTTATCGACTTTTTCTACATTACTTAGTGTAATTGTGCTCAGTAATATTCTGAAGCGAGAAGCCAATATGCCAAACACGTTTTCAACCACTGTCCTTGCTCGGCATAGGCGATAATTGAAAACTTTTTCATCGTGGCTAATACCATTTATTGAACAGGGCTTCATTACATTTTCTGTTAGGCTAAAAGCGTCATCTCCTATAAAAACGTATGGTAATTTGACTGCTGATTTTTCAAGATGATGAGGAGGAGGAATATTTAAAGTATGATTTTCGAGTTTCTCGTAAAAATCGGCCTCTTGCAGGACACCTCCATCTGAAACTCTGCCATTTATTCCCGTATATACATAAATAAATTCATAGTTAGCGTTTACAATGGCAAACAAAACGGTGCTGAAAAATCCCTTATAATTGTAAAAAAACGAACCGCTATTAGGCGGTTTTTTAAGGCAATATGCTTGCCATCCATGGCTCCCAAGCAATGTTCAAAGTCGCAGGAACGTTTGAATCCATTTGCGATTTCCAGCCAATCATTTGTGCTTGATGGAAACTGAAACAAAAATCATGTGAAATATCATTTGTATTACAACAATGTGTATTATTTTTTTCAGGATGAACAACCTGAATCATTAAGCGAGCCATCAACTCCCGTAAGCAGCTGCTATTCTGAGCATGCTGAAAAAAGTAGCCGTGGAAGTTGCAGGTCCACAAATAGAAATAGTAGTCTAGGCCATAAAAAAGCAAAGTTTCTAGACGCAGCAAATGTTGCCCTTACAGCTCCAGAAAAAACAATATCTCCATTTGAACCGTTTGGAAAAAGCGTAGCAGTTGATCTCGAACACATGGACGCAAGACAAAGAATTATTGCGCAAAAAATAATTTCCGATGTTTTATTTTACGGAAAATTAGGAAGGCTTACGGAAAAGTGTACCTTTCGTGCACCAACCCACCAACATTCAGGCAACAGTTTTCAAAACTTCTATGATTATGGGCAAAATCCTACCACTTACTATGGAAATCAGTTTGCAACACAACCAGCCACACTAGTTTCTCACCCACAAAATAATACGCTCTATCAACAGTCAACCATACCAGTTTTACAGCCGCCAGTTACTCAGCTACATGATACACTCTTTCAACAACCAGCCGCACTAATTTCGCATCCTTCAGTTACTCAGCTAAATGATCCACCCTCTCAACAACCAGCTATACAAGAATCTAATCTTCGAGTTACTTAGATTCAACATGAGCAACCCAGTACATCATCAAAAAATAATACAATATATTATGATACGAATAAGTGTGACGTTTCCGAGTTTCTGCAACTTCAAAGCAATAAAAAATAAGTTTGTAACATACTTTATAAGTAATATTGTACTTATTAACTAATAAATCATTTACTAACCTTCAAATATTCGTTTTTTAGTGTCATAAATAATGCCCAACAAGTTTCAGGTATTATTTTCCCGAGAAGCTGTGGGGAGATTGCACAACTAAACTTCAAGTCTTCAACACTCCTTCCAGTTGCTAAGTACCGTAGCGTAGCAATTAATCGCTCTCTGCTACTCACTGCTTCTCTCATATGGGTGGTATTTCTTTGGATTAATGGGTCTACATATTGTAATAATATTTCAAATGCTTCTTTATCCATTCGTAAAAAGTTGTGCAAATCATGAGGCTCTGTTGTTTGGAGTTCTCTAATTAAACTCATATGAGAATACTTTCTTCTTTCTAAGAACCACCGCTTTGACCACAGTCTTTTCTTCTTCTTTTCATCAAATAAAACTATGAATCCTCCAATTATCGCAAGTTTCTTTTTATTATCCATTTCACAACGCGGAAATCAGTAACTGAATGAACCAAAAACTTCGTCTATCCAGATTTGTCGGTGAATGTATACGGACAAATTCGCATGTCAGTAGCGCGCAACAGATCTGTCCGTCGGACAGATCCGCCGGACATGCTCGCATGTGAATAGGTCCCTTAAACGGTGGTTGATTCGTGATCAACGCGTGATCGGTAGCCATGGCGCTCTGTCGGCCTCTTCCTGATTGGCTTGTAGCGACGAGCCGCCTCCAGACAAAGTCGCACGGTTGCCACGCTCGGCGAGTTTTCGCCAGAGTGGTTGATCACATTCGCATGGATCACAAATCAATCTGTTGGTGCAATAACTGTTGTAAAGGACATTATATAACAATAAATGGCATCACAAAGGTATATTCCAATTTGATCTGCAGCAAATTATGAACGGCATATACGGAGATGCGAAAACAAGCTCAAAAAGGTGAAGAAAATTTTGTGCAATCTTTATAGTTAATTTTTTCCTAAGAGATAGCTTCAGTGAGGGAATTTTTTTCTATTGTCTTATTTTTCACAGTAATGCGATGTCGAGGTATGTGGCCCTATCGCAATTGAAAATAAGGTTTCGATAATCCTTCCATAAAGTTTCGATGAGTACATCTGAAATAACCTTGAGATATTCTTCAGGGAAATACAAAAATCTCCTTTTGTGTTTTTTTGTGCAGATTTATCTATTAAAATCCTATCCGCAATCTATTTTCCGTGCACACACCTTCAACCGAATGTATGCCATATATGATATTACCGTTTCCAACTTTCACCAAGGTTAATAGGAACCATAACAGCTCCCTACCCTTCCCCCCTATAAGAATATCGATTTGTAGCCTCACATTTCAAGGTCAGACTTCTTGTAATGTTTCTGTTCAACATTCGGCGATTTCTGACAATTTTCCCAATAAAACATGATCATTGTGACATTAAGCCTGGCAACGCTGCATAGTAGAGGGAACTCTCAGCGTCACGTTGATGGTTCGTCACCACGCACAGGATTGTAATCAGTTACGGATACCCGTTTATGAGCGCGAACGTTTTATGCACGTCTTGACTTGATTTTTCTTGCGGAAATTTAATATTAGTCTAAAATGTCTGACCCAGATACAGCTGATGAAGTGGTTGAAATCAGCTTAACGTCACCCAGAAAAAGGACTAAAAAGCTTCATCTTAGCGCAGGTGAAAAACAAATTATTCTAAATATCTACAAGAACCAGATGCAAGAGAATAGTGGATTGGCTATAGAAAATATCGTATGTAAGGTTGCTGAAATTTCTGGAGTAGGTCGATCAAGTGTTTACAAAATCCTGAAGGAATATAGACAAAATCACTCACTATCTGAGCCAAAAACATATCCAGCGAGAAAAAAATCATCGAAAAAATAGATGACTTTGACAAAAGTGCCATTAGAAGAAAAGTACATCACTTTTTCTTCAGGAATGAAATACCTACAATAGATAAAATATTGAAGCAAGTGAATGATGATGAGGACCTGCCAAATTTTAAAAGATCTACGTTCCATAAACTGTTGAAAGAACTAGACTTTCGATTTTTGAAAAGAGGAAGGAATAGTTTATTGATAGAAAAGGAGGAAATTGTTATCTGGAGGAGAGAATACCTTAGAAAAATTAGGCAATTCCGCGCTGAAGGAAGAAAAATTTATTATTTAGACGAAACATGGGTGAACGCGGGGCATACGCAGGGAAAGGTTTGGGTAGACAGATCTGTGAGGTCCTCAAGGCAGGCTTTTTTAGATGGCCTTTCGACGGAATTGAAAAATCACACTTGATGATAACGCAATTATTGTGATGGATAATGCCCCGTACCACTCCAGAAAATTGGAAAAAATTCCAACAATGGCCACCAAAAAGGCAGACATTCAACAGTGGCTTGTCTCAAAGAAGATCGACTTCGACCAAACAATGGTCAAAGCTGAGCTGATAAATATAGTCAAGCGACATAAGTATAAATATGATTTAAAAATTGTTGACGAAATGGCCAAAAACCAAAATAAAACGATTCTCAGGCTGCCTCCCTATCACTGCGAACTGAATCCTATCGAGTTGATTTGGGCCGACATCAAGCAATACGTGGCGTCAAATAACAGCACTTTTAAGTTTTCTGACCTTAAAAAATGTTTGATGTTGCTGTCGATAGAATTACGCCAGCAAAATGGAGAACATGTATTGACCATGTCCAAGAGAAGGTTGAAACCAAAATGTGGGATATGGACAATATCATTGACACCCAAGTTGAACGCCTTATAATTGACATCAACAATTCTGATGATTCAAGCTCCTCGGAATACAGCATATAAATCGATTGATACCATTAAGACTGGCAGTTTAACGGGCTTTTTGGCAAGACAGGTAAGTTCATTATAGACTGCAATCAAAGTGTAAGTTTCTAGTTATTAATGTGGAAATTCCAAATTTATAATTACACAAAATTAGGGTTAATTTAGGAGTTCCAAAGCATAATAGTGCCATTTTGACCTTCTTCCTATTTCTCATGTAAATTTTAATAGCAATCAAACTAACAAACTTTATGGAGTCTGTAATAAACTTTTGTACTACTACTACTACGTCTGTAGTTTCTATTTGCTCAAAAAAATTTGCTCTGCATTGTGAATAGAAGGTTGATTTGTAAATATTATTGGGTATACATGTAAGTTAATAATAAAATATGAACAATTTCAATTGAGATGGTCCACAAGTTTTTTTCGTGTGCGTTTTAGTAACATTTTGCTGAAAAGGTGAATACAGAATTTTTTGCACTGATTCCTAATGTCGAAATATGATTAGAAAGGCGTGGTATATTCCTGATAATTTACTATGCTTTTGATAGAATTTACAGCAACACATATCTTGTACGACATTTTTTGATAGATCAGTCACAATAGCTTGATACGGCCCTGTAGCGTCTCCTACGGTTAAGTTCTTGATCACGTGCAATACGGGTGTATATGTTTGATTTTACTTTGTTTCTTCGATGGATACAGTTTAGATGCCTTTAGGGTGGATCCACACTTGATCATTTTCGCGTATCAGATCTCCGTCGCGTGGCATCGACGCTTATCATGTTCGCTAGTGTGGACGCAAAATGATCGCGATCATGATACACTTCGTATCATGATACACCCCGATCGCTATTAACCGCGTATCTGATACGTGTCGTATTGGATACGCATATCATGATCGGCAGAATGATCTAGTGTGGACGCATTTTGATACCGTGTCATGATACGGCTATGTCAATTGATACGTGATACGCCGCGATCCATCTCGAGGCGGTTTTTCCCCGATCATCAAAAGCGATACACAATAATACAGGATTAGACAAGTTTGCATTCACATGTGTACATTTCGGGTGAGCGCAAGGCACGCTACTCCTCCGATAGTTCCTGTACGTGGATGCTTTTGTAATCATGAGTTGGGATAACGATAGTGTGATACAATTGATTGAAGCATATAAACTTAAAGAAATATTGTGGAACCCTCAAAACCGCAACTATTATAATAGATTACTTAAAAAAGATGCTTGGGACGAATTAGGGACCGACTTGCAACGTCCGTCAGAACAAATAAAGAAAAAAATGGATTACTTGCTTTCGGCACTTCGTCGAGAAAGACAAAAGATAGCAAAATCCAAGACAACGGGTCAAGGTTAGTAGATATTACTGTCTAAATGCATATTTGTAATTATCACAGTGACCGGAATGTTTTGGCGTAAATAGTTTTGAATAATTAAAAAAAAATGGCGTTAATTAATCATTCATAGGTCACATATATCAGAAGTAGTAGTATATAGCTATATTATAGCTATTTTAGAATAGTTACGGTTTCTTATTTACTCGCCACTGTTAGTCCGGTTTCCCCACACAAAAGACATGCAAGCCCAGGGCTTCGCCAAGACTGAATAAAATTCAAAATTTAATTGAGAGTTGTCAAAAGTATATGGTAGTTTACGTCGAGTCTCAAAATGTCCTTTTCTCAAAATGTCCTTGGTAGCAATATGTCCTTTTTTTCAAATATCCTTCCTCAAAATGTATCTGGTTTCATTGTGAGTGGAATTGACATTAAAAGTGAAATTACCAGTGTGTCTATGAAAAAAGGACTTTTTGAAAAAAGACAAGTAACAACTTTTTTGTATAAATAGGTAAACTTTTTCTTGTAGTCGCGTTCGGAAAAGAAATCTCAGATCAGACGGATTTTTAATCACGTGATTTTAGACTTCCCCCACCACTATGGAAAAAACGAACGCTCCAGACCCAACAGATTAAAATTTGACATTTGACAAGTACTGACAGAGATTTGTTTGTTTTTGTTTTGGTTAGTACTCTTAGTACATAGCAAGGCCTTAGATTTCTAGGTATTACGTTTACTGCCTTGAGTACATAGGTCAATTGGGTTAGCTTTAGCTACCTTTGGGGAGCCTGCTTGCTATTTTACTGAGTTTTCTTTTACCGTTTTCTTGTATTTTTTTTTCTTGCGAATTAACCTGCTGCGTAAATAAGAATTGGTAATATTTGGGATATAAGTGACTTATTTCCTCTGGTAAGTATTACATCCATTATAGTTTTTGAGTTTACTATATTTTTACTTTTTTTGTTTGTTTGAGAGCTAAAAGGTAAAATTAAAGTGAATCAATGTATCATTCTTGCCCTTTTCCACATGTTTTTTTTTTATTTGTAGCTAAAAACATTTGAAATGGGTGAATTAAGAGCTGTGGTCAAACTGGCAACCTTAACTGTGGTAAATGGCCATTTTATATTTGATGAGGAAGATGAGGATGAGGGCAACCACAAATAGACAACAATTCTGGAAAAAATTGAGAACTTTGCTGAGGTAACTGTTCCTCAGTTTTCTGACAGGCAGTTTCAACAACATTTTAGGATGTCCCCAACTACTTTTGAGGACTTGCTTGAAAAGCTGTCGGTGGTATTTCATAATAGGCCTGATGGTCCAGGACGGTTTCCTGTTCCAATGGAAAAACAGGCTATGATTGCTCTATGGTGCTTGTCCAATTTGGAAAGCTTTCGGTAGGTACAAGGGTAGGTAATTCACAAGCGATGATAAAAAAAAGTTTCTATATAGTCATTAAAATTTATCATTTCCAATATAGAAGTTAAACTAAATATTTATACATATACATAGTTTAAAAAGTTCAGGAAAAATCCTACTGCAGAACTATAAAAGAAAAGGTTTTATAATTTTTAGTTTGATAAATAAATGATAAATTATGATGACTATATTATCGCTGATTGAGGATTGACCAATCCTCATTCAACACGATTATACTATGCTTTTGTTTATTATTGATCTAGCCCATAATTTTAGTTCTGTGGGGGATAGATTTGGTATCTCTAAATCTAAATGTTGAGATGTCCTTTATAGGACCTGCCATTCTATCCTAGCATTAAATCAGCATTTTGGCATAATAGCCTGGCCTACTGGAGAAAACGCATTAGGAATTATCAGATGTTTTCAAGAAATTAGCGGATTTAAAGGTAAGACATAATATGTATTTAAAAGTGAAGTTCAAATGTGTTTTTCAATACTTATATTTTTCTTATTTTGTTTATTCACAGTAACTTTGGCCCAGCTTATAGGGCAATATTTTGAGACAATGAATGTTGAACCATAAGACCTGAAAAACTTCTTTGCTTGCCTGGACAACATGACATAAAACAATAAAAAAATAAATTATACTTTTTTGTGTATATTTGTGAATTTTTATGTTATTTAGGTTGTTATTTTTTTGTTATTCAGGTTGATAGAACTTTAAATAAAAAATGTTTATTTCTAAAGAATCATGTTAAAACAAATTATGTTTTACAGGTATGTAATTGAATTGTCACACTTGGAAAGTCCACAATCTGTTTCTTTTCCATTTGTGAATTTTACAGGTTCTATCAACCCTAATGACAAAAGTATAAATGTTCAGAGATTGCACTAAAAAAGAAAAACTGAGACAAGAATAATGAATGGAACCATTTGTCTTTGTGTCTATAATTGTATATAGCACCACTATATGAAAGACCATCATAATGGCTCAAAATCCTATCTACTCTACAAGTTTGGCCAAAGTTATCATGATCATTCTGTATAATAAGTAGTTAGTCATATTTAGTATATCTTTCATTTTAGGTGTTCTAGGATGTATTGATGGGAGTCATATTAAAATATTGCCACCAAAAAATTATCCAAACTCTTACTGCAACAGAAAAAGTTTTCATTCTGTGTTATTGCAAGGTGTTTGTGATAATAAAAGATTATTTACCCATGTTTATGCGGGCGAGCCAGGATCAATACATGATAATAGGCTCTTTGAAAAGTCAGATTTGTACACAGGAATGGAAAATGGAGATATAACTTTTCCTGCCGACAGTCACATGCTTGGTGACTTGGCCTATCAGTTAAGGTATTGCCTTCTAGTTGGTTTTAAAGATCATGGGAATCTGACAAATAGACAAAAAAATTTTAATTTAAAATTATCACAAACAAGAGCAGCAATTGAAAATGCATTTGCCCTACTGAAAGGGAGGTTTCGTAGGCTTAAGTTTATGGAAACTGTAAGGTTAGATTTGATATGTTTATTGATTGTATCGGCATGTGTATTGCATAATATATGCATTCTCAAAGGGGACAATCCTGAACATCTATTTAATTTGGAAGAAGAATTGGAGGAAGAGAGAAGAGTTAATGGCGCAAACATTTTGGAGTTACCTCAAAACAATCAACCCGCTTTAGAAAAGAGAGCAAATATTATGAATGGACTACCACTGGATGTACAGTTTCTATAAATTCCAAAATGCAACATTCAAATTTTAATTTAAATTAACAATTGAAAATTGGAAAATATTAAAATGTTTATCTCCTAACTAGTTTTGTGTAATATCTGCTGACATCCCTGCATTTGCGAAAATATTTTTAAAATGTAGATTAGCACTTCCTATGGCTTTATATGTAACCCAAGCGTGTATGACAGCCAGTATTTAATTTTAATAATAATATTTTATTATATTTTATCTAGGTATTAGTTCAGAGATTCAAGAAATAAAATATTTTAAACTAATCAATGTATTTTTATTACTTAAAAAAAACATTTTGAGGATTATTTGCTCTATTGTAGGTAATGTACAGGGTGGTGACAGTGGAACAGACATAGTACGGCTCTTTTTTTAAATCCCAAAATACGCCCTTAAGGTTTTTTGAACATCTTTATTTATTTTTTATTTGTTGATTTGTGTTAAACTGGCAACAACGGTTATTATAAATGAAACACCCTATATTTTATTACCTTTTTAGATTCTACATAGAAGTATATAGCATGTGATATATTATAAAATTCATGTAATCAATAAAATGTAGGGTGTATATTTAAAATGTCAAAGTTGCAGTTTAACACAAAATTGCCAATTCTGCGTCACAAAAAAAAAGATTTAAAAATTAAAGCTGTGCGAATTAAAACTTTGAAGGCGTATTTTTGGATAAAAAAAACTATTTCCAATGTTGCACTATGTTCTATTCAAAATCGCCACAATAAACTCAACCCAATTAACTCTAATCTTAAAATACATCTTAACATATAAAGGGTGTTTTTTTTTAGAGGCGGAGAACTTTCATTTGGCAACACTGTTTTGTGTGACAGCCGATCTGACAGTTCTGGGTTGTTTTTAGGTTAGTTTGGTTTGGCAATTCATCATGAATAGACTGACGCCGGAGCAACGTTTGCAAATTGTTCAAATTTATTTTGAAAGACATGGTTCAATTCGAGAAACACATCGGGCATTACGTGAATTTTATGGTGCCCATAATCGTCCTTCAGAGCGATTAATTCGAGAAACTGTTGATCGTTTTCGCAATACTTTTACTCTAATCGACAATACGCATCCCGTAAGACGCCGTACAGTGCGCACGCAACAAGCGATAGCTGCTGTGCAGCGTAGTGTTGATAATGATGCCAATGTGTCAATTCGTCGTCGTTCTCAACAAGTGAATTTGTGTCCATCCACTGTATGGAAAATTTTGCGCAAAGATCTTGGGTTGCGAGCATATAAAATTCAACTAGTCCAGGAGTTGAAACCCCGGGATCATCTATTGCGCCGTACATTAGCTGAATGGGCGGAAGGAAAGATTGCTGTTGATCCAAGATTTCATATGAAAATTTTGTTTAGTGATGAAGCACACTTTTGGTTAAATGGCTATGTAAACAAACAAAATTGCCGAATTTGGGGTGATGAGAATCCACGAGCTATTGTCGAAACACATTTACATCCAGCAAAACTAACCGTTTGGTGCGCTTTATGGGCCGGTGGAATCATTGGTCCTTATGTCTTCAGAAATGCTGATGGTCAGAACGTTACAGTAAACGGTGAGCGATACAGAAACATGATTACTAACTTTTTTGTGCCTCACTTGGAAGGTGTTGCAGGCGTCGCAGAAATGTGGTTTCAGCAGGACGGTGCCACATGCCATACAGCGCACCAAACAATTAATTTACTGCAAGAGACATTCGAGCAACGAATCATTTCCAGAAATGGACCTGTAAACTGGCCACCTCGTTCGTGCGACTTGACGCCATTAGATTATTTTCTTTGGGGCTATGTTAAGTCGCATGTCTACGCTGATAAACCCGAAACACTTGAGCACTTGGAAGCCAACATTCGGCGCGTGATTGCCGAAATACAGCCTGCAGTACTGGAAAGAGCGTGTGAAAATTGGACCTCTAGATTACGCCATGTACGCGCAAGTCGTGGGGGTCACATGCCCGAAATCATATTTAAATGTTAATGCCAAAAAATTATCTTCAATATAAAAGCAAATTCGTTAATATCAATAAAATATTTTGTGTTTTATTTCAATTCAAAGTTCTCCGCCTCTAAAAAAAACACCCTTTACCTAATATCAAATAATATAATACTTGTCTAATTATTGGTATAAGAAGGAACTGAAGTATTCAAAAAACAAGGAACATTTTAACTAAAGCATAAATAGAAAAAAAATCATTCTATAATTGAGGAGGTTTAGAGCAAAACCGAATAAATCCACCAAAAATTCTTTTTGGAAAAATACAATTTTTCTCCAACGAGAAAAGTATTTTTTAAATTTTTCTTACTAGCAAGCACTATTAGAGAAATCATGATAAAACATTTGCTAGAATATAAATTTAAAAAAATATTTTTTAGTTCAAAATAAATTAAAAACAAAAATGGATTTATTTGGTTTTGCTTGAAATAACTGGATTTATTTGATTTTGCTCACAACTTTATTAGAAAAAATTAACAAAAGTGTTATTCTTACTACTAATACAAACAGAAACATTATGGCATTTTGTTAACTAACAGCAAAACCAAGGGTGCATTTAAATATGAAGTGCAAACTCTTCTTCTAGTCACACTCATTTCTTTTTTGGTTTTGCATGAAAACATCAATATTGCCATTAAAATTAAGTAGGATTTATTTGTTTTTGCACGCAAATATTTAGCTGATATGATGTAATTCAGCAAGATGAACCAATATTCGTCGCTAACTAATTTTTTATAAAAAATGGATTTATTCGGTTTTGTTTCAAACCTCCTCAATTGAACTAAAACAAGGAACATTGTAATTATAACTAGAAAAAAATTAGTAAGTTTTGGCATTTTTTCATTGGCCAATAGGGAATAGTCAGTTCACTCACTGTCAGAATTATTCTCGGAATTATTTGTGTTGGCTGCTGGAGTACTCCTCTCCACAGCTGATGTCAACCTCTCTAGTAAATCTAGATACCGGTCTTGCCTAGTCATTTTTTCTCTATGCCGCCTTTCTATTGCATTTTCTGCAGCTTTTCTTTTTGCATAAACGAAGACTGGTATCTAGATGTACTAGGAGTAGAAGTATTGTTCGGTTCTGCCAGGGGCTCTACTGGATTATTGGCTAAAAATTAATATATACATTTATGTCAAAAATTGTTGACAATAAATAAAAAAACAACAGACAAGACTCATAGATTTTGACATTGATTATTCAAGTATAGTAGCAACAAGACTTATATAAGCATTTTTTTTAAAACTCTATAAAAGGTACAAAAAAATTTAAAATATAAACATCTATTGTATTTGGTGTACAGTATGTGGTGTACATCAGTAAAAAAGTAATATTTAATTAACTGATATTATAATACTTCAAATATTATTTATTATGTTACCAAAACTTTGCATGTAATTTACCTTTCTGGCATTCGTAAAGTTCTAAATAAATAAATAAATTTATAAGAAACATTTCAAGCAGAAAACTATTATACCCAACCACTGTTTAAGGATACATTTTCCAGGAGAAAATGGCTGATTTACAGCTCTTACAAAAGTCGTACTTCTCTCTCACTCTTTTCGAGAGAGAAAGTTATAAGAAGCAATCTTCTAGAAGAGAGCTGTAAATCAGCCATAAGGTTTTTGCAAATTTTTTTTGTTTCTATATGTATATATATAAAATGCTTCCATAACTCTGGAACTTACTATACCTGATATATAAAGTTGATTTAAGCATTAATTTATACCTATAACTGCTCCTTCCACAGCATTGGTTATTTCACCCAGAACATGCATGCCTGTTCTGCTAGAGCATGTAGCTGGGGATTGAATTTCGGGCCTTTTAAACAAAATGTCATTCATGACATCAAAAAATTTCCAGTTTTTTTGCTATTGCCCGACTGGTCATTGTGTTTTTTAACTGATTTATATTGGTTTTTCAAGACTTTCCACTTGGTATCGCATTGCTGGATGTTATATTGGGAGCCAAGTTTCTCAGTCAACTCACGAGCAATCTTACTCCAGACATATTTCTTTACCCCAGAATCAAATCTTTGTTCATACTTCCTATACATGTCGATCAAAGCTAATGTAGCCTCGTCAGTCCAAAGTTTACTGGTCTCTGTAAATAAACCAGAATAACTTGCTTAATTATGTTTTTGTAATTATAAATACTTAAGTAGAAAGAAATAAAAATAAATGTAATTGATTAAATAAACATAAAAACCTTGGATTGGTAGATCTCCTACTTGTATATCTTGTCCTATACCATCACGTTGAATAGATGAATTATCTACAATAAAGTTAAGAATAATTATATAAATATATACCTAGAGAAGCTATTCAATAATATAAAACATACATACTGCTTTCAATTCTATTGTCCACACAATTCTCCTTAATGGCCTCTTTTTGTGTTCTTGAGGTTGAGACAGAAGAACATTCAGGAGTATCATCAATATCATGGACAAATTCAAAGGCTTTTTTGAAATTGTCCCTCTCTTGCTGTTGCTGAAGCAGCTCTGTAGCAAGAGTTAAATCTAAAAGGAAATTTAATCTTTACACTTTCTAATTTACTAAATTTTTTAAACATTTTTTAATCCTTCAAATTTAAATGTAGGTACACTCAATTTATGTTCTTTTACTTACTTCCATTGACTACAATTTCATTAAATTCTTCCTGACTTACTCCAATAGTGTATGTTACCCCTTGTTCTTCATCCCTAAGCTCAATTTTTAACGACATTTTTTATGGTTTTTATAAATAAATGACTACTGGTTTTTATATTGCTGAAATGTGTTAAAAACCGAAATCAGGTAAAAATAAAAATAAAACAGAACGAAATATCAGCCGGCTATAACTTAACCTCACAAAACCAGATTAATCTTTCAATCTTCTTTCGGAGACAGATCTGTCAGATTTAATCAGATCGGTCAGGATGTCATTTACCGAACGCCACGGATTCACTTCCCCTACATCTAGATGCAATTACCGAACGATTCGGATCAGTCAGACTGGTCGGACGACATTTTCCGAACGCGACTTGTGTTATTAGCTAAATTATCCAATTTGAAATTTGAATTTCATTCGCTCTTGGCGAAGCCCTGGGTTAATGTCTGGGGTAATTCTACTATGTAGTACGTCAGGTTATTTTACGAATAATAGTTATTATCATTCAGTATTATTTTTATTTCATTTCTAGGTGCAGACAATGTTTATCAATCTACCTGGTTTGCATTACCACATTTAGAATTTCTTCTTGACAGAAATAAACCTAGAGCTGTAAGACTAAATACCGTAAGTACAATAATCTTTACAGGTACGCGCATAGTATTTTCAAAGCTTTCTATGGTAACGTTGCCACAACGTAATCTATAACAGTACACACAGTTATTCCTTACAGAAAAAAATGCAATTAAATCTACTACATCCCATTTTGCCACGGTAACGTTGCCACATTAACACAATAGTCAGCAATTTGATCTCTCATAGTATGCGCTGTTAATTGTGATCTTCGACCAACGATTGTTAATGGCAATAAGGAATTCATTTCGCTATTATCCCGCCTCCATCTTCCAGGTGTTATTATCCCATCCACCTCAGTATCAAATGTACCGGGTGGGGTATATAAATTCACAGAATTTTGACTTTTGCGTAAAAAATTATGAAGAAGGCACACAGTCATCACTACCAATTGTGCCTTTTCCGGTTGAAGCAGCATTGGTTTTCTCAGAACTCGAAATACACTGGCCAGAATACCGAAAACGTTTTCTACAATACATCGAGCCCTCGATAATCTGTAGTTAAATACACGTTTTGTTGATCCTTTGGGATGTTGGCCTGGATAAGGCTTCATGATATGGTTGCTTAGAGGAAATGCAGTATCTGCTACAAAGTGATATGGAATAACATAGTTGGTCCCGTCCAGTTGTTTGGGAGGTGGGAGATTCAATGATTCGTTGTCATTTTTTTCCTTCAGTAATGAATCATTAAAAACACCACCATCGGAAATTCTGTCTTGAGTCCCAACGTCGACAAACATAAAATTGTAGGAGGCATCTACTAGGGCCAACATAACAATACTGAAAAACTCTTTGTAGTTGAAAAAATCCGATCCTGTATTAAATGGAGCCTGCAGCATGATATGTTTACCGTCCAATGCACCAATCACGTTGGGAAAGTTCCACATGTTCATAAACTCGGCGCTGACTTCTTTCCATTTCTCCGGCATATTCGGTAACTGAAAGAAAAACAAAAAGTATAATGAAACTAATATTAAAAACAAGTGTGAAATCGAAAACATGTGACAATCTTATAGGGGTGAATGCACACACGCATAAGAACAACTTTTTCTGTGGGGCCAAAATAAATGAAAACATCTGCTGTTGCATAAAAATCATTGACTTTGTGATCAAATGCATGAAACAATATATTTCTTTTGACCCCATAGTAAAACTTGTTCGTATACGTGAGTACATTCACCCCTATAAGTTTATCACATGTTTTCGATTTTACCCTGTATATTATATGTATGTATGGTATGTGGTGTCTGCAAAACCCGAAACTAGTATACCATGTAATTAAATTTAATGATTTATGCGGAAAATGAAGCTGGCAAAAATACGGAAGGTAATGATACTGTTGATAAAGAACATTTCGAGGACTCGGCAGATGTGAAAGCCGTGAGTCTGAAAGCCTAGCGTCTGGAAGCCTAGCGTCTGGAAGCCAAAAACCTGGGGCCCAAGCATCTGGAGGCCAAGAATCTACGACCCAACCACCTGGAAGCCAAGAATCTGCGACTCAAGCATCTGAGGCCCAAACGCCAAGGACCCGACCGAATTCAACATTTAAATCGCCAGCATCTAAAAAACAAAACAAAAGACCACCGCCAAATGACCCGATCAGGCACGAAGCCTTGAAATTGATGAGGGCATCATCACAAGCAGCTACCTCTGCCGCTTCTGCGATTTCAACTCATTCTGCCGACCGATACCAAATATATGCCAATTATTTGGCATCCAAATTTCGAACATACTCGCAAACAACCTTCCTTACCGTTGAACACCGTATTAACCAAATATTGTATTGCGCCGATAGTGGACAATACGAATGTGTAAGTGGATATGGAGGATATCAATCTACTCCTAATAATAATCATACGCCAATGCAACCGCCAACCAATCGTGAATGGGAAGGTGAACATGGAGGGTATCAATCCTCTAATAGTGATACGCCAATACCGCCAAATCAGGTTGAAACCAATGAAAGTGACTCAAGAGACACCGATGACTTCAGTGATTTAATAAGGTTTAATTTATGAACGTGTTTGTATTTTTTATGTACATTTAAAAATCATGTCTTTTTTCACTATTAAGTAAAGAAAATATCGCCTTACCTTTATTTCGTCTTTTAACACGTTAACGGCCACGTGCTTATCTGTGAAATTTACCACCGGGCCAATTTATAATTTTCATTGTTTTGAGATGCTTTTAGGTAGTATTGCTCAAATGTCTGGAGTATTTTGTGAAAATATTCGAAGTTTTGGAAAAAAATGCAAAATAAGGATCGGTCCCCAGGGACCGCCGTGGCCCACCAAGAAAACTATATTGCAAAAGCACGGTCGGTCCCGCCCGGCGGTCCTTCGGTAATGTCCGCCTTTCATCGATGAGCGCTAAAACGAAGCACGTGGTCATTTCGTTGCGTTTCAGTTACTGTAGCGGGTCGGTGCAGCTAGGCGTCAGCGCATTTATTCATGATAATGGATCACGTAAATGTTCGCAATCGGACTAAACAGTTGATATTGTTGTCAAAACTTCAGAAGTGTGATGAAAATGATGGTAAGAAATTACCTACAGGGATATCTTTCGGAAGTGAAACTGGCTTTTTTCACTTTTGTTGTATAACCCTGTACAATAAACAATTTTGTTAAGAGGTTAAGTTCTGCTAAATTTCAGAATCCAGCGAAGATGAACCAAGCATTTATGGCTCATCGGACTCAGTTGTAGATCCAAACTATTCCCCTAGTGAAGATTCTGTGTCGAGCGAGTTGGACAACGTTCCCACAACCAGCAACACTGATAAGAAGGTAAGTCTAAAATATTTTCCAAACATCTGTGTTCTAATTGTATTTTTTTTTTTAGAAAACACTTCCTAACGCTCAGAGTCCACCGGAAGTTTCAAATATTGGTTCAAATCTCGTAGAACAATCAAGTAGTTCAGATTCGGAAGAAAATCAGAGTAATGTGGTGCAAGTGGCAGGATGGACTATACCACAAGGCCATCACTTGGTTTTTCCAAAGAATTTTGTTCAAGACCAAGGAATTTGTCCAGAAATAGCAGCTGCCTTGCAAGGAGGTACTCCGTACGATTTCTTTTCGCTTTTTCTGGATAACGAAATTTTAGACCTGATGGTAGAACAGACTAACCTTTATGCAACGCAAGTAATCTGCTCAGCTAACGATGTTCCACACTCATCAAGACTTCATAAATGGTCTCCTACTGACAGACAAGAAATGCAAAGATTTTTAGGCCTAGTCGGATATATGGGTCTTGTACGAATGCCAACAGTTCGCCACTATTGGAGCAGAAAACCCCTGTTTCGCAATGAATTTATATCAAGTGTTATGAGCAGAAATCGTTTCGAATTGCTTCTACAACTATGGCATTTTTCTGATAACCAAATATGCCCTGAAGGTGATCGTCTCTACAAAGTACAGCCCCTTATTGATAAACTTGTCAAAAAATTTCAAACCTCATATACTCCTGGTAGTACAGTCTGTGTAGATGAGTCACTAGTCCCCTTTCGAGGTCGCCTTGTTTTCAAACAATACATCCCTCTTAAAACGCATAAATATGGCATCAAAGTATTCAAGCTCTGTTCTTCAGAAGGCTATACTTATAACATGAAGGTATATTGTGGGAAAGAAAAGGATGCTGGTGCTAGCGTTCCAACGAATATTGTTTTATCTCTTGCTGAAAATCTGCTAGATAGTGGAAGAACTATCGTTACTGATAACTATTACACTAGCTTAGATCTAGCTAATAAATTACTCGATAGACAGACACATCTTATTGGTACCTTGCGATCCAACAGACGCGGTAACCCGAAGGAAGTTACGCAGAAAAAACTTCAGCGTGGCGAAATTGTTGCAAGGGAAAATGAGCGTGGCATATGCGTAATGAAATGGCGGGATAAAAGAGACGTATTACTACTGTCTACTAAACATACAGATGTCATGCAAGATATTCAAATCCGAAATGAAACAAAATCTAAGCCTTTGGCTATTATTGATTATAATAAAGGAAAAAGTTCCATAGATCTTTCCGATCAAATGGCATCTTACAATTCCGCATTACGTAAGACCATCAAGTGGTACAGAAAGCTAGCTATAGAGGTAATTTTTGGTACCTGTATGGTCAATGCGCATTACTTTTATAAAAAAATTACTGATTCGTCGATGTCTATAACAGATTTCCGCGAAAGCGTTGTGATGGACATGATGTCACAAGTCCAAGGTAATATGAGTGACGATCAACAGATTTCAGCATCTAATTGTTCGACTAATAAGAGGAAACGGAATTCAGAACATTGTTTTAGGAAAAAAGAGGGAGCTGTACACAAAGTTCGAAAATATTGTGTCGGCTGTTATAATAAAAAAACCAAAGGTGAAATAGCCAAAAACAATGTAAAAAAAGTTAGCACTTATTGCAGTGACTGTGTTGATCAACCTCATTTTTGCTTAGAATGTTTTAACATATTTCATAAGCAATAATTATGTTTTTCTATGTTTACTGTCTCTAAAATATTTTATACGCATTTATTGTTCTGAAAAGTGTGAAAAATAAAGTATTACGCTTCACTTTAGTACTTTTATTTATCAAAAAATGATATAATAAAAAATACATGTGAAACTTGATTAAACAAAAATATATAAAAAAATTATTATGTATGCATCATCAACTGGGGCCAAGCGGTCCCATATGAGCCGCTAAATGTATTAAATGAGCGGTCCGGTGGCCTGAACAGCACGAAATAGCAGTCACCGACAGGTGGTCCCGAGGGACCGCCGTGGCCTGATGGTAAGGGAAGCTGGCGGGCCCCTGGGACCGACGTGGCCGTTAACGTGTTAATGAGTCGACAATAGCTTGACAGGTATCCCGAACTATTAGACTTATTGCTTGCTTCGATACTCTGAATAAATATTGCAAACTTGTGAAAGAATCCCCGCTTGCCAAGAATCTCAGAGTGATGCATAATCTATCCGTAACTGTGATCGCTTGTCTAAATTTGGTATCAGTCTTTGCAATCATTGGTCCAATTCTTCTTAATAAATGCTCGAAATCGGTCGGCGACATCCGAGTGAAGTTTTTGTATTTTCCACTAATATGTTGAAACTGTAAATCACGCAGCAATGCTCTTCCGCCATGTAGGTTTCGGTTCCTAAACAATTCTAGCTGCCACCAACGACGGCTCTGTCTTTTTTGTATCCTGTGTTTATTCATCACAATAAAACAAGCACATGTCGTAGCCACACTCTGAGCTATAACGGAGATGAGTTCTGGGTCCATGTCTGCACTGTATGGGAGTTCTTGACTAAATGAATCACAACGAGAAATGAAAGATCGATACGAGGATTGGCGAGACGATACGAGATCAAGATACAGTATCATAAAGTGTGGACGTGGTTTTTGGCCGAACTGTGGCTCACGCGATAAAAGATACGATATGGTCAAAATTGGCGTCCACACTTAAGATACGCATACTCGATACGATACGCCTGATACGGATACGATTACTTAATACAAATGTGGACTAAGCTTTACACGTTCACTGCCACCAACGCGGCTCCCGCGTTCTTATGTTCTTGACCATGTGCCAGGCACGCGGCTCCCGCGTGCTGTATCTGTGGTGATATATACGGCTGGAATTTTGTCGGCATACCGCACAATCAGTTTATTTCAGGCAGGCATATATTAAACAGGTGTATAGTTGTGAAAATAAGAATTGGTTTGCGTTTTGCTCTATTTCGTTTCTGCTGGCCTATATTTATTGTCTGAAGTGAATATACCAGGTAAGACGTGTTTAAATACTTATATTTTTTTCAATTTTGTTGGTAATTAAAATATAGTTATAGTGTCAGTAGTTTTATTATTCATTGTAATGAGCTTTTTTTATACAGTACAACGCGGCTACCGCGTTGACGGCATATGGCATAATTTTTGTTGCTTAGTGTTTCGATATTGATTTCGGTCAGAAGTAGGTATTGTTTTATGTAAATAATTACTTAAAACGATATTTTTTTATAAAAAAGGGAAAATGTCACTTATTTTTACCTTTTTTGCAGATTGGTTTCTAAATAAAACAATTCACAGAAAGAGTGCCCAAAGCAAAGAGGGCTAAGAAAACGCATTCTTTTCCTCTGTCAGATGCCGAATTATTGAAGTTATTAGAAGAGTCCGACGATGAATTAGAACTGTTAGCAGATGAAACGGATTCAGATTCCTCTGATGAGAATGAAATACTTTCCAAGACACCTGAGCAAGCCCATATTCCCGATTTACCCACTGCTTCTCCATCTCCTACTCCACATTCGCCGGCTGCATCGCCCATTTCAGATCTACCTTCTGCTCCACCTTCTCCAAAGCAGCTTCTATACCTTCCAGCGGACCCTTCTTCATCTGTTCGAACATGGCTAACAGATTCGCCCATTGTTGCAAGGATCCCATTTACAGGAGCTCCAGGATTAAAAGTCTTGTTAATTGGTCATAGTCCTATAGATTATTTCAATTTGCTAGCCGATGATGGTTTTTATGATTTAATTCTTGAAAACTCTAATAATTGTGCAGTTGAAATACTAGCACAAAGTACCGGGGACCAAAGCAGGATAAATTCATGGAGAGACATTACCAAAGAGGAGTTCAAAATATTTCTGGGGCTTTTATTTCACATGCAGGTCAATTCTGTTTGCATCTGGCCTAACATATTGCTATCTTAACCATATTGCTCGAACTGAAACTATTAACAAGACTGTTTACCAAATTCATATTCTGTTCACTACCCTTTGGCAAGTATTGCTAGGAGTTTCTAGAGCTAGCAATGTTGTTACAGATAAAGATATCACGTGAGCATTTCAGTTGATGCTAATCTTGGCAACACTGGCGAAACCTGTCATCTTCTTACATTTTTCTGTTCTCTGTCAAATCCTGTCTTGTCACCCTTGTCATATCCGACCGGTCATAACCTCATTTTATAACACGTTTATAACCGACTGCGACTAAATTATTTCTTTGCTGCCAACCTGTGCCTTGTTCCTTGTATTGTTGTATACAATTCGTCATGGCGAACTCAAGGAGCAAACGAACCAATAAAGATCAAATGGAGATGATAATCAATTTTCTTGGGGAAAACCGGGTACTTGTCACACAAAAAATGCACCCGTTGAACACGGGTGACTGTGAACCTTTGTGGGATGAATTGACCGAGAAGTTGAACTCTGTGGAGAACGGTGCAAGAAAAGATAAGAAACAATGGAAAACTGTAAGTACCTAATCGTATTATCGAAATACTAAAGATAAAAAGATGTTCATTATTATCATAATATTCTTTTAGTTTCTGTACGAGTGGAAATCAAAAACTAAGAAGAAGGCCCGTATCCATAAGGCTTCCATCATGAAAACGGGAGGTGGTGGCTACACTTGTAAAGACCTGACAGATTTGGAAAACCGACTGTTGAATGTATTAGGGGGTTGGATTCATGTACTAGGATGCCCCAGTTTAACAAATATTGAGCCTGGACTACCTGCAGGACTTGAATTAATGGATCAAGATGTCACTGAGATACAAGAAGGTGCAATAGAGCAGCATGAAGCTGAAAGAGAAGAAGAAAATACCGATGAGATATCTACACCAATACCATCACAAACACCAAGACGTGGAACAGGTAGGTTGTTAGTATAATGCTAATATGGTATCGCTAAGGGGCATCCGCTCTTAAAATTCCAAGGGAATATCAACCTGTTTGTGTAATTTGGTAGCCTACTATTTGCAAAATGTTTTTTTTTATTGGTGCCTTAAAAATAAAGGAGCAAAGCATTCACATGTTAAGCTTGCACTAGTTTAGTTATTCCACTTGATGAAATTTAATTCATACAAAAAATATTTTGTTTCCTAACTTTCTTAGAAGTTAAGTTTGCTTGAACTATACAATTTTTTACAAAGATATGTTGTTTGAATAATCAACTGTCTCTCATTCAGGAGAGAATTATTTTCTGACAAGAAGTTACAAGTGATTCACTGACCCAAAATATGATTTAAACAAATAACTTGATTATTTAGTTGATTTTTTATACCAAGCTATATATACATGTATGTTCTGACTGTTCTTATCAAGTGTATTGTTTTTGCAGCTCCAAGGAAGAAACAAAAGAGACCGCATGTACAGAGCACACAGCTGCACGAAGCAGCTGAACTTTATGCACAAAGCACCAGCGAAATGGCTGAAGCTGTGAAGGTGATGGCTGGTGCAATATCACAGTTAGCTCAAGGGCTATCTGATATAGCAATTGCTCTAAGCAACACATCAAAAACCTGATGTCATGTAATAAAAATGAAAATACTAAAATCTGCATTAAATATTTATTTTAGAGAACATTTTCTTACATAATTCACCTGATCGCAGTAGACAACTGATTTACAAGTTGCTGGCGAATAAACCTGCCCTCTGTGAGAAAATCATTACTTGGAATTGCAGCATCATCAGGATGGCTGCTGTCAGTAGTCTGATCAGTGTTGTCATGAGAGTCGCCATTATCTTCATACTCTTGTTCTGCATTATATATTCTGCAAATATTATGCAAAACAGCACAAGCATAAATTATCATGCCACTTGTATCATGAGAATAATGAAGAACCCTGTCTTTCCTTAAACATCTAAAACGGGCTTTCCAAATACCAAAGCCCCTTTCAACCACATTGCGTGTGTTGATATGTATACTGTTATAGTGAGCTTCGGGGGTATTAGCTCTTGTTTCGAGGATTGGTGTCATCAGCCACGGCTGGAGAGGATATCCTGAATCACCAAGTAGGTAGCAGTTTCGTCTTCCATCTTCATATTTTTGCTTAAGATGTCTCTGTATGTTTGAAGAGTCCCATATTGCTGCATCATGGACTGCTCCAGGATACTTCGCATTTACGTTAGTAATCATTAGGTGAGAGTCGAAAATCTGTAAAATATTGCGAATTTATGTTCTCAGTCAAGGCTTAACAAAAAATGAACTTACTGCCTGAACATTTACACTGTGGAACCCTTTTCTATTAATATATGCTACTGATGGATTAATAGGATCATCTGTTTTGGGTGGCACTATCGCAATATGTGTACAATCGATAACGCCTACAACATTTGGGAATTGATGATTCTCTAAAAATCTGAAAATTGAAAAACTCATGATATGATGTGGCCATTATGTAGAGAAAATACCTACATACCCGTCTTTGACTCTCCTAACTTCTTCTGAAGTTGTTGGAAACCTGATATATCGAGGTGACAAATGTAATGCAATTAGTCTGCTTATTTTGTTTATAAGTCTGCTCATTACAGGTTGGCTGATTCCGATATTAAAGTCGTGTCCTACGGTTGTTTGATAACCGCCATGGGCATAAAATAATAAACTTGAAAAGACCTGAAAATAATTTGTTGAAGATTCATAGAGAAAATAGATTCTATTTAGAATGAATTGTGAAACGTTACAAATTCATATTACATATCAGTTTGATTATACACATATATGTACTATTACTAATCATTATTATTATTATAGTAAAATGTTGATTATTTTGTTACCTGCAGATGAAAAGGTACTGTGTCTCTTCTGGTAGGTTCATCAACGTATCCTTGTAGCTGAGTAATTAGATCCGTTGCTGCTACTTTATTCAGACGAAACAATTTTTTGAACTTGTCTTCAGCAATTTCAAACGGATTACTTGCGTCTCTGATATTTCGGAAGTGCAAGCGTAAACTTCGACTGCAATGTTTGTTGGTCATGAAGTTACACAAATAAAAAACTGTATGTTAATCCTCTTACCTAACTAGAACGTTTTCAAATGTATGGCGAAAGTTTACATCAAAATTCACAAAAACCGGATTGACGGCCATTTTTCTGCAATAACAATGTTGTTACATTGATAGCAAGTACTTAAATACTATTTGCCGAGATAACAAGATCGAAAAACAAGAACTATTCAAAATGACAGATCATCTGGCTAAAATATATTGAACAGAATAGGACAATCGCAAACATTGTTAAATCATAGCAAGATCTCTTCATAATAACAAGTAACAATATTGCTATAGCTAAACAGAATTGGCCTGATGGGAACCATTAGACTGAACCGAATGAATGATTATTGGAAAACTCATTTTCTATTTAATATTACAGTTTTTAGCAGTTTTATGAGCAGAAATCGGTTTTTACTCACCTTACGTGCTTTGCATTTCAGTCAGACTCAACCAAATGAGCAAAATAAGCTGGCTAAGATAGCACCCTTGATGAATTTTTTAAATTCAAAGATGGAAGAAATATACAGGGTGACAGGAAATTAGTGGCGGAGCCGGTAAGGGGTGATAGTATAGGGTAATTAGAGCCGATATTACTATGAGACCTACTATCCCACAGTAACCCATTCCAAGATATTCGTACTTGAAGAATTTTACCAAAAAGTTCTACTTAAAATTTTAAAATAGGTATACATCTTAAAAAATGGCTTTTCGGCAAATTTTTTTTTTGTTTTACAACAAAGATATTCTGAATAAGGAATACTAATAGTTTAATCCTGGTAATTGTCGTAATTTTCTGCGATAATTGCTAAATAAAAACAAAATGAAAAAAAAACACGGTGACGGCTGCTAAAACGTGGATTTACTCAAAAAGGTCACCTATAATTTTTACGTACAAAATAATGAAAAAACATCTACGTTTCGTTGCCTTTCGAATGAGCTATTAAAATCCAAAATCGGTTTAGAAACGATGAAGATATGATCAATGGAAAAACCCATAGAGCCTATCCGAGAACAAAAAAGGACGCGGTCGTTGGGCAGTCGAGCTAATCCCTTCCTCCTTTCAGTCCGCTCTTACGGTTTACTGTGTTCGGATGTGCTCGCTTGCTCTCGGATTTGATATTTTCACGACTTTGATTTTTCCTTACGATTTGGCTGCTGAGTGACTGAGTGTGGACTAGCTGACTAATAATGGCTGTTAGAGAAAGAAGACGATCGTTCAGTATCGACGAATACGCCGATATTATTTTTTATTACGGAGCTGCCAGAGGAAACGCAGAACAAGCTCGTCGAGAATATGCCGAAATATTCCCTTATCGTCGATTGCCTGATGCACGCGTATTCTCCCGAACATTCCGTCGAGTGCGAGAGCGAGGAACCGTCCAAAGATACCAAGGTAAGGAACAGCCATTATTATTATTATTTTGTTTACACAAAATTCTTTATCAAATCCGTTTCAAACTAAATAAAACTAAACCTTTCCTATCAGTTTTTTGTTATCCTTGCACGTACCCTTTTAATTGTGGGATTGCAAAACAAATGTCGCTGTCCATACAACTTACTAAAGTTAAACCCATAAATTATCGGTATGCCAGGGCTCGATAGGCTAGCTTTTTTCATAAGATAAACACCGATACGTCAGTGGTGCCTCACTACCTGCCGTAAGGCCCGTAAGTGCGACAGACAACCCAACTCAGGGCGTCCTGTTTCCACATTTTATTACCACGCGGACAGCGAGTCTTTGATGCTATAATTGCTTTTAGTTTGACTAATATTAACGGCTACGTAATTAGCACCATAAAAATCAACAAAAGTCATTGTACTAAAACTTATAAAAACAAATCTTTTTTGTTTTCAGGTGACGCAGGTAGACCTCGACTGTATGCCGCGGGAGACGAAGAGGAAATTTTAAATTACTTCGCAAGGGACTCTACTCTATCTACACGAATGGTAGCTCGGCTTATGGGACTCTCCCAATGGAAGGTGTGGTACCTTCTTCATGAAAGTGGGCTCCACCCTTACCATTACACACCTGTTCAGGTAATAGAAGAAGGGGATCCTTTGAGACGAATCCAGTTTTGCAGATTTTTAATCAATGCGGATGTTGAAGATAGGAATTATCTGAGAACGATCTTATGGACTGATGAGTCCAAGTTTGATAAGGACGGTATTACCAATTACCATAATGTTCACTACTGGAGAGAACGTGTCATGGGTAATCCACACCTAAAAAGACCAAAAGGTTCACAAAGAAGATTTAACCTTAATGTGTGGATGGGAATAATCAATAACCGTTTGATTGGACCTCATTTCCTGCCTCAAAACCTTAATGGGGAAGCATATGAAGATTTTCTCAGGAATGTTTTGCATGAATTGTTGGAAGACGTGCCGCTACAAACAAGACAACACATGACCTTCATGCATGATGGCTGTCCAGCGCATTTCAGGCTAGCTGTGAGAAATTGGCTTGACGAACACTTCCCCAACCGCTGGATAGGTAGAGGTGGTCCAATACCATGGCCGGCACGTAGTCCCGACATCACACCCATGGACTTCTTCGTGTGGGGTCGAATGAAAAGTATCGTGTATGGTACTGATGTCCCTGTACCTAATATTGAAGACCTGCGCAACAGAATCATTCACGCAGCGCAGGAAATACAAACGGAACTTCGAGATTCAAGGGTTGTGAAAACGGGTGTCCTGAGAAGAGCACGAATTTGTATTAGAAATAGGGGTGGGCATTTTGAAAACGCATTATGAATAAGAATGTTTTTTGTAATAAATTGATTTTTCAGCATTCACTTTTTTCTTTCATTTTTATTATTCGTCTATCTTGATGGTCCCTGAACCGATTTTAGATTTTAATACCGTATTCGACAGGCAACGAAACGCAGATGTTTTTTAATTATTTTGTACGTAACAATTATAGGTTACTTTTTTGAGTAAATCCACGTTTTAGAAGCCGTCACCGTGTTTTTTTTTTTCATTTTAGTTTTTATTTAGCAATTATCGCAGAAAATTACGACAATTACCAGGATTAAACTATTAGTATTCCTTATTCAGAATATCTTTGTTGTAAAACCAAAAAAAATAGGCCGAAAAGCCATTTTTTAAGATGTATACCTATTTTAAAATTTTAAGTAGAACTTTTTGGTAAAATTCTGCAAGTACGAATATCTTGGAATGGGTTACTGTGGGTTAGTAGGTCTCATAGTAATATCGGCTCTAATTACCCTATACTATCACCCCTTACCGGCTCCGCCACTAATTTCCTGTCACCCTGTATTATCCAAGTAGAGAGCTGGCTTTGGATGAGTCTATGGTTCTCTGGAGGGGCCGACTCAGTTTTCGACAGTATATACAAGGAAAACGGCACAAGTATGGAATGAAACTCTATGTGTTGGCGGAGCCTAGTGGAATGGTTCAAAGGACAATTGTTTATGGAGGATCAGCTGATACAGAAGTTGGAGGTTCCAAGCACACGGAAAAGGTTGTTTTGAAATTGATTGAGACGAAAACTGGCGCGGGACATTCTCTCTATATGGATAATTATTACAACAGTGTAAGTTTATCTGACCAATTATTG
Source organism: Acanthoscelides obtectus (assembly GCA_963669975.1). NCBI lineage: Eukaryota > Metazoa > Arthropoda > Insecta > Coleoptera > Chrysomelidae > Acanthoscelides > Acanthoscelides obtectus. The sequence goes on along the minus strand of CAVLJG010000010.1, from coordinate 71,350,814 downwards.
CGAGCCAAAACATATTCAACTGGCACACTTAGAGCCAATCGTGCCGGAAATCCACATAGTGTTCTGACAAAAAAATTAAAAAAGGTGAAAGCTATTGCGAGTATACACCTGAAGGCATATGCGTTTGCAAATGGAAGGATCGACGGGAGATACTGGCCATTTCAAGCGAGTTTGGCGGGGAATTTATAAAAACTACTTCGAGAAGAGGCATAGAGCAGGACAAACCCAAGCTTATCGCTGAATACAATAGGTTTATGAGCGGCATTGATCAGAATGATCAAATGCTTAGCGACTACCCATGTGAACAGAAGACACTGAGGTGGTACAAAAAGTTAGGCATTCATATATTCCAAATAATGCTTCTAAATTCATTCTATATTAGGCTGGAGCGAAAAAAAAAATTTATAATTTCATGAAGCCTATGCGACGAAAAGTTGCCTTTTACCCGCAGCAGTCCCTAAAAAAAATCTGGGCTCAATTATCCTAAAACTTCTACTGCCCAAACAGCTTTGATTATTGGCATTTTCCCAATATTTTGAAAATATATATAATTTTGTATTATTGTCACTAATATCTTGTTATCTATATGAATAACTGAATATCTACGTAAAGGAAGTATAATAAAACACTCATAGACCTTGATAATATCCCGACCTTGAAAAATACTATTCTTTGACGCCACGTCACAAGCCGCTCCGGCGCGCCTCGGCGCCAACGAGGCAGACTTGATTCCAGGAACGCTCTAAACAAATCGTCTGTGCTCGTAGACCGCGTAGACACACGAATGGTCTACTGACGGATTCATATTGTCGAGTCATAGTTTTAGTTGTCTGGTAGCATTAGAGCAGTTCGCTACTCGGGTCATTGCGCTCGTATGCAAAACAATGTCTTTTACGCGACGTAATTCATTGTGCCCTGTGTTTGGTGTACCAAAACCATTTAAGAACAATGTGTTGCCGACTTATGCGGATATTATAAAATATTATTTGTATCTTCGACAGGAACTTGTGCAACAAAACAAAGACCTAGTTTTGCTGGTGATGTGTGTTTCGTTTTAATAAAAGACTTGAAAAGCTTGTGGCAAAGAAGTTCCATTTGTGTGATATCAGACCAACAAATATTACATAAAATTCGAGAATACCACAGTAAATATCGTAATATTATGAAACGATTAAAAAAGAACGGTAAACTTGATAATTCAAAACATGTCGTTTTGTTTAGAGATTCGGCTGAGAAAAAACTCTTTGATATATCGCTATGCAAGTGTAAAGATTTTTCAAACTGTTCTTGTGCATCAAAAGTGCCTGTAATTGAACATAAATTTCTAACAGACCAGAGAACCTCGCGAAAAATGGTAATTGGAACAGTTGATGAAAAAACTACAAAAGCACTCGAAAAGCGATGGAAGCGTAAAAATAAAACAGAAGAACATAAGATTAGTCATGATGATGAATACAAAAAATGTGAAGCAAACAGACCATACCAATTAGTTCCAGCTACTCTAGGAGAAGAGGCTTCAAGCAGCAATTCCTCAGAAGAAAACGCTATTAAACCAGAAGATAGGCTCGATAGTCTCAATACTCCTTCAACTTCTCAGATGAGAATAAAACTACCAAGTGTAGCACTGGCATGTGACAGAACGGGTGTTTCAGATAGGGCATCAGCAATTCTTGTTAGTGCAGCATTAAAAGATATGGGAATAGTTACTACAGTGGACTCATCAAAAATTGTCGATCGCAGCAAAATTCGAAGAGAAAGGGCAAAAGTTCGAGTTGACCTAAAGAGAAAAGACGAGAGAAGAAAATAAGTGTATGGAATATATTTTGATGGAAGAAAAGATCAAACATTAGTTCAAACTAGTAAAGAAGGAATTTCGCCCAAGAAAACGAAGATTGAGGAGCATATAGTTTTAGTTTCAGAACCAGGATCTAAATACATTGGACATTTCACTCCTGAATCTGGTTATTCGCTTAGTATTAAAAGAGGCATTCTAGATTTTCTGGAACCTAATTTTGATGTTTCTAACTTGTTAGTTATAGGTTGTGATGGTACGGCAGTAAATACTGGATCTAAGAATGGAATTATTAGACAACTTGAGATTTCGCTGAATCGATCTCTGCAATGGTTTGTTTTCCTACTGCATGCAAATGAACTACCTTTAAGACATTTATTGCAACATCTAGACGGGAAAACAACTGGTCCAAAAGGATTCAGTGGCGAGATAGGAAAGCAATTAGAAAAATGTGAAATCTTAGAGCCTACAAATTTTAAACCAATAGAAATTAGTTTGCCTGAAATCACTGCTGATAAACTTAGCTCCGACCAACAATATCTTTATGAAATTTGTAATGCTATTTCAAAAGGGAACATCTCTTTGAACTTGTCAAAAAGGAACCCAGGTAAAATGGCTCATTCCAGATGGCTTACGACCGCAAACAGGATTTTACGATTATACATATGTCTCCACAGCGAAACCATCACAGAATCTAATTATTCTAACAGAATATGTCATGAAAGTGTATGCCACCACATGGTTTGCAATCAAAAGCCAACCATCATGTCGACATGGGAGTAAGCATCTATTTGGTATGATAGAAAAATCTAGGTTTTTACCAGAAGACTTAAGAAAAATCATAGATCCAGTTATACAAAGGAACGGTTATTTTGGTCATCCTGAAAATTTATTATTGGCCATGTTGGCTGACACTCGCAAAACAGTGAGAGAATTAGGTCTCAGAAGATTGTTGAAATGTAGAAAAATAGCAAACCAACAAGAAATACGAGAGTTCAAACTGCCAGCTTTAAAGTTTGATGCTGAAGATTACATAGATATCATTGATTGGCAGTCGACAACAATAACCGAACCTCCCCTAACAAAATATATTTCCAATGAAGAACTAGAAGAAATGATCCTAGATGTTCCAGAGGAAATTGAAATTTTGAAATATCCATGCCACACGCAAGCAGTGGAAAGGTGTGTAAAATTAGTAACCGATGCTTCAGTTGCTGTGTGTGGAAATATAGCAAGGGATGGATTTATAAGAGCAAGAATTGCTTCTAGAGCTAGTTTGCCAGTATTCGAAACCAAAAGTCAATACCTTCAAGTTTTCAACGTAAATTAGTCGTAGTAATATATATATATATATATATATAAGGGTGGGAGGGCGGTGGAACTCGATATGCAGCTACCACCACGCGGTGAGTTCTGGGTGATTTACATCAAAAATGCATCAATGTGATACTTTCGATGTAAATAAGCGAAGAGCGAAGAGCTGCATCACAGCAATAAAAAAAAATTTTGCTTGAACTTTTGAAACTTCAAAGTCAAATGGGCAGTAGAAGATGTCAGTATTTTGAGCCACGTTTTTCCTCTAGAATATACCCTTATATTAGGCAACTTTTCCACGCATAGGCTTATTGTTTTAGAGAATTTCTTTTTTTGATGCCATTTTCACTCCACCCTATTCTATATTCATAAAAAAGTTGAACAAGGAAGCAAAATGAACCTGTATGATTACAGACTATCGGTGATAGAAAACTTATTGGATCCACCACCATCAAAACCACAAAAAGTGCCTCAGGTTTTCCATTTACCAGAATATTGCCCAAAAGATGACAAAGGAAAAGCGAAGAGACCACGATGCAAGTTTGCTGGGAAAGGAAAAAAATAAGAAAAGATGTCGTTTATTTTTGTCCTCAATGTCCCACACAGCCGGGACTTTGCTTGACGCCTTGCTTCAGAGATTTTCACGAGCAATAATTCTACGAATGTGAGATTGATTATTTGTTCGGACTTATTACTTTTTTATGTTCGTAAATTTAGAATGTTTACCTAGTTATGACCTATAATAATTTGTTATTCTGTCTTTTTCATTTATTTAGAACTCTATATCCGTTTGATAACACTGATCAACAGCCAAAAAATATCCTAAACAAAATATTACTATTTTTAATGTGCTAAAACCGGAATGAAACTTATTTTTTCAATATTAGTTCAAGTTTTAGAGATACGGTAATTATATGTGTTCCTGCTGTGACAGTGTTAATATACTGTTATTCACAAGAATGCACGTGCTACATTTTTATATTCGGCAAGGAAAGATGATGTAATCGGCATGATTGTGTTACGTTATACATACGTGTACATTATATTGTTTTATATTAGCCATTTTTTCCTCAGTTCGCTGACAGCGTTCATGCAAGATGTCTCGAAAGTGTGTAAACAATCCAGATTAGTTTTGTTACGTGTGTGGTGATGTGACTTTTGCGTCTCAGAGACGGTCTATTACTCCACTAATAACAAAGGCATATAAGCTTTATTTCGGTTGTAAACTAGGTGATCAAGACAAACAGTGGGCACCCCACATCTGCTGTATACATGTGCTTCAAGTCTGAGGAGCTGGTTAAATGGCAAAAAACGGTCTATGCGCTTTGCTGTCCCAATGGTTTGGGGAGAGCCTACAAATCATATTAATGATTGTTACTTTTGCATGGTACCTTGTGTTGGACAAGCCACAGGTATGTCCAAGAAAAAAAAATCGGTTACTAACTACCCAAACATACCATCTGCGATGAGACCTGTGCCTCACAGTGACGAAAATCCTATTCCAAAACCCCCAGAATCCTACACTTGCGAATCAGAAAACGAATCAGATCATGGCGATCGAGTGATTCGTCAGGAAGAAGATATGCCATCAACGTCAAGAGATCCTGATTTTATACCGAGCACGTCATGCCACCAACCGCACAAAATAACACAAACAGAATTAAATGATCTTGTAAGAGATTTAGAACTTCCAAAATGTAAGGCAGAGTTACTTGGATCAAGACTGCGGCAGTGGAACTTGTTAGAAGACAATGTTTCGGTATGTGTTTTTCGTAAACGCCACAAAGATTTTTCAATATGGAGAATAACTTGGTTTTCTGCAGTAACATTAACGGCTTACTGGCGGCTTTAAATATAAACTATAACCCAGAAGAATGGAGATTGTTGTTCAACATTGAGTTTAAAGGCAGTGTTATTGCATATTGGAAATATTTTACCATCTCTTCCTGTAGGGTATGCAGTTCACATGAAAGAATCATATGACAATATGAAGTACCTATTGACATGCATAAAATACGCTGAGCTCCAATGGCATATTTGTGGCGATTTGAAAGTTGTTGCACTTTTACTTGGGCTGAAGCTAGGCTACACAAAGTTTTGCTGTTTTTTGTGTGAATGGGACAGTCGGGCAAAGGCACTTCATTACATCAGACAAAACTGACCTGTTCGTCAATTCCTAGAGCCAGGTCAAAAAAATGTACAGCATATGCCATTAGTAGATTCGAAAAAAAAATTATTACCACCACTGCATATCAAGTTGGGCCTAATGAAAAACTTTGTCAAGGCATTAGATAGAGATGGGTCAGCTTTTCAATACCTGCGTCAGAAATTTCCAAGACTAAGTGAGGCAAAGGTTAAAGACGGTATTTTTGTTGGGCCACAGATTCGAAATATTTTGAAAGATAGACAGTTTGAAAACGCTTTAACAGGTATTGAAAAAACTGCTTGGAATGATTTCCGTCTGGTGGTCACTAATTTCTTGGGAAATAGAAAAGCTGACAACTATAAAACCCTTGTCAAAAATATGCTGTCATCGTATCAAAAGATGGGCTCTTAAGATACATTTCCTACACTCACACCTGGACTTTTTTCCTGACAATTGCGGAGCCGTAAGTGATGAGCAAGGCGAACGTTTTCATCAGGATATTTCAACAATGGAAAAAAGGCACCAGGGAAAGTGGAATCCTTCCATGCTTGCAGACTACTGTTGGACTCTTGGTAGAGATGCTCCAGAAACGATCCATAAAAGAACAGCAAAAAGACAGCGCATATAGTGATTCTTATAAGTATATGAATCTTATTTTTTTTAATATATCCTTAAAAATAAAAAGTTTTTTTTCTAAACCGCAACTAATGTTTTTATTTCATTGTCATTTTTGGGTTCAGCGCCCCAAAATTAACAAAGAAGTGCACTTTTCCCACAAAATACAATTAAAAAACTAAAATTTGTTGTCCAGTGTAATATTTTTCTATTTATCATAATAAACCTATTATATTTAAAATGGTCCAGATGAGTGGAAGAAAATTTGTAAAAACGTGAAAAAATATGAGCAAGCACAAATGGAAAAAGAACATCTTCTCGACGATCAAATGGATAAGTATCAATTCACTGTGAACACAGGGTCATCATCAGAAGATAGTGACGAAAGCGACTCAGATGAAGATTTGGAGCTATCACACTATCATCTTATAGCGATTAGATTTTTGTAATGATAATATATAATTTGAATTATAACCGTATTTAGTTTGCTCCCTCTTCTAATTCAAATTTGCTTCCGAACAACTTAATGCGCATACTAAATGAATATAATAATACAAAAATCAATCAATGATCAATGTCTGCACAACCTATTCACTTTATTTTATACTTCAAATAAAATAGAACGCCACTGCGCTCTGTCGACGACCGCGTGATGAGCGGACCCGCCCACGATGACGTAGCGGTCATATTCTAAGAACGTTCGAACTCTACCTGTAGTGGAGTATAATAGATACATGAGCGGCATAGACCACATGGATCAGATGATATCATACTACCCCTGTGTTCGGAAAACGTTGCGCTGGTATAATAAACTGGGGATACATATATTTCAGTTACTACTTTTCAATTCTGATATTTTATATAACAAGCACTCTCAAAAGCGGCTATCTTATTATGATTTTCGTATGGCTGTTCTTGAAAAAAATCTTCCTCAACCACAAAATACCAATCCTAAACCTGCAAAGCAAACTACACATCATTCACTGGAGAAAATTGAAACTAGAAATAAAGATGGTAGAACTATGCGAAAACGTTGCAAAGTGTGTTGGCAGAATAAAATCAGAAAAGATTCCTCGTATCATTGTACCAAATGCCCTGATGCCCCAGGATTGTGTGTTGGAAGATGCTTCGAAGAATCTCATCAGGCTTAGTTTTCTTATCATAAACATTTATTCAGGTTTACCTGTATTTAAAATACTTTCAGATATCAATACGTTTATCAATATGTAACTTGCAGTTTGCTTTGCATAAAATAGTTTTTTGTATCCACACAGAGTTTTGCGTTTAATTTCCTAATATATAAGTGATGTGCTTCATCCATACCACGTACAGCGTGTTCAAGTTCTTCTGCCCCGGGATTATGAGCCCCGAGTTGCTTTTTGTCGCACAATGTTAGAAAGACACAGGGAAGATCCACGGTTCTTTGAAAAAATGTTATGGTCAGATGAGACCACATTTAAGAAAGATGGGTACATGAACCTGCATAACTTACACGAGTGGCACGTAGCAAACCCATATTTGATGAGAGAAGATAAATCTCAATATCGCTTCAAGATAAACCATTGGACAGGAATTTTAAATGGTAAAATATCACTGGTCAACACTGGTTTTGCCACACGAACTTTGACAGCTAATTTTGTTTTATCAGTCTACCCTCATTATTACATGACAGCTGTCATATGTCTATTAGCCTCATATTTGTTGTGATACGGTAATACTCATAGCTAGTACTACGGCAGTAAATTAACAGAAACGCTTACAAGTAAATCCTTATAAAAATATTTGTTGTTGAATTTGAACACTTTTTTGTGATTTATTAACCCTGTGAATATGTCGAGGAAGTGTAATAATGATCCTAAGGCCGTTTGCACACACACCGACAAAATCGGTGCCAGTAACGATGCCGACATCGAATGCAATGTAATAAAATGAATATTTTCACACGTAGCCCGGCCCGGTTTATTTGACGGTCCGGTCACCGATTCCGATTCATGCAGTCGGTGGTGAACTCGACAATCGGACCACGCACCGGCTTCCGATTTGCCGATTCCACTGTTCTACAATCTATACTTGTCCACACAGGCTCACGCGTTCCGGTGCCGGGGATATTTATGCATCTAAGTTCTTAGTATATCGCTAACCTCGTAGGAAGTGCATACATAGGGTCGTTTGCTGTTGGGTATTCATTGTACCTTTCAACTTTTTTGTACTGACAATGAGTAGAATTTTCAAGTATGATGTTGTGACTTTAATCGAAGCAATAGAAAATAAACCTTGTTTGTGGGATAAAACTGCAGATTGCTTCAAGGATAAGATTGAAAAAGAAAAAGCGTGGAAGGACGTGTGTGCGTTTTTTGAAGAAGATTTCCTAGAAAAGGACAAAAAGGAACAACACAAAATAGGTAAGTCAATATACATATATATTGAGCAATAGCAATACACAATTAATAGAGTTATTATATTTTGTCCATTTGCCACGGCAACATCCCTTCAGTAGTTACAAAATAATCTGCGAGACAATCTCTCAAATAATTTGCATTTTTTGTTGGCCTAGTATAGTTTGGCAAACGGATCTGCAACAGCGAAAGGAATGCGACCGAAAATATTCGATATTGCCAAATTTAACTACAAAAAAGCAATAATAATAATAAAAGTAATTTCAATGATTTGAAAATCGATTTTTCACAATTCCAAAAAATATTAATTCAAAATACTGAGAATTTTAATGGGTTGTTAGCTCTATTTGTATTTACTAACTATTTTTTACTACAGAATCGTATTATAAGTAAACATTTTTCCAAAGATCTTATCTACATCGGTTGAGCTGGCAACAACCACCCGAAAGGTATATTGGACACCGCCTAAACGAATCTGATTGGCGGATATCCTCACATGTTTTGTCGCCATGAGAAAATTCGACTCCCTATTGGGTAGCGTCCCAGACAATTTTTTGCTCCTTTCTTAGAATATCCATACTATTAAAAAGTCCAGTGGCGTAGGTTTTACCCGTGTATGAGTTTTACAACTATTATTGTTAACTATTTATTGTTCTATTAAGTTTGTATGTTTAGTGCTGTGTGTTTTTGAATAGTTTAGTGTTTTGGTATTTGATATTGTTATTCGTTTTAGTATTATTTTTTTAAAATGAACCAATTTACTCGCGGAAAGACGCTTCATAGCCAAACAAGAGAAGTGATTGCGAATGTTTATAGGTTAGTAATAATAATATGCAATAATTGCAGTTTTTGACGACTGAGTCTGAATATAAATAAAAAACAAGGAAATGCTAAGCTAACATTCTGATGATTATTTATAGGGTTTGCGATGAGGAAGCGGCAAACAATTCCCTCAAGTTGCCGCTTAAAAAGCTTGATAGGGTGTCCCTTTATACCGGAGTCGGAGTATCTTCTGTTAGGAAAATTCATAACGAAGATAAAGAAAGACTAGAAAATAACCCGAATAAAATGTTATCCAGTCCCGGAAAAAAAAGACCGCGTCAGTCTCTTGTTGAGAAAGATGAAGATTTTGATTTTCAGATTATTAGACATTTGATAAACAGATTTTATCTTGAATATAAAGTTGTCCCGACAACTAGGAAGTTATTACAAAAGTTGCGAGAAGACTCAAATTTCCCCTATTCTAGGGAAACTCTCAGGAGTTTATTAAAATCAAATGGTTTTTTTTGGCGCAAATGTCAAAATAAAAGAAAAGTTTTGATGGAGAGGCCCAATATATTGCAATGGAGGTACAAATACATCCGTGAAATACGTAGATATCGTGAAGAAGGGCGCAATATAGTTTATTTGGACGAAACCTGGGTGGACAATGACTTGACTTTCAAAAAATGCTGGCAGAGCGAAACTGTTTCTGGTGTAATAAGCAGTATAGGTTCTACAGGTAAGCAAAAATGCTATATATATGTTAAATTTAACTCTGATTTGTAACATATTATATAATCGTCTTGTATATTTTAGGTCGACTCATTATAGTGCATGCAGGTTCAGAAAATGGATTTGTTGACAATGCCTGTTTGATATTTAAGGCGGGATTAGCTACAGGCGATTACCACGGTCAGATGAATCGGGAAAATTTCACACGCTGGCTCACAGAAAAACTCCTCCCGAATATACCTGCCAATTCGGTTATAGTATTTGACAATGCTCCATATCATTCCGTCCAGGAAGATAAAACCCCGACAAAATCATCTTCGAAAAAAGATATAAATGCCTGGTTGACAAAGAAAGGTACTTATGACTCAAAACATGCATGTACATATCAAACTATACAATAAAATATTTTATAGGCATAAATCATGAGGCAACTGCCAGAAAATTTGACTTGTTCGATCTGGTCTTACTTCATAAGCCCCCTGACAACCAAAAAGTTATGTAGTTGATCGGATCATAAGATCACATGGACATACTCCTCTAAGAACATCTCCTTATTTATGCAAGCTAAACCCAATAGAATTAGCTTGGGCAAAGCTTAAATTTCATATAAGAAGCCGCAATACCACTGGAAACTTCAGTTTAACCGCACTGAAAGAAGTTACTCAGGAAGCGATGTCCTTAATATCCATTAATGATTGGCAGAAATTTTGTCAACATGCTAGGGACATTGAAGATAAATTTTGGGAAAATGATCAATTTATGGAGGAAATGGAACCAGTTATAATAACTATAGGGCAAGATGACGACAGCGAAACTGATGACGACAGTGACGATGATGATAATGATGAAGTTGACGAACACCAATGCTAATTCAATAGGTGAAATGTAATTTTGAAATGCTGTATAATGTAAGTATTATTTATTACAGAGGTTATAAGTTAAACAGATATGAAATGTGTTTAAAGTTCTTTGTTTCTACTTAAGCGACACCGATGCTCTAGAAATATCCACATCAACAGTCCAAAATTGCAACAATAGGAATCCAGAAAGATGCGGATTATAAAATAAAAATTAATTCTGGTCATATTTCGGCTTGTGGCACTTTTTAAAGTAAATGAGCATATTATAAGATCACGAATGTATAATATATATATATATATATATATATATAAAAATAGGAAAATAATGGGCAAAATCCGCAAAAAGTGGATTTGAGCAGAATAGGATAGGTAACCCGAGCGATACGTATTTCTGCTGGTTGGCTTCATCAGGCCCGAAATGAATGCACATATGCAACTACAAAAGTAGAGACAGATGCCCATACATCCGGATACGGGTGTAACCTGAGGAAACAAAGATGGAGAGGAAAAAAAGACACACGAAGTCCACAACAAGAGCCAACCTACACATTGTAGTATCAAATGGCTAGAAGACCTAGAATTTTCAAGGCGACAAATAACCACAACTACGCGGCCGGTTATAGCCACTTGCTGTGGTACTTCAAGCCCAAAGGATCTACAAAGAGTAAATTATCATGCGGAGAAAGGTATATAACAAAAATAGGAAAATAATGGGCAAAATCCGCAAAAAGTGGATTTGAGCAGAATAGGATAGGTAACCCGAGCGATACGTATTTCTGCTGGTTGGCTTCATCAGGCCCGAAATGAATGCACATATGCAACTACAAAAGTAGAGACAGATGCCCATACATCCGGATACGGGTGTAACCTGAGGAAACAAAGATGGAGAGGAAAAAAAAGACACACGAAGTCCACAACGTATCGCTCGGGTTACCTATCCTATTCTGCTCAAATCCACTTTTTGCGGATTTTGCCCATTATTTTCCTATTTTTGTTATATACCTTTCTCCGCATGATAATTTACTCTTTGTAGATCCTTTGGGCTTGAAGTACCACAGCAAGTGGCTATAACCGGCCGCGTAGTTGTGGTTATTTGTCGCCTTGAAAATTCTAGGTCTTCTAGCCATTTGATACTACAATGTGTAGGTTGGCTCTTGTTGTGGACTTCGTGTGTCTTTTTTTCCTCTCCATCTTTGTTTCCTCAGGTTACACCCGTATCCGGATGTATGGGCATCTGTCTCTACTTTTGTAGTTGCATATGTGCATTCATTTCGGGCCTGATGAAGCCAACCAGCAGAAATACGTATCGCTCGGGTTACCTATCCTATTCTGCTCAAATCCACTTTTTGCGGATTTTGCCCATTATTTTCCTATTTTTGTTATATACCTTTCTCCGCATGATAATTTACTCTTTATATATATATATATATATACATATATATATTCTCAAGGTAAAAAACCACGTTAAGTATCTATTTGTATTTGAAAAATATATTTTATTTACGGCTTTGACAAAAACGCTAGCTTGATTTAGGTTTTAAATCGCGCAGTTATGATGATTTTTTGAATTGTGGCAATTTGGGAAGTGAGTAGACATTTTTCCGTTTGTTGAAGTGTAGAAACAAACTCAAGTGTTGTTTTACATGGTGTAGATTGTAGAGATACAGCTATTTTTGAGTTTACCCGAGACTTTATTTATTATTATGGACAATGCTCCATATCATTGTGGGCTTATTGAGATACTCCCCAAATTTAAAGTGAAACATAAACGTATAGTTTACTAAATTTAAACCAATTATGAAATAATCCCAAACTTTTATAAAATACCGCACGCCGCTGGCATTTTATGAATGAAACCAGCCATGTTTTGCTTTCCCCTCACCGATACCCCGATGTTGCAGATCCGTTTGCCAAACTTTACAAGGAGCTATTTGCACATTTGGTAGCTTTTGCTGGCTTACATACATTTCTAAATTGTCGGCATCCCTTATTCGCACCACATTATGTAAAACTACACATGCTTTAACAATGTCTTTAGATAATTGTTTTGATACGTTTAATGCTCTGTGTAGAATTCTCCACTTATTGGAAAGTATACCGAAAGCACATTCAACGTACCTTCTTGCCCGAGTTAATCGGTAATTGAATATTCTTTTTTTCTCAGTAAGATTATGTCCAGCGTAAGGTCGCATTAGGTTTTCTGATAGCCCAAATGCTTCGTCCCCTACAAACACATAAGGAAAAGTATCTTTTCCAGTTGCTTCTAATGGACAGGGTGGTGGGATATGTAACTTGTCTTCCATCATTAATTTAAAAAATACTGTTTGTTGAAATACAGATGAGTCGCAGTCTTTACCATAAGCTCCTATATCTACATATATCTTAAATCATTAGATTTAGAAATAACTTTTTTAAAAAATTTTATTTGAGGACTGAGGCTTCAGTCCATACAAAATACAAAGGTTTACAAATGTGACATTTACGGCGTCTAACCGGGTGTTGAACATAAAGTTTACATAAGTGACTGTTACGGTGCCTAGCCGGGTAATGAACGACATGAAATGGGCGCAAGGCCTATTTATACTATTGGTGTGCTTACAAAGCACTTCTAGAAAATAAAGCGTAAACAACGTGTTAGCGAGAAGTCGTTATCTGTTGCTGAGCTAGCGTCTGGTGCAACATTGTATGGAATAGTAAGTCCATTGTTTTGAGTGCATATAACAACTTCCCCCTATTACAAAAAGTTGTTGCCATGCGACAACTTTTGATAAAATTAGAAAAGTGTAAAAGATGTAAAAATTCAAAAATGTAAAAATGTAGAAATGTAAATTGTAAACATTGTAAAATATAAAAATATAAAAGTAGGAGTAATAAAATTGCAAAATAACATCAGAAAATATAGATTCTGAAAAATAAAATTGTTAGCATAAATGCGGTACATTGGCGATGCTAAATAACATCTAAAAGCAAAGCTGGAACAAACAAATAATAAGATACAATCGTACAGTCGTACGGGCAAAATCACATGGTAGATAACACGAAAATTGGAAATGTCTTTTTGAACAGTGAAAACACTTCACGGAACACTCACTGCAGTTCGATGTCTTCTTCATGTGGCTGGATGGTTGGTCTACGTCGAGGAAAAAGTCTGGGAATGTACCGGACTTTTGGTGCTCCTGGAGATGGGCCATCGGCTGGATAATTTGATGCGCAGATGCTGAGTGGTCTTCGTTTTCTGCACTTGCAGAACAGGTACAAAGCTACGATGATAACTAACAGGGTGATGATAAAAATACGTGAACCATGAGAGATGTCTCGAAACAAACGGCTCGTTCATAATTTTGTCCAGTTGTTCAGAATATTGGTTTAATTTGTGATTGGCAATTTCGAGTTCTTCAGTATCGATCTTGCTTAGCTTGATCGGTTTTAATTTTGGTAAATTTTGTTTCTCTGGGAGATGTTCACAGCATTTGTAGGGTACTTCTACAGGGTGACTTTTGTATGTGATATTCTTGTAGGTGCTAACAGAATATCTAGAATGTAATCTCCTGGTGCCTACAAAGCCACTGCATTCGGGTTGCATTTTTAAAAGTGGATTAACTTTTATCACTTTGGTGGTAGTCTCTCGTTGTCCACACTTCATCGTAATTGGCAGAGGGCTAGATATAGTGATTAGCCAAAAATTGGTTGCAAGTTCTTGGACTTTGTAATCTTGCAATGCCACAATTGCTATTTGGCAGGCTGTCGGCAGATCGACCGGATTTCGCAACAACTGTGCTTCGCAGACTGCGTTACTGTCTATTGGATACGGCAAGAGGTTGAAACAGATTTTCACCTGAGACTGAAGAACTTTACAACTACCTAAGTTTTGAAAGGAAACGTACAAAAGAGAATCGCTATCTTTAGCAATGTACCTCTGTATAGTGGAGACTACATGAAACAAACCAGTACGTTTATCGAGAGTGGGTAGAGGAATCACTCTGTATAAAGTATACATTTCGGGCTCTAATAACGGGATGCGTAGAACGAATACTACTCTTGTTTTAGTTTGATATGCTTCGAGTTCCATAAGATTAAGGTACTCTGACACTGTTGCTAAATTAACCGGAAGAGGTAAATTATTTCTCGACAAAGTGTGAGAAATTTCTTGAAGAGAATTTACTAAGTCTTGAGGAGTGATAATAGAAGGATGTATTATTTTTAAACGTGCAAAAGTAATTGAATTTAGAATATCATTAATTGTCTCTTCCAGAAACATATAGCTTTCCATTAATTGTTCGCAAACTTCTAAAAATTGGAATTTAGCTTCATAAAATGCAAGATCGTCTGAAATTTCATAAATTTTGTTTTCAATGACCTTAATATCTTCAATTAAACGTAGTTTCATCAATCATAAGTTTTTGAATAGTGTTATTAAAATTCTTGATAACCGACATGGTAACAGAAATTTGGTTCTTCATGAGGTTTTCGAGCTCATGTTCATCTTTAGAAATGTTGTTAATACAATCGTTATAGTATTCACCGTCCGATGAATCGAGGTTGCCGGTTATTGCTTTCCATACAGTACCTATAGCGTTAATCAGACCGCGTTTCATCCGCGATGCGCTTACAGTGTCATCGAAGATTGCGTAATATTTAGATTCCAAGGAACGAGAAATTTGATAAAGGAGACTTGTATCAGTTTTAATTTCACCACTAAACATTTTCATACGATTGGTGGGTTTGTCTACGAGATATGATAAGTGTTCCAGAATATTGTTGTTATCGTCAAGTGCTTTCTTAATGAGTTCTAAATCTTTATATACAAGGAGTGTCCAAATTTCGTTGGAAATCTTAAGAGGGGCGTCTTCATGAAAATAGATACCTAAGGTGTTGTTAAGCGGTTTGATGTCTATCTGGGCTGTGACAGCCGCAAGAAACAGCAGACTGCACCTGAAAGAGAAACTAAGTCTCTAAACATGGTTTCAGTCTGTCAAAATTAACTTTACTTATTCTATTTGTTTCCGGGTTCTTAAGGAGCGCAGAATTTTCAAAAACTTGAGTAATTTCGAATGGACCATCAGATTTGTTCTGAAGTTTGTTTGAAATTTGAGACTGTTTCACAAATACTTTATCGCCAATTTTATATGATTATAAATTGGGTGACACTCTACTATCAAAGCGAATTTTTGCTTTCTGCTTCTGTTCGTCAGTTCTCACGCGGGCAATTTTGTAGTAATATTCGAGTTTATTCCGAATGTCTCGAACATACTTGGACATCAATTCTTTTTCTAAATATACGTGTTCGGGCGGACGACCAGAGGTGTGGCCAAACACGAGCTCGTATGGTGTAAAGCCAGTAGTTTTATTTCTAGTGCTATTGTAGCACTGAACAGCATAGGGAAGAATATTGAAGGGATGTTCGTCGGGATTAGGAGTTTTGGTGACGTTTTGGCAAACGACAAGTTTGATATTATCATCCGAAAAAATAAAAGAGAAAATTTCTAAAATGGGTAAGTCCAAATTATTTTTAACGTAGATTTGTTGGGATAGGTCGAATACACCTTTGTTGGTTAAAATTACAGAGAAAAGATGCTGTATGCAAGTTACGGGATCGTACGGCACAGGAATAATATAGTATTTCCTATCTTTAATTGTTTTGCTAGACGCGATGTTAATTTTATCTGCAGAAAAATCAAGATTTTCCTCGAATATGTCTTCGATAATTTTTTCGTGAAGATCAGATAGAGTGTATTGTCTGAAAAACGTGACGATATGTTTATGACTTTTGTCTAGGAGTTGGGAATTTGAAAATTGGATTTTGGAATAATCGATCAGGGATGTGGTTTTGTAAAGGCGGGCAAAGATATCAAATTCACTTTCGGAAAATTGGGTAGAAGGTTCTCCTTCTTCGTCACTATGGGTAAGGGCGTTAACAGTTTTGGGTAATTTGATACGTGATAGGGCATCGGCATTTTTATTAGCCTTGCCTGGCTTGTACACTATTTCATAGTCGTACTCCTCTAGTTTGAGGCGCCATCTTGCTAATCTACTTCCGGTGTCTCGGCAAGAGAAAAGCCACGTAAGGGGTCTATGGTCTGTTACGAGTTTAAACTTTCGACCATACAAATAAGGTCTAAAATGTTTTACACTCCAGACAATAGCTAGAAATTCTCTTTCAATGGTGGAATATCTCGTTTCTGCTTTACAAAGTGTACGAGATGCATAGGCTATCGGGAGATCTTTACCTATGGGACCTTGGGAAAGAACGCCAGATATCGCAAAAGCGCTTGCGTCTGTTGTAAGCACAAAAGGCTCTTCAAAGTTGGGGTAGATCAGTATAGGAGATGTTGTTAAAGCATTTTTTAAAGTATCAAATGACTTAACACACTCGCTATCAAAGTCAAATACTGCGTCTTTCTGTAATAGTCTGGTAAGGGGTTTCGCAATTTTGGCAAAGTTTGGTATAAAGCGTCGGTAGTAACCTGCAAGACCTAAGAAAGATTTTATTTCTTTAGGATTCTTGGGTTGAGGGAAATTTTTTATGCAATCCACTTTGTCTGGATTGGGCTTAACGCCATCAGGGGTTATTACACGACCAAGATAGGCTACTGCCTTTCTGAGGAATTCGCACTTATCAGGCTGGATTTTGAAATTCGACTTCCGAAGACGCGTAAAAATTTCGGTAAGCCTACTGATGTGTTCTTGGATGGAGGGGGAATAGACAATTATGTCATCCATGTATACAAGACATCTTTCGTTTTGTATACCCATCAAGATGTTGTCCATGACACGTTGAAACGTGGCAGGAGCGTTCTTGAGACCAAAAGGCATCCTCAAGAATTGGTAATGTCCGTTTTCAACTGAAAATGCAGTTTTAGGAACATCAACTGGATTTATCTCGATTTGATGAAATCCAGATGCCAAGTCCAGTGTACTAAAGTATCACCATACGCCATTTCTGTTTACCAGAGGCGTCCATTTTCTTTGGTACGACCCACACCGCAGAATTCCATGGCGATGTGCTAGGTTCGATAATACCTTGTTTTAGTAATTTCGAAATTTGATCTTTGACTTCTTGCTTGTGGACATAAGGGTATCGGTAGGATTTGGTAAAAATTGGTTTACTGGTAGTGGTATCAATGGAATGCTTAATTTCGTTTGTAAATGACAGGCTATCACCATCTAAGTAGAATATGTCCGAAAAATCTAAGCAAAGATTCGTAATTAAATCTGTTTCCTCTTCGTTGAGATGATCGAGACGTAATTGATCTCTAATAACATCTCTACGGTTATACTGACTTTGATTTTGTAAAGAAGTGTTGAAATTATTGATAGAAGTTTCGTTAAAGGGCTCGAAAGTTAATTGGGGTAAAATTACATTTTTTGGAATGGCATTACAGTTTAATACTGTAGTAAGGAATTCGCCTTTAGAATCAATTTTAACTATGGAACTGGGTAGACGGACTTTTTCTACCTCACACGCCAGAAGAATGGCTTCAGTATTTCTAAGCTCGGATTTGAGCTTGACAACTTGTTCAACTCTGGGAGGAATGGAAATAACATTTTGAACTTGAGAATTTTCTTTAAATTGCGAAGCTTCGGACTTTTCTTTAAATTGAGAAGCTTTGGAATCATTTTCGTCACCTACTTTGAAAAGAGGGACTGTTTTGAAATTTGTAATCAATTGACGATTTTTCAAATCAATAATACAATCATAATGTTCAAGAAAATCTGACCCAAGAAGGCCATCGAATGAAATATCTAGATCATGGACATAAATTTTGTGATAATCATTGGGAGCAAATGGGACTAAGACTGCTTCGGTAATACTAATTTTTTCGTCAGTAATACCTCGGATAGAGATATTTTCTGCGACACGGTTAGTATAATTTTGACAAGTGTTACGTTTGAAAATGGAGCAACCTGCACCATTGTCAATGAGAATCTTGAATTTTCCAGTAGCATCTTTAATGTAATATAAGTTGTCTGGGCTAACTGGGTGAATTGTCGACGGGACTATAAACGGAGGGTTTATATGAACATCTGATCGCATGTGTTGCTGACGCTCGCACACGGTTTCGCGTTCGGGTCCTCGACACTGAGATTCGCTAAGTTCACCAACAAATGTATCGGCGGTTTGATTATATTCGTAACAATAATCGTTACTGGGTTCTCTAAAATCATCGTATGGGGAAGGTGTGTAGGCGGAGTATTGGGTATCGTCATATTCATTAGCGTAGTCCGTGTTGTATAGGTCTGGTTCACCGTAGTCGGAATAATCGTAAGAATCAGGGGCGACATAATTAATTCGATTGGGAGGATTTTGTCTAAAACTTCTTTGAAAATTAGGGTTTTGGAAATTTGGATTGCTCTGAATTACAGAGGGTCTTGGCGCACTCGCGTTACGCGCATTTGGTCGTATTACAGATGGTCTGGGAAGATATTGATTAGAATTTTGATGGTAGTTAGATGTAGATGGTCTAACTTGCATAGGTTGATTAGGCCTAGGGTAATTTTGAGGTTGGGGCTGGTTAAACTGTCTTGGGGCAAAGCTTGTAGGCTGTTGTCTCCGTTGGCATTCATTTGCTAAGTGACCGGGACGATTACAAAAATTACAAATTTTAGGGTTTGGTCTTCGAATAACTGAATTTTGATTCGGGTTTGGGGCCCTGGCGAATTTTTGTCGTTCCAAATATGAAAGTTGTAACTCTCGTTTGATATACGAAACTGCAGTCAAGATATCCGTGGGATGTCCTGATCGCACAACAGGTCCTATTTTTGAGTCTAATCCTGTTAATAGACAATTTAAAGTCATCGTTTCGATGAGGGAACTTTGAGCAGATTTTTGCTCGCGATTTAGATTTTGCCTATTCACGGCGGAATGCATTTTGGCTGCATGCGTCTGCAGTCTAGATGCAAAGGTTAGGGGTGATTCGTTGGGGAGTTGGCGCATGTGTTGAAGATCCGCGATTAAAGATGTGAGATCTCTAAGATCTCCAAAGTGGGTTTCTAACAGGGACCGTATGTCTTCCCACGTGGAAGGGTTTCGGCTGTTCACAAGTTCGGCGGCACGTCCGCGAAGTTTGTTTTTAATATGTAAAACGACGAGAAGCCGCTGCTCCTCGACGGCCATTTGATATGCCGTTCGGCACGCGTTGATGAAGGTCGATAGTAATATCGGGTTTCCATCGTACTCGGGTACAATCGAAAATATTTCAGATAATCTATAAGGTTCAATGTTCGCATGAACGTTATCAGGAATTTCAGCTGGTTGGTAATCATCTAAACCGTTAGTAGACATTTTTAATGGAA
The DNA here is from genome assembly GCA_963669975.1 of Acanthoscelides obtectus. Classification (NCBI taxonomy): domain Eukaryota; kingdom Metazoa; phylum Arthropoda; class Insecta; order Coleoptera; family Chrysomelidae; genus Acanthoscelides; species Acanthoscelides obtectus. The sequence continues at coordinate 71,330,903 of CAVLJG010000010.1, read as the reverse complement.
AGTTGTTTCAAAAAGATTCAATAATGTCAAGGGTAAACGCAAAAATATATAAATGTAAAATAGAAAATACGTAAAAATGGGGAAAAATACGTGAAAATCGACAATATATAGAGTAAATGCGCAAAAATGCAAATAAAAAGTTGTAAAAATCACACACACAGAGATAAATCGCAAAAAATAGTTAGATTAAAATTGTACGTTACCAAGGGTACATCGGGAGGCAGTCGTGTTCTCCAGGCGGCTAGTGGATCTCTTGCGATGTTTCCAGTAGTCTGTCTGCAGTTGGGTGGCTGCTGCTCGCTGTGTCCCCTGTTGTTTTCTTTCTTCTTGTTGCTTTGTAGTTTCTTACTTGTAGTTTTCTTTCTTCAATGGGTTTCTTTCTTCTTAAGGCTCGTTGGTCCTTTTCAGCTTAAAGGATAGGCATCCACCACACTAGTTAGTATGCACGTGTTCTAATGCGATGAAGCTATCCCACTTCTCTGACACCAATTTCTTAAATCATTAGATTTAGAAATAACTTTTTTTAAAAATTTTATTTGAGGACTGAGGCTTCAGTCCATACAAAATACAAAGGTTTACAAATGTGACATTTACGGAGTCTAACCGGGTGTTGAACATAAAGTTTACATAAGTGACTGTTACGGTGCCTAGCCGGGTAATGAACGACATGAAATGGGCGCAAGGCCTATTTATACTATTGGTGTGCTTACAAAGCACTTCTAGAAAATAAAGCGTAAACAACGTGTTAGCGAGAAGTCGTTATCTGTTGCTGAGCTAGCGTCTGGTGCAACATTGTATGGAATAGTAAGTCCATTGTTTTGAGTGCATATAACATATATGAATTTATAATCAGAATCAACCACGGCCATAAGAATAATGGAAAAATAACCCTTGTAGTTAAGGTTCATTGAACCACTATGGGGAAATCTGTTAACTCGTATGTGTTTTCCGTCGATAGCGCCTAAGCAATTGAGGAACTGTGCGGATTTTTTGAAGTTATCTGCTATACGTTGCCATGTTTCCTCCGTAGGCTGCGGGAGAAATTCGTCTTTTAATAAGTTCCATAAAGAGTTGCATACCAAACGAACAGTTTTACTTATTGTGCTTATTCCGATTCTATAGTAGTAGTGCATATCAGTAAATGTTGCTCCAGAAGCAAGGTACCTGAAATTTAAAAAGCACTTTTATCAATATATCGCGAACTAAAAAATAAATCTAAAAATTTTAGTTTTGCATAATTTTATTGTACGCTTCTATGATTTTTAATTTTACTTATAGGTGGAGCAATTCGTGGGAAATGGCAAAATATCCGTGACTCTTTTGTGAAGTCATTGAAGAAAAAATCTGGACAAGCCACTACAAAAAAATATATGTACCATGATAACCTAACATTCTTGCTGAAAGTGGTACAATCAGACGACACGCAGTCAAGTATTGATGACACCCAGGATAACGAGCATTCTCTGTTGAAAGAAACCCAAAACGAAGCCGAGAGGGAGTCTGAAGTACAAGTGCAACTCCAAAAAAATATCAACCCTATGCCTGCAGGAAACAGGAACACATCAAAAAAACCTCGCTTGCAAGAAGATGTAGATAAGAGAATTTTAACAGCCCTAGAAAAGCCACCTGACGAGGATGAGGCATTCTTTCTGTCAATTACTCCATCAGTACGAAAAATGTCAGAAGATGATAAGCTGGAATTCCGCATGAATGTACTTCAATTAATAAAAAATATTAACATGCGTAACAAAATGCAATCGCCAGCATTTGCCAGTCACACATCTACATCAACCTCTCGATCATCAACGCCATTTTCACACAATACATTTCCACTTTCCAATAATTCCAGTAATAGTCAACATGCTCATGATTTTCAACAGAGTCAACAGCAGTGTTTACCTGGTAATCTAGCCCAGCCTACCTATAATAATCCCAGTTCAACTTTATCTGAACCCACTATAACCTTTTTTCAAGACCTCTAACCTATAAACTTGTTAACAAATAAACATTAAAAACAATAAGATGTGTATTTATTTATATTTACTCACCTTATTGTTACTGCGACCATTTCCTTTGGAGGGATACATGCTCTGATTGGAGTATTTTGATGTTTGATACTGTTTAATAATCGTTCCACTATGAAATCGAAAGTATCAATACTCATTCTGAAGTAATTGAAGAATTTCGAGTTGTCTTTCCTAAGTTTCTCAAAAAGCGTGTAGAAGCTACCTTCTAAGTATCTGACAGTCAGCAGAGGATGCACCCAATGTTGTCTTACTTTTTTAGCTTGTCGATACTTCCTCCTGAGATACAATAACCCAAGGAGATAACGTTTATTAGAAGCAGAAACATACATCTTTCTTTTACCACTGCCAAACACCGAATAAAATTGACGGCACGGAAACGCCGGTATGTGTGAAATTAAATGTTTTCCGGCACAGGAAACGGTACCGGCACCGGCACCGATTTTGTCGGTGTGTGTGCAAACGGCCTAACTCTTTTTGTTATGTCTGCGGAGAACTAACATTCAAAAAACAACGACGAAATTTTACGAATCTTGTGTTGGAGTGTTATCACCAATGTTTTGGTTTTTCTGTCGCCCATCAAGACAAATCCTGGGCCCCTCATGTCTGTTGCATAACGCGTGTGAAAAATTTAACTGACTGGAAGAAAGGTGCACGACCTATGCCGTTTGCTGTACCCATTATATGCACTGAACAGCGAGATCACGTTTCAGATTGCTATTTTTGTCTCACAGACATAAAAGGTATAAATTACAAGAAAAAAACCACAGTTATTTACCCTAACTTATCTTCGGCTATAAGACCAGTCTCTCATTGTAAAAAATTGCCAGAACTAATACCAGTTGCAACTACGTCTGTTGAGAACAATTCACAACCGTCCACTTCAGGTGAATGTGTTGACGAGGACGATGACTTTGAGTTAAAAGGAATTGTAAACGAGCCACATTTGATAACTCAAGGAGACCTAAATGATTTGGTTCGGGATTTAAATTTGTCAAAAAAGCAGTCAGAACTATACGCTCCATTAGTCTGACGTCACTAAGTGAGGTAGGTCAGGTGTCTGAATCTAAACAAAGGAAGTCGCCATTAGAGCTAGTCAGTGGCTATTTTATTTGCATCTTTTCTGCTGTGATTTGATCATTTTAAACGAAATTAACTTCTGAAAGTAAGTATTTGGTTCATTATTCAAACAAAGCATGAAAAAATATCACGTGCAATTAATAAATGACAATCTAATTTTAGCGACGAAATTATTATAGGTTATGTTGTAATAGTATAATAAAGCTAATTTGTATCTTTCTTCCATAACTTATTGCACAATTTCAAAAATATACGATCCGTAACTAATACGAGCTTATTTTCAGTGTCCTCGAAACGTGTTATTTCGTTTTCGGCAATAGGAGAATTTTTCAAGGATGATATATCCCAGCTTCAACGTGGTGAAAATGCTTTTGAAAGTGGGAATGTCCACAAAATGCTATTTGATGCAGAAGTTTCTCCAGCACTATTAAGGGGAGAAGTCGCCGCAAGTATGAAGAAAAAAATGTATGCTGTGGAGGTAATACTAATTGATTTATATGAATGTTTATTTTTATATTAATGAATGCTCATATTTCAGATTTCATATGATCTTGATGATGGGATTGTCTGTGCTAAATGCTCCTGTCCAAGAGGTCTAGCAGTTTGTCACCACATGGCTGCTCTTTGCATCCATGCTCACCATAACATAAGCGTGACAGATAAGACATGTTTATGGAGTAAACGGAAGCCAGCAGAAACTGAACAGGTCACAAAAATTAGTGATATCTACAAGCCTAAATACTCAGGTTTCAAAGCTGCTCAAAGAAGTGCAACTGAATCTGAGATTGTAACATTGATTCAATCAATAGGTGATGCTACACCTGTAGGATTTACGTGGTGGTTGTTGCCAGAGCCTTCAGTAGACCTCATGTTGTTACCAGACATTAAGGCAATAATTTTTTCCAACGAGTATACAACAGCTCCCAATAAAGAAGACTACTTTTTACAGAAATGTTGTGTGAGTGAGAGCATAATAAAGAAAGTTGCAGAGATGACTATTGGTCAGTCAAACAATGCTAATTGGCTAATGGCTAGAAAGTACATACTGACATCCAGCAAGTTTGGTGCAGTTTTATCAGCTTGCCAAAAGAAGAAGTATCCAAAATCATTATTCAAAGGGTTATTAGAAGGATACGATTTGAGTGGAGTTCGGGCTGTTCAGTGGGGAAGGGAAAATGAACAAAGCGCCATAGAAAAATTTCAGGAAATCACAGGATTACATGTAGAACCAGCAGGATTCTGCCTATATAAGTGAAAATTGCATTATTGAAGTGAAATGTCCTTTCAAACATAGGAATGCAGAAAAACTGTCAGAGGTGCTCACCAGTAATGAAAATTATGTTGTTTTTTATGATAACTCTTCCTGGACCATTAATGAAAATCATATTTATTATCACCAAGTACAGGGACAGTTATACATCACAAATAAAGATATGTGTTATCTAGTAATATGGATTCCAAAAGATACTATAATTATGAGAATTTCAAGAAATGATGAATGGAAAAATAATATAAATACTTTAAAATCGTTTTACTGTCAACAATTTCTGGGGAATATTTTATTATGATTGGGTAATAAAACAATATTTATGCAACTGATGTTTTATTTTACATATTTTACAGACATTATCTTCTCTACCAGCTGTCAAATTATTTTAATTTTGAATTAGGAAATTGTATAGTATTATACCCTCTGTTTGCACATAAAAGATGTTTGATTAGGTATCTAGTAGAGAAGATGAATTATAAAGTACAAAGCAGTTGAAAAATTACATTTCAAATACAGTGATCATAGAATAAATACAGTGGTTTTTTAATACAACAATATGTATAGGATACAAAATCCAAAATAAACTTTCTAAAACATCTCTGAACATTTCTTAGAGCAAAAAGCTCAACATATTCATGTAGAGACTGGATGGTTTTGGTGGATCTCTTTAACTGTAGTCATTGGCATGTAGTGTAAAACAAAAGATATATTTCATTAAAAGTTGTCAATGAGAATACTAGTCATATAGCAGCAGTTTAGATTTTTATGGGTTATTGAATTATTTCTATGATTCTTGTAATGTCTTACTGATATATGAATGAAAATGTGCAGGACAGTTATATTATTTATTGCTAATTTATGTTGTGCTCTCTTATTATATATACTATAAACCAGACGCAAAACTATAGCTTATGGACACCTTCAGAATAAAACTGTTCAACTTCTCTTATAAGTGGGTACTGTAGGTTTGTCAAAGCACCTATAACTTGGAATACTATATCTGCATGTGGCAACAAAGCATATGGAATGAAATCTAAGATATTGAATGTTTTTAACCTTCTTATTGCACGTTCAACATGAATCCTAGCTCGTGCAATACATTCTGTTTGTCTTACCTGTTCAGCAGTAAATTGACTTGTTGTAAGAAATGGTGGAATGTTAATACTGACACCAGAAGGCATTAAATCTTTTATTAAAAAACCTTTGTCTGCCAATACTAAATCTCCTGCTTCAAGCTGATCAAGTACTCCACAATCCTTGACAATTTTTTTGTCTGAGGTTGACCCAGGATACAAACTGGACATATAAGTAACTGCCCCATTTGGAGCTACACCAACTAACCCTTTGCAAGTATTTCTATGTTTGTATGAGCTATATGTTAATTTTTGTGTAGCCATACTTGACCTACATACAGATGTATATACTTCAGTACAATCTATGATTATTCTACAGTTTGTGAAACTACTGAAACAATTTGGCAAGCAAAGTTTGTTTTTATTTCTAGAAGGAATTTTTGCCATCATTTGTTTGAAAAGGATTTCATGGAGTAAATGTATCCATGTTGTAATAACATTTGATACTGTACCCTGAGATACATTGAAACGAACAGCTAAGTCATCATGGGGAAAATTTTGTCTTAACTTAATCAGAGTCATGAATAACTGATCTATTTTTCTCATCTTTTTAACCGTCCATTTATAATAATAGTTGATTTCAATGTCCTTTAACAGGTTGTATAAAGACAAAAAAATTTTCTCTGTGGGTAAGCCTGTATACAGCAGGATTAGCCTATCATTTCCTCTCACAACATCAAAAGAAAACCTATCTGTGAGATGCATAAGGTTCTTTGTAGCTTGCCCCAGAACTTTCTGCACGAGGTTCATCAATTTGTGCTGAGGTGGATGGCTGCGACTCACTTTCAGATCTGTGAACACAATGCATTTGCAGATACTTGTATGAAATTGATATTGTAGGACTAACCTTATATCTACATTGATATTAATAGATTGATCAGCTGCCTTTTTACGGGTTCTTCTTTCTGGTGATGGAAAGTTCAATTGCTTCTCTTTATTATATGTAAATAATGTAGGCCCATTTTCTTTCTTCCCATCCACAAAATGACAACTACATAAGTAAGCACCAGGACCTGGTTCAACTGTTCTCCTGCAATCAAATGAAACATACACATATATTAATGTTGTTGTCCTCAACTAACTTTCCAATGTCCCCGAAAAATATACATAATTCCAGTATGGTCTTTGTGGCGTTACCTTGTAAGTTTTATCCAGCGATTCCTTGTTTTTGGATCTTTAGGAAATCTGAACATCTTACATGTTTCTCTAACATTATAGTGCTTACAGTCGGGTGCCCAGCACTGCACCATTTTCTGTAACAAATAACGACCATCAGAGAAAAAGTAGTGTTTGAAAATATCCTATTCAAAGAAATTTCAAAAGTTAGGTTAAGTGAGTAACAATATCTAAATATAACATATTTTATAAGGAAAATACTTACATATGTTATTCAGCGGATCACCTAGTTATAGACGGACTTGTAAACTAGCAACCTTATTTCCAACAAAAACAGTTTCAAAACTCCACTTTAACCACTTGATCCGAGAAGAAGAAATGTCAAAATACTTGTTTAGATTCAGTGCCATAACCTAACCCAATATGTGACGTCATTGCTAATGAAGCGTATTAGGATCACGTCTAAAAGAATGGAATTTGCTACATCATAATACAAAAGTTAGCTATTTTCGAAACCGTGATCAACACTTCAGAACGTATTTTTCTCAGGATGGAGATTTGGTGTGTTGCAATAACATAAATGAGATTATGAAAATGTTGGACATAGATTTTGATCTCTCTCAGTGGCGTTTATTCATTGATTCTTCGAAAGCCAGTCTAAAAGCAGTGTTATTGCATAATGGAAATAAGCTTCCGTCTGTACCTCTGGCCCATGCTGCAAATATGAAAGAAACCTATGAAAATATGAAACTTTTACTTGAAAAAATAAATTACAGTACATATTCCTTCAAAATCTGCGGTGATCTTAAAGTTGTTGCACTATTACTTGGACTTCAGCTGGGTTATACAAAGTTTTGCTGCTTTTTATGTGAATGGGCCGAGACAGAACTAATCAATATATAAAAAAAACATAGCCTACGCGTGCATCGTTAGTTCCTGGGCAAAAAAGCATAAAGTATTTACCCCTTGTACAGCCAAACAATGTGCTTCTACCACCATTGAATATCAAATTAGGACTAATAAAAAAAATTGTGAAGGCAATGGATCGCAATGGGAGTGGATTTTTGTATCTAAAAGAAAAATTCGTTAAAATAAGTGATGCAAAGATAAAAGAGGGTATTTTTGTTGGCCCTCAAATTAGGGAGTTAATAAAAGATTCAAGATTTGAAGAAAAATTAGGCGATTTAGAAACATCTGCATGGAAGGCTTTTAAAAATGTTGTTGCAAATTTTTTGGGTAACCACAAGAGTGACAGCTACAGAGAGTTGGTTAGCGAGCTATTATTGTCATATCAAGCATTGGGTTGCAACATGTCACGTAAGATCCATTTTTTAGACTCGCACCTGGATTTTTTTCCTGACAATTTTGGGGCTGTCAGCGACGAGCACGGTGAGAGGTTCCATCAGGACATTTCTAATATGGAAAAGCGGTACCAGGGCAAATGGAGCCCAAATATGTTAGCAGATTACTGCTGGATAATTAAAAGGGACCAACCAGAAGCTAAATATTCAAGAAAATCTTAGATTATTAAGTCATTTATAAAAAAAATAACTTTTGATTTACGAGATCTGTGTTTTTTCTTAATATTTTAAATTACTCAATAGAATAAAATCCTTGTCTAGCAAATTTTTTTTAACTGTTTATTTTTTCTTACAATCACCAATTAAAGTAAAAAATATCAAAAAAGTCCGTGTGGCACGACAAAGTTAAAATTTTGTAGACCAGTGAATCGGTCCGTTTGAGTTCCCAGAGACTTTGACTGCTGAGGTTTATTTAGCTTTTTTGCAAAATCATTTAGAAAATTTATTGGAGGACGTGCCACTGAGTATTTACAGGGACATGTGGTTTCAGCATGATGGCTGCCCAGCGCACTATGCACTCTCAGTGAGAGAGTATCTCGATCAAAACTTTCCAGGCAGATGGATAGGGCGGTCTGGTACAATACCGTGGTCAGCCCGGTCACCAGATTTGAATCCGTTAGAGTTTTTTTACTGGGGAACTGTAAAAGAAAAAGTGTATTTCAAGCCGATTCAAAATGTAGCTGAGCTACGACAAAGACTATTGGAAGCAGCTGAGTTTGTTAATAACCGTGGATTCGCTCGTTTAATAACTCCCGATCTTTTTTAAGAAGATGTCGAGCGTGTATTGCGGCTGAAGGAAAACAGTTTGAGCATTTGCTGTAAAGGTAAATCATCATCAGCAGCATTTTGACGCCCACTGTTGTGCAAACAGTTAGCCTTAAGGGTCCTTGTGCGTTTTCATAATCGCTGTTTAATTAGGAAATTTTGAAAAATTTTCATCATTTTTTTTCAAATAAAAATTGTGCATAAGTTAACGAGTAATCTTCTAGTGTTATACCATTTTGGAACGTTATTAAATGCGCCAACTTTTAAGGTTACTTGCCAAACTCTCGTAGTACATTTTTTTCCAGTACAGCCAGTTAAAGTTGAGAAAAGTTTTACTTTGGAATACTTGGTTGGGAAATAAGTGGCAATGTTTCCTGAACGAGAAAAGTTGGCAGTAAGGTTGAGACACCAGTTTGAAGATGCATTATTCATCATTACATTGTAAAAATAAAATCCAAAAAAGTTAATATTTGTAGTAACAGGAGTTGACAGACTGCCGTAAGGTGTGAAATTTCTATATTTTTTTCAAAGACCTATAATTTTAAAAACACATACATAAAATTTTTTTAAATATTTTTCTGATAGCTGTTATGACTTTGCCTATCACCCGGTTTCGGCTTGACGTCGACTTCTGGGACACCCTGTATGTGTGTGTCTTGGGTATGAAATGTTGTTCTATTTTAGTTAGGCGTATTTTATCTTTTTTATTTGATGACCTGTAAAATGTGTTTGCAGTATTACAATAAATATTTTTATGACTTACCAGTGCGTCATGAGCATACTGGACCAAAGATGGGTGTAGTGTGCGCTTGACGCACCAGTGCGTCATATAAAAAAAATACTGAAGGGAGGGTTTTTATTACATTCTAATTATGTTGAAGACATATCAGCAATATTTTTATAGTAATGTTCTAAAAAAAATTTTCGTCCCTCCGTGAAGTTTTTGATTAACATATAGCACTGAACGTGTTAACCAGGCTGCACAACAAATTTCTGTTATGAGCTTGCGACGCCTAAAACAAAATTTTTTGAGAAGATGTGCATTGTGCATTCGTACTGGTGGCAGACACTTTGAACATCTTTTATGAGAATCGTAATTGGTTACTTCTTTATTGATGTTTTTGGTTGATTAAAGCTGAAAATTGAAAGTACTTTTCTGTGTTTTCTTAGGTTTACCTTACATTGAAACACCAGTTTTTGATTCTTATTCATTTTTAAACAAGTTTTGAGCTGTGTAACAATAGTTTGAACATTCGATCAACGTGAAAAGCAATTATGATTTGAAAAGTGTAATTCTGTAATTCGACCCATTTCGCCCTTGCACTCTAAGAATTTTTATTCTCCTACTCTGTTGAGGTAAATTACCTGATTTGTACCATTTTCGAATCTTCATTAACTGGGCTATTTTTGTGAGAGGTTTACCAAACAAGTCCCATACATTTTTCTTATACCACTGTTAGTCAAACTTACAAGAAACTTTTTGGTGCAGAAAAAAATTACAAAATAGCGCTGCGATTTCAAAATTACGTGACTTTTAGAATAAAACTGTTTGTAGTTTCATGCTTCAATCATTCGCTAATAATAATATTGAAAAATAAATGAAAATAAAGCCTAAACGCGTCACCTGTCGTCGAAAGTTTGACGACAGTCATACTTTTTCAAAAAAACTGATTTTTTCTTTTAACGCAAAGGTTACACGTTTTTTTTTGTCAGGTCTATACCGCAATTGAGAGGTCATTATCTAAGGTATCCCCCATTGCAATTTGATTCACATATTAAAACTCAGTAATAATGTTGTATAGAAAGATTTTATAATGCAGCCCTCCAAACTGCATTTTTTTTAAGTGGCCCTTGGGCCACATTAACACGTTCGCCACAACCGCTCAGTGCATAAGATACACGGTGGGACGAAGTTTTCGTTTAGTCAATATTGATATAATAAGTTTATTTATGGCATAATACTGCATCAGTGGTCTATCTAGAATGTATTTTTGCATACTTTTTTGTTTTTTTTGCGTGTACCACCAGTCTCACACGTCGTCCCCATGGAATATTTATCATTCTATTACGACGTGTACCACCGGTGGCCACCACAAAATATTGTATGTCTTATGTATATATTTCAGTAAATATTTTCCTGATGACTTTCCAGTGTTTTTTTTCTCCCTAGATTTAATGTTGGCCCTTTTTTGAGGTAAGTTAAAAAAAACTAGAACGAACTAGAGTGCTTTTTCTTTGTTTCAGGTGTTATAGTTCCTCCTAGAAAATAAGCTCAAGGGCGTTAAAAATAGTGAAGTTGGCGTGCCAAGAACAACAAGATGTTGCTACATCAGATCTTAGCGAGAACGTTTCGCAAATTGAAGACGAAAATCAAGCTTCAACATCAGAACAACATAATGAACTATCATTTGTCTCGGCCCAAGAGAACAGGATGTTGGTCCATCAAATCTTATCGAAGACGCTTCGCATATTGAAGAGGAGAATCAAGCTTCAGCATCGGGACAACATGTTGAGCCATCATTTTTCTCATCCTCTTAATCGGAAGAATCTGATGTATTCCAAGATTCTGGTGATTCTTATAAACCTTCGGAATCTAATGATGAAGAGTCAAGCGAAGTGGCTCAAGCTGAATCCAGTCAACTAAGTGGAAATGATGGATCTGATGATGAAGATGGTAATGCGGCGGCAGCTCCAATAACCGTGAGATGGGGACCCTGCGGACAAGTTATAAATAATTTTGTATTTTCTGGCCAAAGTGGTGTCCAAGTTCAGAATATGGACTTATCGGATGCATATGCTCTATATAAACTGTTCCTTACTGACGAAATTCTCGATACTATAGTAGAGGAAACGAATCGATATGCTCAGCAGTATATTAGCTCCCACACTCTTCGACGCAGATCAATACTCCGAAAATGGAACGATACAAACCGAAATGAAATCAGTCAGTTGATTGGCAGAATGATGATTATGGGTATAAACCACCTTCCTAAAATGTCTCATTACTGGTCGAGTTCACCTCTGTATGGAAACGAAAAGATTCGGAAGACAATGACACGAGACAGATTTCACTGTTTGCTAAAATGCCTTCACTTTGCTGACAACGAACACCCAGATGCAAAAAATGACCGATTGTCAAAGATGAAAGACGTTTTACACTCAATCTGTGATCGGTTTCAGCATGTACTCATACCTGATAGTGACGTTGTCATTGACGAAACTATGGTGCCCTGGCGAGGAAGACTCGTCTTCAGACAATATTTACCTGCCAAGGCCCATAAATACGGAATCAAGCTATACAGGGTGTCCGCAAAGTTGGGGTTTTCCTTTACACGACGTGTAGATCTTAAAAACATAAGCAATTTTTCTTAGTACCATATACACCAATGTCTTAAGGGAACCGAGATAAAGGGCTCTGCAACATCAAAAATATCTGAATACCGTCCTGTAGCCGCGACCCGCGACATCACCGAGTGGTACAAGGTCACTGGCTCAAGCCGACGACAGAACTGGGTAGGGGTCAGTGTGTCAGGTCAGTATGCAACCTTCAACCGACGGTTACGGTCACGCGTGTAGAGGTAAACGAACCCGTATAATCGATTGCGTTTCAAAAAAAAATAATGGCACACTCGTACACCAATAATGAACTCGTTGATATGTTGCTAATTTATGGCGAATGTCTTCAAAATGCTACAGAGGCTTCGCGAGTGTATGCAGATCGTTTCCCTAGACGACATCATCCAAGGCCCCGCAGATTTGTGTACCTGGTCCAGAGAGTCAGGGATACGGGCCATTTGGAGGAATTTCGAGGTGGCACAGTGGGTGACAACCACGAATGGTGCAAGTTGAGGAAGAACTACTGAATCGCGTAGACGAGAATCCCTCAACAAGCACTAGAGACGTGGCTAGAGAAGTGCAAGAATCAAAAACTAAAGTATGGCAAACGCTGCGTGAAGAGGGGCTGTATCCGTTTCACGTCCAACGTGTACAAGCCCTTCAACCTGACGATTTTCCAGCAAGAGTGCGGTTTTGTGAGTGGTTGGTGCATCAACATGACAATAATCCGGACTTTTTGAAGTGCATATTGGTGACAGACGAATCTACGTTCACGCGTAATGGGATGAATAACTTTCGCAACACTCATGTTTGGTCAGTAGAAAATCCGCACGCTGTCCGTCGGGCACATTTTCAACAAACATTTTCGGTGAATGTTTGGGGTGGCATGGTGAACGGTATGCTCATTGGACCATTTATTCTCCCAAATCGATTGAACGGGATGCAATACCTAGACTCTTTACGCAACATTTTGCCTTCCTGGTTAGAAGATGTGCCATTAAGTGTAAGACAATCAATGTGGTTTCTGCACGATGGTGCATCGCCCCATTTTAGACGCGAAGTGCGTGCGTTTTTGAATGAATTATTTCCGAATAGGTGGATCGGACATAATGGATCCGTAGCGTGGCCTCCGCGATCTCCAGACTTAATACCATGTGATTTTTTTCTTTGGGGAGAAATGAAACGCTTAGTGTACAAAACTGAAGTGCATACGGTTGACGAACTTCGTCTCAGAATTGAACAAGCTGGTGCTTTCATTCGGAGGAGGGACTCCATTCTCAAAGCCTGCACCGATGCTCGGCTACGTCGTGCACGCACCTGTGTTTTTGAATCAAACGGCGATAACTTCGAACAATACCTATAAAGTACGTTTACCTAAAAACTGAAAACGCGGCAACGCCGTCATATTTGTTACCTCTGTTCGTGGTCTGCACCACCGCCTGCGTCTGCTCGGTAGCGCATCAGCTGATTTCATTCTGCACGATGGTGCACCGCCCCATTTTAGACGCGAAGTGCGTGCGTTTTTGAATGAATTATTTCCGAATAGGTGGATCGGACATAATGGATCCGTAGCGTGGCCTCCGCGATCTCCAGACTTAACACTATGTGATTTTTTTCTTTGGGGAGAAATGAAACGCTTAGTGTACAAAACTGAAGTGCATACGGTTGACGAACTTCGTCTCAGAATTGAACAAGCTGGTGCTTTCATTCGGAGGAGGGACTCCATTCTCAAAGCCTGCACCGATGCTTGGCTACGTCGTGCACGCACCTGTGTTTTTGAATCAAACGGCGATAATTTCGAACAATACCTATAAAGTACGTTTACCTAAAAACTGAAAACGCGGCAACGCCGTCATATTTGTTACCTCTGTTCGTGATCTGCACCACCGCCTGCGTCTGCTCGGTAGCGCATCAGCTGATTTCATTTTCTGTTGGAGCGGTATGATTTCGGGCAGAGCCGTACTTAGCCCTTCTCGTCAACTGGAGAGTGAGTACTTTTACCTTTATTTTTTTTACTTGGTCGCCCTCGTTTCACTACACATTACCTTTGTTATTTCAAGGGTAGTTGTTTCTGAAAAGGACAACCCCAACTTTGCGGACACCCTGTATAAAATATGTACCCCAGAAGCTTATATTAGGGTGGAGTGAAATTTGCATTTTTCAAAATTCAAAAAGCCTATATGCGGAAAAGTTGCCTTTTGTAATTACTACTTACTATGCAAAAATGCAGATTTCTGCGATGACATCTGTGGCTGCCGAAATGACCTTGAAAATTTACCTATCACGCAGCCTCTTGGACTATTTTGTCTTGTAAATACATTAAACGCAATCATCCATATCCATATCAACCCAATATCCGCAATCAATTGCGGAAGTGTTCGTTTTTAATCGTATTACTCGTTAAGATAATCGAGCCAAGGTCAGTTTAAGTGTAAGTGTTACGGTGGTTTCGTACGGGCAGGTCGCAATATTTCGCTGGGTTAGAATTACAGGGTTCTATGTTACAATTTTGTCAAAACAAAGATAATGCACCACAAGATTCTATGGAACGTGTACTATCAGCTCAATTGGGTTCCACAGTTCTATGTAAACGGTGAATGGGGTTATTCTTCAAAATAACATAAGACCTTTTCGTTATTTTGTAGCATTGCTACCGCAAAGTTTTATGTACAACATAGGATTTCCCTTTACTATAAATGAAGCGTGCCATATGCAAAACGTTGTAAGTGCCACTTTTTCACAAATGCGGATTATAAGCTTAATAGGGAGTATGTGCCATGCTTTACTTGTAAATACAATAAAATTTATATCAATGGCGCTTTGCCTAGCGGCGATGTAAGGCATTAAATATCAAAACGTAGTAAGTGCCAACAAACAGCTGCTTATTTAACATAACCTAGCAAAGCTTTTGGAGCGGTGTTCGAGTGTGCTGTTTTCGAAAAAAATGAATATTCCTGAAGATATACGTGCCAAAAAAAGGAAAATTACTGGAAACGTAAGAGAAGATGTCAAACATAATAAAAACTCTGGAAGTCCATATCTAACTTTAAAGCAAAAGCGAGCAATACCTGGAAAACGTTTTTGCGAAGAGGTAAGTAAACACTTTTTTTTTGAAGAGCGTATGGAGCTCAGTTTCCTGAAGGAAATTAATATAATTGAAATATTCTTTTAGGTAAAGTGCAGCTGTCAGTATTCTTGTAAGCTAATTACTGCTGTTGCAAGAAAAAGATTGTTTGAGCAGTTTTGGAAACTGGCAGATTATAATGAGCAGCAGAATTTTTTACGTTCCCTTATTCGACCTACTTCAATCAAACGTAGAAGACATGGAACTTACGATAATTCCAACCAGAGCAGACGACAACACTCATTTAAATACTTTATACCACTTCCAGGAGAATCTGAAGTTCAGGTATGTAAAAGTACCTTGTGTTTAACTTTGGCTATTACGAAAAGAAGACTGGAGATACTTAGTCAGCGAATACTCTCCTCCGGCATATCTGTTCAAGATAGACGAGGTGGTAAACGTCCTGCCAGAAACAAAACCCTATGGAAACCCAAAATTATTGATTTTATTGCGTCAATTCCTAGCAGAGAAAGCCATTACAGTCGAGAAAAGGTAACAAACCGAAGATACCTCTCTGAAGATTTAACTGTTCGTAAGCTATATAATGCTTTTCTTGAAAAACATCGGCTTGATGGAACAAAGCCCCCAGTCTCCCGACAATGGTTTAATGAAATTTTCAAGAAAGAATTCAGTTTAGCCTTTGGAGCCCCAAGAGTGGACACCTGTCCTACTTGCGACCAGTACAAAATTTCTATAGCTGCTAGTAAGACTCCCGTGGAAAAAAATGAATTCGAACTAAAGCGAGAATTATATGTACATCAACGTAAAGCAGAAAGTGCTCAAAAAATGATGTCCCAAAACATAGAAGATTGCAAAAGTCCTGATTCTGATGTCTGTGTGCTGTCTTACGATTTACAAAAGCAGTTATATATTCCAGCATTGACTCATACGCAGATGTACTATAGTCGGCAGTTTACTTGTATTAATCTGGGAATACATTTTGAAGAGATGAAGGAAAAGGTTTTATGTACCTATGGGATGAAACAGCTGGAAAACGAGGATGTAACGAAATCGGTAATTGTTTGTATGATTACGTTACAACTCAGCTTAATACTACAAAGCGAAAATTGGTTTTATGGTCCGATAACTGTGGGGGGCAGAATAAAAACCAGGGTATTTTGGCTGTTTATACTACCTTGGTAGCCAAAGGGTATTTCGACGAGATAGTGCACAAGTTTCCACAAAGTGGCCACACATTCCTATCATGTGATAGGGACTTTGGCCGCATAGAAAAAGCCAAAAAAGGTCTTAAGCCTGAAGTACCTATGGATTTGGTGCGTATAATGGCAAGTGCACGTTTGAAGAATCCATTTGTAATTAAATGCACTACTGGATGGTTCAACTGGATGGAAATTGCCAAAACTACCCTTGTAACCTCCACCCTGGGCATCTCCCAAGCTGTAATGCTGAAAATATCTAAGGACAACTTAGAGCAAGTTGAAGTTAAAACGTCGTACTCGGAGATCGCACCGTGGCGCAAAGTGAGTGTGTTTAAACCAAATGTTACACCACAATATTTTGAAAATTTAAAAATTGAACTGGTGGAACAAGCACCCCGTAAATGGAACAAAGAAAAAATTAAACAAATCAAAAGTATGATTCCTTTTATTTCACCCGCCAATCAAGAATTTTATCAAAAATTGGTGGAGAGTCAGGAGGCCCTACAAAATGAATAAAAATTAGCTAACTTAAGGTTTATAATAAAATGTTTTGTATTAGAACACACTGTCTTGTATATTAAAGGCGTTAGAAAAACAATACATGTTGATTTTTTGTTTAAAATACGATTTTTACCATTCATTATACATGTGCAACTTTATTGGCACATACTACGTTTTGATAATTAATGGCGAATATTAGTTTTAATACCAATGTTTTCATTAAAGTATGTGTTTTATTACTTGCCTATATCCAAAAAGATATCAGAAATAGCTACAAACATTTTGTATTTCTTAGTAAGACAAAACAAAACAAAATAATGTGCCTCCTGTAAAATTTATAGAATTGCACATACCACCTTTTGCATATGGCACGCTTCAAATATTGACCTTTGTGAGGTGCAATGTTTTATGTTTAACATACAACTTTGTGGTTATATTCTGAGTTAACCTACGTTTGAGCAAAGTTCTATGTCCTGACATAGAACTACGCATGCTCATGAGGGCGCCATTGCATGACGCATTCACTTCCGTTGTTCGTTACACAAGTTCGTTTGCTTTTCGTTATGTATTTAATTTATTAACAGTATTTGATCAATATCAGTCCATATGAGTTCCGAATCTGAAAGTGAAGATCCGTTTGCCGGGTATGATAGTGATAAGGATAAGGAATATTTTCCATCAGAGAGCGACAGGTTTGTATTAGTATAGTTTGTATAAGTTATTTGAGGTGTTAGTAAACTAACACACTGATATATTCATTCCAGCAATGAAAATGAAGATCCTGCTTTTGAAAGTGGGGAAAAACTTGTTTTGGTATCTCAGATACCTAGAACTAGATACGATGTACATAATACCATTGAAAATCTTAATAGAGATGTATGCGGTGTACCTCCAAGTAATAATGTTCTGACTGTGACACCTGTGGAAGTAGAGCATTATAGAATCACAGACTCAAATGATATAGAAAGGGTTGAGGTGGAAGCTGAGTGTGTATTTGATAAGAAGGTCCAGAAGCGAAGAGCTAGAAAACGAGAACGAAATCCTTCTGCATGGGCACTTAATGTGCGCAAAGAAAAAAGAAACAGAGGGGAGTCGTATGTATCTTCTCGAAAAAAGGTTATGCCTGCTCGATCTATTAAGAACTTGAAAGACTGTAGTGTCCAGTGTCGTAACAAATGCAGTACATACATTACTGAGGATCAACGGAAAGAAATTTTTGAAGGATACTCTAAGCTCACAAAAGAAGAAAAAAAATTATTTTTACTAGCAAATACTACTAAGCAGGTTCCAGAAAGAAGACGCAAGGGCAAATGTGAAGACAATTCTAAGAAGAAAGCTACTTTTTATTTTTATTTTACTATAGACTCTAAGCGAATTCAAGTATGTAAAAGTTATTTTTTGGGAACATTAAGCATAAGCGAAAAAAGTATTTACACCGTGTATATAAATAGCAGAAATGTCTGAAATACACCTGCTCGATCAGTGCAAGGGAAGCACACAAAGCACAGTATACCAGAAGATGCAAAGCAGTTGGTAAGAGATCACATTGAGTCTGTGCCAAAAATTGATAGTCATTATTGTCGTGCTGATACTACTCGACAATACATGGAATCAAGTCTCAATATAACAAAATTATACAAGCTTTATGTCGACTTGATGCAAGAAAAAGGAAACACTCCAGTCAAGCAGTCTTCATACCGTCAAATTTTCTGTACGGAGTATAATATTCATTTCCAGCGGCCGAAAAAAGATCGCTGTGACGTATGTGAATTTGTGAAGCTAAATGAAATGGAAGAAACACAGCTTGATGAGCAAACAAAAATTATTTAAGAAAAACATATGCTTGAGAAAAAGACTTGTCGACAGGAAAGAAATTCGGACAGGGACTGCAAGGAGATCGCAGTTCTGTTTCGATCTCCAGAACGTTTTGACTTGCCCGAAGGCTGAGGTCAGCAAGTTTTTTTATAAAAGTAAACTATCAGTATATAACTTAACAGCACACTTATCTCTCACAAAACAAGTTTACTGTGCAGTATGGACAGAACACCTAATTGGAAGGACAGGAAACGACATTGCAAGTGCATTTTACAAAATTCTGAGTCAGGTGGTTAAAGATCATCCCAGTTTGACTGAATTGATTCTGTGGTGTGACAGCTGCGTCCCCCAAAACAGAAAGGCAATTATATCGTTTGCAATTACAAAACTGCTTTGGGAAGGCCAAAATAAATTAGAAACGATTACAGTTAAGTACTCTGTGCCTGGTCACTCCTGTGTTCAGGAGATTGATGCAGCACACAGTGCCATTGAAAGAGTTTTAGATAAAACAGAGTACTATAGTCCTCTGTCACTTATCAGGATCCTTCTAAAAGTAAATACACATAGACCTTATAAAATTATACAAATGCAACGTAATGGTACTGTTACACATGCTCAAAACTAGCACAAAAGCATGCTATTATTGAGCAATTGCTACTTAGTAGCATGTGTGTACATACGTTGATAGAAATAAGCATGCTTTTTCTGAGCATGCTTAAAAATCGACCGCCTTGCGATTTTTGAGCATGCTACCTGCAGCGCGGGTGGAAGGGGGTGTGGTTTTAGCGCGTGTGAACAGGTCTGCTTATTAAGCATGCTATTATTGAGCAGCAGTTGTTCGCAGCAATTGTTAGCAGCAGGTGCGCTTGTGTGTTGCAAAAATGGCGCGCTGGGGTGACGATAAGACGTTACAGTTTGTTATTCTATACCGAAATCATGAATGCCTGTGGAACCCAAAGTCTTCGCAGTATAAAAACAATATTTTGAGAAACAATGCGTATGAAGATATGATAATGAAGATGAATGACCCTACGTTAAGTTTGAAAAGTTTAAAAACAAAAATCAAGAACCTGAGGTCGGTTTACCACAATGAACTAAAAAAAATTGAACATTCCAAGCGATCAGGCTCTGGCACCGCTGAGGTATACAACCCGTCCACGTCATGGTTCCATGAAATGCATTCTTTTCTGGGAGACACTGGTGACTACAGGACATCTATTGAGTTGGTGAGTTTCTCTTTACTTTAAATGAAAATACACTCAAGTCTTAACACAACAAATAATCAATATATTAGCATACAACATTCATTGTCTTCTTATTTATTATTATAGGTATGTTAATTTTCAACTTTTAATTTATATCATATGGTCTTGCCACGGAACCGTCTCGGTAGTTACAAAAAGCTGCGCATAAGTGTCTCTTATTGCTTCTGCCTGCTGAGAAGCGTGGTTACTGTAGCGTGTACGTGGTAAGCCTTCCAAAGCTTGCCGCAGTTGTGTCCTCCATGCTCCTGGTATCAGAACACGTTGTTGTATATCTTCAAAGTCGACGCATCTTTGCGTGATATACATATCAGATGTTTTTCGAAGCCAATTGTGTAAAGCACATGCAGCTAATACAACATAGTCAACCTTTTTGGGGGCCATATCTATTGCATTCAGAAGAACTCGAAATCTTGTTACTAAAATACCAAACGCGTTTTCAACGATTCGTCTGGCTCTCGATAAACGGTAGTTGAATATTTTTTCTTTACGTGTTGGAGTTGTTCGATAGGGCTTCATAAGATACGTCTTTAGAGGAAATGCAGCGTCTGCTACAACAACTGATTGCTCTGGTAAATTGAGAGTATTATTTTGCAAGGCTTGTGCTAACTTCGATTGTTGATAAACACCTCCATCAGAAGCTCTTCCATTAGTTCCAACATTTACGTATGAAAAACAGTAGTCGTCATCAGCTAATGCCAGAAGTATAATGCTATGGGCGCCCTTGTAATTATAGTAGTCAGAAGTATCATCAGGAGCCAGTATATTTATATGTTTGCCATCCAACGCACCAACACACCCTGGAAAGTTCCATTTTGTTCTAAATCCATGTTCAATGCGTTTCCAGTCTTCTGGACCCGGAATCTGTAAAAAAAGCTACTGAGTATGTTTGATAAAATTCTCTGAAAATATATTTTCTTTCAGAATGTAGAAGATTCATCGCGTTCCTCTAGTAACCCATCAAAACGGCGTAAAAAAGGAGTCTTGGAAGAAGGATCAATTACATGTGCGCTCGATCGCTGGGAAAATCTAACTTCTGTTATAAATAGACCGACGGAATACGACGAATTCCATTATTTTGCTCAAAATGTTGCAGCTCAATTGCGAGCCCTGCCATTGTACGCGGCATTAGATTTACAAACTGAGATCCAAACACTTCTGATTGCAGCAAGACGTCAACACCTATACCCAAACATGTCTCCCTTTACACAAAAAATGATTTACACACCTCCTACCACAAATATATTACAACAATGACTTACACACATTCTACGACAAATCAACAAACAAAGACACACACACTGCCTAATACACATACACCAACAATAACTTACACACCTCCTACGATAAATACACAAACAATGACTGACACTCCTCCTATCACAAATATACAAACAATGACTAACACACCTCCCACTACAAATACACAAATCATGACTGACACACCTTCTACTACAAATACACAGGCAATGACTTATACTGATTTGTTGACCAAAGCATGGGAACAGTGTTGAACCATAGCATAGAAAAATTGTGTTAGATACCTACTCGATATTTTCATGTAATAAATACTTGCATATTATACTCCAGTGATTAATTTACTTACCTGCATATAATCCTTCAGAGCACTGTATATTGCATTACACACTTCAGGTAGAAATTTAGCTATAGTGGATCTTGCAACTCTGTGTAGTGCTTCTAATGTATATAACGAGTCTCCAGTTGCTAGATATCTCAATGTAATTTCCAATTTCACTTTTGCTGGAATAGCATTTCGCATGTGTGTATCTTGTTTCTGTATAGCGCTTCCAGTTTTAGAGAGCAATTCATCAAACTGATGCGGCAGCATCCGCAAATGATTTTTGTAGCCATCAATGTCTTCTTCTCTCATTTCTGCTAGCAATCGAGTACTTGCTCCAAGGTTTTCTCTTCTACTTAGCCAATCTCGAACCCAAATCTTCCTATTCCTTCTATTCTTCTTTCTTGATACCAAAAGTTTTTTGACACACTGTATTGCAATCAAAATGATGACTTTATTCACTTCTGTGGAGAGAGTCACTTGGTTTTCCATTTTTGCAGTGGAACACTGAACGAACAGCTCGCTATTAAATAGCATGTGTGTCCGGAGTCTTTGCTTTGAGCAAGATCGAGGAGAGCATGCACATAAAAAAGCATGCTAAACACGAGCAAATGTATCAGTTTGGAGAGCATGCGATTTTCAAGCATGCTCGTAAGCATGCTATTTTATGAGCATGTGTAACAGTACCTTAAGGATTTTAAGAACTTCCAAACGGTTTCTTCCCTACATCGTTATGATATAGTACCGTTCTCTAAGGTTTCATCACTTCAATTTCGAAAATCCATACCTCACATTGTACATTAAAAAATTTCTCGTTCAGAGAATTATTTTACAGAATGTGAAATACAAAAAGAAAAAATAATGGAAAATGCTCTACAAAGTAGAGTGAAATCGGCAACTACTACTTCCAAAGTAGCGCTTTCAGCCAATAAAGTTGAATCGTTGACTTTTATGCTAAAATGGATGCCACTGATCGATCAGAATTATTATAAAGCCGTACCACCGGAGCAAAGTGGAAAAACTAAGAAAAAGAAAATTAACAAAAACAGGAACTAACTACAAAATGTTTCCTTTTCATTTCTATAATATAGGCTGTCACTTCAAAAATCCTTGAACTAGTTTATTTTATGTCTTAGTTTATTTTTATTAGGATATTTTTAATGTTTTATTTAACAGCTTATAAAGGGTGTTCAGATAGGGACGCTCGATGTTTGAACAGCGCGCGCGCCCAAACCGGTGGGGATACAGCTGTCAAATTTTGTGAGGTTATTAAGTTAGTCTTGACATTTAATCATGGAGCAGTACACGATTCAACAACGCGTGGAAATTGTGAAAATTTATCATCAAAACAGATGTTCGGTTCGTGAAACGTTCCGCGCATTGCGTCCAATTTATGGTGCGCATGGCCGTCCTGCTGAGTCCACTATTCGACGTCTGCTCAATAAATTTGAGAGAACTGGCTCAGTGGCAGACCAAACAACACCCGTACGGCAACGAACAGTAAGAACAATTGAGAATATTGCCGCTGTGCGAGAGAGCGTGCGTCAAGACCCGAATCAGTCATTGCGGCGACATGCACAAGAACTTGCCCTTCCAAAGACCTCAACATGGACAATTATGCGTCGAGACTTGAAATTGCACGCGTACAAAATTCAATTGACGCAAGAATTGAAACCGCAAGACCATGGACAGCGCCGTACATTAGCCGCATGGGCTCTAGAGCAGTTGCAAGTCGACCCTGCATTTGCACGAAAAATCATCTTCAGCGACGAGGCGCATTTCTGGATGAATGGGTATGTCAATAAACAGAATTGCCGTATATGGGCTGACCAAAATCCTGAACTGACTTGCTCAATTGCTATGCATCCTGCTAAAGTGACTGTATGGTGCGGTTTCTGGGCTGGCGGCGTAATCGGTCCATATTTTTTTGAGGACGCTATGTGCAACGCGCTTACGGTCAATGGAGATCGGTATCGCGCCATGATTAATGATTTCCTGTGGCCTCAACTGGACGATATGGATCTAACAGACATCTGGTTCCAGCAGGACGGCGCTACGTGCCACACCGCACGCGCAACGCTGGATTTACTGCATGAAAAGTTCAACGGTTTCATTATTTCGCGCGGCGGCGATGTGCACTGGCCACCAAGATCGTGCGATATAACGCCTTTAGACTTTTTCCTGTGGGGCTACGTGAAGTCTCAAGTGTATGCGGATAAGCCACAAACAATTGCAGCATTAAGGGCCAACATCATTCGCGTCCTCGGACAGGTAGACGCTGAAATGTGCGGAAAAGTGCTCGAAAATTGGACCGTGCGAATGCACGCTGTACAGCGCAGTCGCGGTGGCCATTTAACTCTTTCAAGGGCGATGGTATATAAAATAAACCACCTCAAAGCATGCTTTAATGAGGCGGTGGTACATATTTAGTGGTGCTAAAAATTTCATTTACAGAGCGAGCAGCGGTTCATTCCATGAACCACCGCTCAAAGTAAGTTGTTCACGTGTCTATAAAAGAGCGCATGCACCGACAATAGCGCGGGAGTTCGGAATACCGCATGCAAAAGCAAATTAAGGTTATGATTCATTAGTCAAGAATATATACCAGCTGTGAGTGGAGAAACACTAAAAAAGTAAGTAACATTGTATGATTTCGATGTAATTATCTTATTAAAGTTGTTTTGTTATGATTTTATCCTATATTTATTTGAAAAAAAAACCTCTATCGTTTTATATTTACTGGTACTCAATGCGTACCACCGCACACATTACGTTTTTATTTTACACCCTATTTTTTTTTATTTTCAGACTTACAACATGTCTGACTTGCCATTTAAACTAGTCGATATGACGGAAGGTGAATTATACTCCGAACTCGAAAACATTTATTCAGAAATGGAACAAAGTCGTATAAACGGTGAAGAAATTCCATCTGATTGTGAATCGTTAGCCAGTAGCAGAGACGACCAAGAAAGTGATACAGAAACTACTATTAGAAGCAACGTGTTGATATGTTCATATAGTGACTCAGAAGATGATATACCTTTGTCAACTATCGCTGGAAAACTGCAGCTAGCTTCATCTGCCTCATCAGTTGGAAGAAAGTCTCCAGTTTGGTCTAATGTGAAAACTCCTACACCACCTCCAGATTTTACTGCGCATTCTGGTCTAGCAGATTGTGTAACGAATATGACAGATCCAACACCGTACAAATTATTTCAATTATTTTTTTCTGACTCCTTGATAGAAAGTATTGTTTTTGAAACGAACCTGTATGCTCAACAACAGTTCAGCAAGCATAAACCAACTGATGTTCGTGAAATTAAAACATTTTTGGGGTTAAATTTACTTATGGGCATAAAGCGCCTTCCAAGTTATAGGGACCATTGGTCTCGCGCGCCAGATCTACATGACTCTTATGTCAGTAATCTAATGTCGGTAAAGCGATTTAGTTGGTTGCTTGGAAATATTCACTTGAATGACAATTCATTGATGGCAAAAAAAGGCGAAGCCAATTACGACAAGCTGTACAAAG
Source organism: Acanthoscelides obtectus (assembly GCA_963669975.1). Classification (NCBI taxonomy): domain Eukaryota; kingdom Metazoa; phylum Arthropoda; class Insecta; order Coleoptera; family Chrysomelidae; genus Acanthoscelides; species Acanthoscelides obtectus. The sequence goes on along the minus strand of CAVLJG010000010.1, from coordinate 71,305,842 downwards.
TAAGGCCATTGTTGAACCGTATGTCAGAGGCATTTGGAAAATGTATGCTGCCAAGTCGTGAAGTTGCCATAGATGAATCCATGATAAAATTCAAAGGGAGAAGTTCTCTCAAACAATATATGCCAAAAAAACCTACTAAAAGGGGATACAAAGTGTGGATGCTGGCTGATAAAAATGGGTACTGTCTAAAATTTGATATTTATACAGGAAAACCTAGTGGTGATGTCGAGAAAAACTTGGGCTCAAGAATTGTGAAACAGCTATGCGAGGGTCTCGAAAATAAAAATCACTTGGTCTATTTTGACAATTTATTCAACAGAGTCGAGCTAATGGAAGATCTAAAAAATATGCAGATACATGCCTGTGGTACTGTTAATTCTTCTAGGCGGAATATTCCGAAGTTCAAATCAGATAAGAACATGAAAAGAGGTGATATCGAGTGGTTTACAAGCAATAGTGATTTGTCTGTTATTAAATGGAAGGACAAGTGTTCCGTTTTTCTCCTGTCTAACTTCCATGACCCACGTGATACTCTTGAAGTGAACCGAAAAGAAAAGAATGGATCAATTACCAAAGTGCCTTGTCCAAAAGCCCTTTCTGATTACAATGCCAATATGAATTTTGTCGACAAGTTCGACCAAGATCTTACTTCCTACAAAATAGATCGAAAAAGCCATAAATGGTGGCATCGCATTTTCTTTTTTTTTTCCTGGATGCTGCTGTTGTTAATGCATTTGTATTATATAAGGAGTTACAGCTACCCACACTTTCTATGAAAGATTTCCGAAGAAGTATAATACAAGGTCTTGTTGTACAACAACTGGTAGATAGAAAAAGATCTTCTTTGTCAACCTTTGAAACTGTTGCCATAAAAAAAACAAACCATATGTTTCTGAAGAAATTCGATTTGAAGGTTCATCTCATCAACCTGAACGCGGTACTCGACGTCGGTGTGCTTACTGTAGCACTAAAAAAAAAACAAGTAAGAACGGACTGGGTATGCAGCGTTTGCAATGTGCCTCTTTGTTTAAATAAAAATAAAACCTGTTTCCAGGACTTTCACAGAAATAAATAGGAATAGGGCGGTGGTACATATATAGCACCACTTATTTTTTGCCAAATATATGAAAAATTACATGTAAAAATAAAAAATATGAAAAGCTTTGAGTATTATTTATATCCTCAAATAGCATTTTATGTGAAAAACAAGTAATAAAAAAAAATTTTTTTTGTGCCCAAATAGAGAATAAATTTTATAAAATAGTTTGCCCCTGAAAGAGTTAAACGATATAATCTTCCATACATAATGTCGTCAAATGCTATTTACGATCAATATAGTCTTTTAGTGCTGACTTAAATTTTTTTCCTTTTTTTTCCATTTTAACTTTCGAGCGTCCTTATCTGAACACCCTTTACAAAAAAAGTAAGTTGAAATGTGTTTCCTTCTACATTCTGTATTTTTCCGCCAAAAGGTGTCATCTGGAAACGAGTAAGCCACTGGTGGTACACGTCCTTCTACTATGGACGTAGCTGATCAAACGAGTTATAAATTAAATCCGTACAGATTTACGCCATGAGATATTCCACATATACGGTGTACCACCGGTGGCACACGACGTACAGTTGGAAAGACGACGATGTACCACCGGTGGCGCACGTCGTGGCGAACGTGTCAAGTTGGACAGCCCTGCCTTAGAGCATTACGGTTTATACCAAAATCATCAAATAGCGTCCCCAATTACCCATTTTTTTTTTGTCGGTTCATGTAAGAGGCTGACGATTGGGAAATCGTAGACAATTCCGACGACGACAAAATTGTTATCGAGTGTAGTTCTGACGAAGACTACGAATGTGGCAATCCCTCGACCGGTTATTTGCATTCAAATTTCAAAAAGTGGTGTACCACGATGGCTGACAAGGAAGATATTCCGATGAATCAGGATCTAGTGAACGAAGAGGCGAACCAAGATGATCCGGATATAATGATCAATTTTCTGGAGTTGCGCTGGTCTGGACGAGTGCCGTAAGTTGGACAATGTTGATCAACGTGATGAGCGCATTGTGTCGAAAGTCAGAGAAAGCGACAGATCTACAGATGAAGAGGTTGTGGACGAATTTGCCAGGAGCACTAGTGAAATTCATGAAAACCCTGAGGATAGATGGGAATCTTTCATTTCTACGCTGAAGAAACCAAGAATTATTCACGAAGTTATCACTTTTGGAACTAAGTCCGACGCAGAAGCAGAGGTTAAAAGAAGCCTTCGCGCCTACCCTCCCAAAGGCCGAGGAATCCAACTCGTCTTCTAGCACGAAGACCATCTCCACGACATCCACGACTGTACCTGGGTTCGACAAAGATGCCGCTGCGACTTCAATGGCACAATCAGGTCCCGAGCTCATTGACTAATTGCTTGGAGCGAGGACTTCACCTCAGGTCAGGTTTCATTTCTGTTCATTGTCTTATTTTGTGGAATATTGTAAGCATTTTTTATTTTCTATACAATGTCTATCCTTTCATATATTGTTTTCTTTGTTAACACGTTCACTGCGTTACCAGGCACATATGTCTGGTAAAACCTATGCCTGTCTGGCGGACGGCATTGATGCCATCTTTGGCTAAACTGCGAAGACTATTTCTCGACAACTAAAAGTGATATGTTGACATTACAGATACCTATATGATTCTTACAACGCCCGATTCTTATAGGTTACATATTATATACCGGACATTTTCGACTGGTAACGCACTAAACGAAGATTGTTTTATATACAGGGTGGCCAAACACGTGACGTCATAAAAAAAAAATTAGATTCCCCACATCGAGAGGAACCCAAATCACCCCCATATATATGGTCCGATTTTGTTTAGTTTAGGAGTTATGATTTTTTTTCGGATTTTTCGAGAATTTTTGAGTTCTGTGTTTATTTTTACCATAACTTCGTTAATAATTGTGATAAATGCCTGCTTTTTTCACGATTATGTAGCTAAGACCTAAGGCTTAACTATCATATAATCATTCAAGTCATGTAACTAATACTACTTTTTAATTTTTCAGGCTCTGGTTAGGCCAACCAACAGAGGACACGTCATCACCACCGACCAGCCACGTCATCTACGGCACACGACACGTCAGCCGTTCTGGTATAAATAACCCCGAAAGGCTAAGTCACCTGCAGACGAAATAAGAGGCCATATCAGCCGAAACCTCGTGCTCTAAAAAATTGGATATTCCGGGACTCTGCTTTGCATACTGATTTGGACTTTGTTTGCTAAGAAGTTTGTGATGCATTATACGTTGCGTGAATATGCAGAAATGCATTATTATTATGGCGTTGCTCAAGGCAACGGCGCTTTAGCAGCTCAGCTGTACCGGGAACAACTTATACGCCGAGGCGGACCACAACCTGAGCATTACCCAGACCACCGTGTTTTTATTAACACACATAACACTTTCATGGCAGGCCGCATTCCAGGACGAGGAAGCAATGAAGGATATCCTACAGCTGATCCGGATCGCAGAGAAGTAGTACTTAGAAGTAGAAATTAGCCGGAATCCCTCAACGAGTACGAGATCTATGGCACAAAACCTTAGAATAGCACGAACATCGATACAAAATATTCTTCATGAAGAAGGTTATCATGCCTATCATGTTCAAAGAGTTCAAGCGTTGATGCCTTCAGATTACCAGTTAAGAGTGGATTTCTGCGAGACAATGCTGCGAAGACAACGAGAGGATCCCGATTTTTTTGATAAAATTTTATGGACTGACGAGTCACGTTTTGAAGGAACAGGGATATTCAATATCCATAATTTACATACTTGGGCTGTTGAAAACCCCCACCAGTCAAGGCCGTCGACATTTCAACACCGTTTTAGTGTGAACATGTGGTCAGGTATATTCAATATGGAATTTATCGGTCCATTTGAACTGCCGTCAAGGTTGGATTCGGTAGCCTACAAAAGCTTCCTTGAAAATAGCCTACCATTATTGCTGGAAGATTCAAGCCTGGAAGCCAGACGGAACATGGTGTTCCAGAATGATGGTGCACCATGCCACAACGCAACGATCGTGCGAAACTACTTAAACGAAAGGTTCCCAGACAGATGGATCGGACGAAACGGACCGATACGATGGCCTCCACGCTCCCCTGACCTCAACCCCATTGATTTTTTTGTTTGGGGATATTTTAAAGACATAACATTCGCCCAAGAATGTGCAAATGAAAATTCATTGAGGAACAAAATTCAAGAAGCGACACATGTGTTGAAAAACAACACACAAGCATTTAGAGATTTAAAACAAAATTTCATACGTAGGTGTACACTGTGCATTTCTGTTAGAGGCAGACATTTTGAAAACCTCTTGTAAATAACATAAATGAATAATAATCTGCTGTTCAGTAAAAATCAAACGTGTTTTTGTGGTTCTTGCAAATTTTTTTTCTGAAACTAACAATTTCTATTGAGCAGAGGGTTATCCAATTTTGGGTTCGGTTCTATTTGAGTCACAATTACGGTAGCATGTAGTAAAGCTAGGTTGATGAAATTTTTACGGTAAATAGCTGATACCGTAAGGAAGTTTTTACTTACGAATAGTAAGAACATGTTTTTTCAATTTTTTATAAACGTTCAAAGTTGTTGCACTTTTTTACTTTTTGTTATGTTCGAAGATTTTGATAAAATTAAAAAGTAGTATTAGTTACATGACTTGAATGATTATATGATAGTTAAGCCTTAGGTCTTAGCTACATAATCGTGAAAAAAGCAGGCATTTATCACAATTATTAACGAAGTTATGGTAAAAATAAACACAGAACTCAAAAATTCTCGAAAAATCCGAAAAAAAATCATAACTCCTAAACTAAACAAAATCGGACCATATATATGGGGGTGATTTGGGTTCCTCTCGCTGTGGGGAATCTAATTTTTTTTTATGACGTCACGTGTTTGGCCACCCTGTATGTGCGATACCAGACATACATATGTGACTGGTATTGATGTTTATGCATACGTGTGGTTTATACGAGAAACGTGAATACGTGTGTGGTTTTATGCAAAATGTCGCTACGGGGAAAAAAATGGTGCCAATTAGCACTTGAGATGCAGGTATGTTTGAATATACCGGGTGGTCCATCTATCGTTTTTTTTTTTGAGTTACTGGTTTTTTGGGATATATCAAGGCTTATTTCGCATCTGATTTGACAGAACATCAGTCATATCATTCCGATTAACGAAAATGGTTGTGTATTCGCTTGAACAACGCTGGGAAATATATAGTGTCTCAGAAATATTTTCGTTTTTAGATCAGTCCTCTGGCGGAATACGCATGCTCCGGAGAAACGAGACAGTTGACAAACGTTTGGCAACATTGTTAAATTTTAGTTGCAATGGAGCGTTTTACAGGGCCGCAACGTGCTTTTTGTGTTCGCGAGTTCTATAAAAACAAGGATTCTTATGTGCTTGTACGTCGTTTGTACAGAAATCATTATAACATAGCAAGAATGAGAGATGTCCCAAGCGCAAATTTAATTAAATATTGGGTAAGAAAGTTCGAGAGCACCGGAAACACGTGTATTAGTAAACCGCCTGGACGGCCAAGGTCAGCAAGATCGAACGAAAATATTGAACGTGTGCGCCAGTCCGTTAACGAGGATCCCCGGCAATCATTAAGACTGCGTGGAGCGTCTCTAACTTTGCATAAGTCAACTGTTCATCGCATTATTCGCAAGGATTTGCATTTTCACCCATACAAGATTGTTGTTACACAACAATTAAAACCACAAGATCCCGCTAATCGATTAGAGTTCTGTAGAACAATGAGAGAGCATTTTAACGGTTACAACAACATATGGTTTTCTGATGAATCGAATTTTCACATTAACGGGCATGTTAATAAACAAAACTGCCAATATTGGGCCGAGCAGAACCCGCAAAATCTTAGAGAGGCCATTACACTCGCCTAAAGTTATCGTCTGGGCTGCTATGTCAGGGCAAGGAATCATTGGCCCGTATTTTTTTGAAGACAATCGTGGCCAAGCTCAAACTGTAACATCTGAGCGCTACTGCCACATGATTAGGACTTTTTTAACTCCAGCTATACAGAACCATGGTGGCTACAATAGAAACACGTTTTTCCAGCAAGATGGAGCGACTTCTCATGTCACGAATGAATCCTTGGATGCTCTTCATCAGTTATTCCCAGAGAGGGTCATCAGTCGCAGAGGAGACATTAACTGGCCACCGAGAAGTCCCGATTTGACACCAGCAGATTTTTTCTTATGGGGATACCTGAAGAGTAAGGTATACACCCCACCGCCACAAGATTTGAGAGAGTTGAAGCAAAAAATAACAGATGAAATAAACGCCATTCCTCGAGCAATGCTTCGGAGAGTGATCGAAAACTTCAGTTCGAGATTAAGAGAGTGTGAAAACATGAACGGTGCTCATTTATCCGATACTCTTTTCCATAAATAAAATTAATGTTTAGGCTTTCGTTTGGTAATAAATTTATCTTTGTAAAAATATTCTAAGTATTTTTATTTATGGCATAAAATAAGAAAATATTTATGAGACACCCTTTATTAAAACAATATTTCGAAAGTGGTGGTAATGTTGCAGATTGTGTCCGAAAATTACGTGCAAAAATGGGAAGAAATGAAGCACCGTATGTGAGGTATTTTGTGCAAAAAGTTCGTGAAACTTCTTCTTATTGACAAACCAACACGTGAAAGACCGAAAACCGTGCGTACATCCGAGAATATCAATGCTGTAGCTGAGAGTGTGGCAGAGTCTCCAAGCACATCAACGCGCCAACGTTCTCAACAATTGAACATTTCACGCACATCATTAGGTCGAATTTTGCATAAAGATCTTGGTACCAACTGACCATCCAATGCGTTTTCGCTTCGCTTCATGGGCCTGCAATCAACTTGATGAAGATGTTGATTTTGGTCGAAAAATCATCTTTTCAGATGAAGCGCATTTTCATCTTGGCGGCTATGTTAATAAGCAAAACTGCCGCATTTGGGGTTCAGAGAACCCACACGCAATCGAAGAAAAGCCAATGCATCCAGAACGAGTGACTGTTTGGTGCGGATTTTGGGCTGGTGGCATCATTGGCCCATTTTTCTTTGAAAATGAAGCCGGAGCAGCAGTTACTGTGAATGGTGAGCGTTACCGTGCCATGATAAATGAATTTTTCTTTCCACAAATTCAAGATATTGATGTCGGTAACATCTGGTTTCAACAAGACGGTGCTCCGTGTCACACAGCAAACGCTACGATTGCTCTTCTGCGAAGTGTTTTCGGTGATCGCATTATCAGCCGAAATTCTGATGTTGTTTGGCCGCCTCGGAGCTGTGATTTGACCCCATTAGATTATTATTTATGGGGTGCCATTAAAGACCAGTGTCATGCCAACAAACCAGCAACAATTGGCGAAATAAAAGAGAACATACGCGCTGCCATTGCTAAAATACAGCCACATACGATTGAAAATGTGGTCAAAACTTGGACTGACCGTATGGGCTACTGCAAAGCCAGCCGCGGCAGTCATTTAAATGAAGTTGTATTCCATACTTAATCGGAAGGATTGTAATTTCAAATAAAAAAAAAAAATGGAAAAATATTTAGTAGTTTTTTTTATAGCATTTTTAAAAAAAAATTTAAATAGACCACCCAGTATTGCCTAATTATACATACATAAAATATATTTTTCAAGGAAATCGATGAAGCTGAAAACTTATTACTATAGGGTGGGCCATCTATCGGTTTCGATTTGAACCACGTGTTAATTTGACGCTGACAATACTTATGTCAATCTGATTTGTCAGAAAATTCAGTATATTATCTCCGCTGAACGAAATGAATCGATTTACGCTTGAGCAACGTTGGGTAATATTGGAAATTTATTTCCAAAACAAAGACAATTGGGCAGAAATTGCACGAAAATGCCGTTCAAAATTCGGTCGCAACGAAGTACCAACAGCGCCCGGTATACGCAAGTTCATTAATAAAGTGCGTGAAACTGGTTTCATTGTTGATGCTCCAACACGTCAGCGTGCTCGTACAGTGCGTACACCCGAAGGTATCGATGCTGTGGCTGCGAGTGTGCGTGAAAATCCATCAACGTCAACACGTCATCGTTCCCAAGAATTGAACATTTCCCGCACCAGTTTACGACGAATTTTGCGGAAAGATCTCGGTATGACGCCTTACAAAGTTCAATTGGTTCAAGAGTTGAAGCCGCGTGACCATCCACTTCGTTCTGCCTTCGCTACATGGGCCAACGAGCAACTAATCAATGATGTCGATTTTGCGAAAAAAATAATCTTTTCAGACGAAGCTCATTTTCATATTGGTGGCTACGTCAATAAGCAAAATTGCCGTATCTGGGGCTCGGAAAACCCACACGAGGTCTTAGAGAAGCCAATGCATCCCTTGCGAGTGACTGTTTGGTGTGGATTGTGGAGCGGAGGCATCATTGGCCCATATTTCTTTGAAGACGGGGACGGCGCAACCGTTTCTGTCAATGGAAACACCTATCGCACCATGATAACTGATTTTTTTGTTCCTGCTCTTGATGGTATTGATGTGGAGAATGTTTGGTTTCAGCAGGATGGTGCAACTTGTCACACATCGCATGCCACAATCAACTTATTGCGCGAAACCTTCGATGGCCGTTTAATCAGTCGAAATGGTGATGTCAATTGGCCGCCAAGAAGCTGCGATTTGACACCATTGGACTATTTCCTGTGGGGCGCTGTTAAAGACAAGTGTTATGTCGACCATCCAGAGACAATTGACCATTTGAAGGCCAACATTCGTGATGCCATTGACGAGATACGGCCCCAAACACTCGAAAAAGTGCTCGAAAATTGGTCCGATCGAATGGGCTACTGTGAGGCCAGCCGCGGCAGCCATTTGAATGAAGTAATATTTCATTTCTGAGCGGAACAATTGTACTTCAAAACAAAAAAATAAATTTGGCAATATCTCAAACCGTTTTTGTTTTATTTTATTTTTAAATCGAAACTTTTAAATGGCCCACCCATTATTATACTTACTAGGAAACAGACCGTTTAGAACCTGAAATACAAGACCAGCGCAATATTCCGGATAATAATCTTGTACCAGAAAGACTAGACAACCATCATAGTGAGTCAAGTAGTGAGACTGACGTTCTAGAAAGTGAGCCAGAGGATCCGTTTGCATGTGATCATTCTAGTACAGACCCAGAATATAAGCCAAGCACATCTTCAGCTAGTTCCTCATTTGATTCAGATGACTCTGTTGATAATATGGAGCCTCTCAGAAACTTAGATTCATCAACCATCTCAGATGAAGAGGATGGAAGGAGCAAACTGGATGCTGATGATATTATTAGTATGTCTAGTTTATGATAAATTTCAGTGGTTTGTACTTACGTAAATTTTTCCTTTTTAGATGACCTAGAGAATGATATATGGACACCGATGGATAATGGAAAAATACCAAATATTACTGCTTACCATCAGAGGCAGAAAGTTAATGTGGATTGTGAAAAATGTAAAACACCCTTGCAGGTTTTCAATTTGTTTATAGATCAAGAGGTAATAGATTTAATTGTCAAAGAAACGAATAGGTATGCTGCGCAAAAACTGAATGCAGGATGTGTTAAAAATAAGTCGCGCCTGAAAGGTTGGATAGATACAGATGCTGGAGAAATGTATCGATTTTTTGGAATCATCATTTGTATGGGGGTTGTATGGGGCTTGTAAGGGTTCCAGCTATTAATCTTTACTGGTCTAAACATGCTCTGTACCATAATAATTATATCACTGCTGAAATGACTAGGGATAGATTCCTATTATTGCTGCAGCATATTCACTTTAGTAATAATGAAGAATTGCAGAATTCCCAAGATCGTTTATTTCGCATGAGATCTACGTATATTTTGGAACTCCTAAATACTAGATTTGGTTCTATTTTAACTGCTGGAAAAGATCTTGCTATCGATGAGAGCATGATCCCTTGGAGAGGAAGGTTGGGCATGCGTCAATATACAGGGTGGCGTAGAGGAAACGCATGTTTTCTGACCGAATGGTATTTCGCACAGAATAGGGATATGACCTCGCCGCACCGCCAGCAGAGAACACATGCGATGCAGTTTCAGCCATGGCACCGTGGATGACGGAGCATCGTGTGTTTGCCGTCGAGCAATTTTTTCGAAACGATGATTCTGTAGTGATCGTGCAACGTTTATTCCGTCGACAGTTCAATGTTGAACGCCACGGGCCAATTCCAGATCGAAACACAATACTCCGATGGGTTGAAGCATTTCGAAGTACTGGATCCGTAATGAAGAGGAAGCCACCTGGCCTTCCCCGTACCGTGCGGACTCCAGGCAATATCGAAACAGTGAGAAGAGCGGTCCTTGATAGTCCATAACGGTCCACTAGGCGCCAAGCTCCAACTCTGCGTATGTCCCGTTGGTCGTTACAACGCATTCTGCATGACGATTTACAATATCATCCGTACAAGATAATGATCGTGCAAGAGCTAACGGAAAGCGATTTTGCACAGCGTAGAGAATTTTGTGCGAGAAAGCGGGCCATTTTTGCTGACAATCCTGACGTCGTCATATGATGAGTGACGAAGCACACTTCCATTTAACAGGATATGTAAAGAAGCAGAACTGTAGGTATTGGGCGGCCGAAAATCCACGAGAGCTACACCAACGACCCTTGCATAGTCAAAAATTAACTGTGTGGTGCGGAATCAGTAAATTAGGTATCGTTGGTCCTTACTTTGTTGAAGAGGAAGAAAGAGCAGTACCAGTTACTTCAGCACGTTATGTTCACATGTTACAAAATTTTCTGTTACCCGAACTTCAACGGCAACCAGTAAACATGGGAGAGCTGTGGTTCCAACAAGACGGTGCCACAGCTCACACAGCGAGAGCATCAATGGAATGGATTCGACAGATGTGATTTCCCGTTTCGGCGATGTCCCTTGGCCCCCACGCTCCCCAGATTTGTCCGCATGCGACTTCTTTTTGTGGGGTTACCTTAAGGATAAATTGTACCCTCACAAGCCTCGTACGTTGCAGGAACTGAAAATTGCTATTCGTCAAGAAATTGCAAGAATACCACAAGAAATGATTTTACGTGTAATGCACAACTTTCAAGAGCGGTTGGAGATGTGCGAGCGCGAAGCAGGGCGACACTTGAGTGACGTTATTTACCATCATTAATTTAAAAGTGCACTATCATTACTTTATTTAGCTGTAACTGAAACAAAGTTATCTTGAAAATAAAAAATGTTATGCTTAGGTGAAAATCGTGCGTTTCCTCTGCGCCACCCTGTATAAAGAACAAAAGACACTAATATGGCGTCAAATTGTACAAACTTTGTACATTGGAAGGATACACTATAAGCTTACGAGTTTACTGTGGCAAAGAGACAGTAAAAGATGACAACCCTGATGATTCCCATACTGTGAAAGTAGTCATGGATCTTATGCAAAATAACCTGGATAGTGGTCGCAAGCTTTATGCAGATAACTTTTACTCCAGTGTTCCACTCGTGAAGAAGCTGCAGCGGATAAAAACTTTTTGTGGTGGAACCTTACGTTCCAACAGAAAAGGTCTTCCTAGAGAATTCATCCGTGAGAAAATTAGTAAACGTCAAGTAGTGGGTGTCCAAAATGGTAATGGAATAAAAATAATCAAATGGCAGGATAAACGTACAATTCTTATGATATCAAATCACAGAGAACATGACATACGCGTGCATGACACTGGAAAAAGGAATAGAGCCTCTCAGTCAGTTTTAAAACCAAAATGTGTGATTGACAATAACAGAGGCAAAAAGGGAATAGACCTCAGTGACCAAATGTCTTCCTATTATACCACTTTAAGAAAAGGATTAAAGTGGTATCGTAAATCCGTCTTTGAACTTTTGTTTGGTGCAGTAGTCGTCAACTCTTATGTAGTCTACAATGAAGTTAATAAAAATAACCGCATGAGCATGCTTAAATTTAGGGAAGCGTTGGCTTTCTCCTTGATTGGAGAAAATCGAATGATTCGGGATGACGCAAGTATAAACACTTCATCAAAGTCAGTGCACAAAGTGCACACACTTCAAAAACAACAAGGTCCTGGGACAAAACGTCGTAGAAACTGTGTAGGATGCTACAAGAAATTAAGAGCAACTCTGTCAAGTCGGGAGGCGGACAAGAAAGTTACTAAAGTTTATACGTTTTGCGCAAACTGCGACAAACAACCCGCCATGTGCCTTTCTTGTTTTAATGAAAAGCATTCCAAACTGTAAAATTGTACGTTTTTCCAAATAAATGCTTTCCTTCTGATGTCAGTTTTTCATTAACTACTCCATCATTTTATTTGCGACTGGACCATATACACATCTAGGTATTGCTGAACAAATTTCAAGACAGATGGTTCAACTTCTCAAACATGTTATCAAACTACAGCTAGATTTGATAAGGCAAGTGTACCAGTCATATGTGTCTGGTACCGCCGGAACGGAAAGGTTATATACCAGACATATGTGACTGGTAACGCAGTGAACGTGTTAAAAATGCTATTATTTACTGGTAATTATATGCAATGCTTGTTTTACTTTGCATGTGCAATAAATGCATATATCACAAAATGTGATTTTCTTATTTCCAGCCGCCAATGGTGCGTCACTGGGCACTGAGCAATACATTTTGCTGTTCAGAGCCCATGCCGCAGCATATGCGGCGGTGTATTTCTTTGCATAAAAAACTGTAGTATGTGGTGGCACAATGGAACAATTAGTGCACTAACGTGGAGGAAATAATCTTAAGGTAGCCCGGAGCAGTGGTAAACAAGTCAGTGGCCGTTGTTACGTCACTATGCAAACAACGAGTGAGGTGCCGCAAAGGAGATCCACTACTTCAAAAAACGCAGATAAGTACGTGGTATCAGGATATTTTATAAGTAGATATAAAACAAGGTAGGCATTTCCTCCGTACCTTATGTAGGGTTAAACCGCCCATCTCGGTTTCTGGAACAACATTTAAGGGTCCATATTAACCTTTATCAAATATACGAGTAGATTCTCTTGTGAAATGTAGTCAATATATTGACATGAAAGAGATAGGCTTGTGTAGAAGAAATTTTTTTGGATCGTTTAAAAAAAACAGCTGACCTAGAGGACCTAACAGCAGTACTAAGACCTGTTTAGCCGGTCCATCTGCCAATATCACAATGTACCACCAGTACCGGACACCTTTGTCAAACTTAGTCGTCATAGTGAATCAACCACACCTAGTACAGTTGGTCAAGCTGGATAAGCTACTGGAATATCTTATACCACTGCGGCTATCCAAATCTGGGATCTAGCAATATTTGTCTTTCGAATCCTTTCAAATATAAAAGAGCTGACTTCACTAATTTAATAAGAGGCAGAATCGAGGATAACCTTGCAAGCTTGGAGTAAAAAGGTTCAAAAATTTTGCGACCTATACAGAAAGTTGCTCACTGTGAAACTGGTTATACGAGCTGCATTTAAAAATGCCAGATGCAAAAATGGTACAATTGGTGCACTAACATGGAGGAAACCATCTTGAGGTGGCGTGGAGTAGTGGAAAACAAGCCAGTGGCCATTGTTAGGCCACTATGCAAACAACGAATGAGGTGCCGCAAGGAGATCCACTAGCTCAAAAACGCAGATAAGTACGTGATGACATGATATTTAATAAGTCGATATACGGCAAGGTACGCATTTCCTCCGTACCTTATTTAGGGTTATACCGCCCATCTCGGTTTCTGGAATATATTAGCCCTCATCAAATGTAGTTTTCATGCGGAATGTAGTCAATATATTAAAATGGGAGAGATAGGCTTGTGTAAAAGAAGTTTTTTGATCGTTTAAAAAGACAGCTGACCTAGAAGACCTAACGGCAGCGCTAACACTTGTGGAGCCCATCCATCTGCCAATATCACAATAGGGGACAAATTTGTGATGCTCAGTCAAGACAGTGAGTCAACCACACCTAGAACTGTTGGACAAGCTGGAAAAACTGGAAATTTTTGTACTGCTGCTATCCTAATCTGGGTTCTAGCAATATTTGTCTTCCGAATCGTTTTAAATAAAAAAAGCTATCTTCTTGTATGTAGATTTTTACACTCATGACGATGTAAAATTAGTAGGCATTTCCGCCTGACCAAATTATGGATATAGCGCCCAGCTCGGTTATCTAGTGGCCCTGATAACATTTAGGCAGACTTTAATCATATATATATATATATATATATATATATATATATATAAATATATAAATCATAATGTAATTTAAATCTTTGCTACATAACATAATATTTCAAAATACCAATCAGATAGATCAAGGTTTTCCTTCTATACCCCGTATAGAACAAAATTCCTCGACACTGTTGCCTCTCTGACTTTTAGCGTCCTCTCATGCTCTTATACATCTGAGAAAAATACTTATCTTAACAAGTCGAACAACAGAATCGCCGCAAATAAACTGCCAAATTCACACTTTCCACTGCAACATACTTCTCCAACAGTCCACATCTCCTTCACACAACTCCGCCCAAACTGAACAGAATTCGAACTTCCTGATACTCATTTTACATTGACAATAAATCCACGGACTTTTGCCACGTTGAACGTCAAATTCCATGGTGTCAACCTTGTTTTCCTTTCCATTATAAACAACTTTTCAATTCAAGTATAGAACTACGAAATCAAAACCACAAAGCAAACATATCGTTTATAAACGTATAAGCGCCGACGAAGAGAGCGCTGGAGGAAGAAAAAACCCAATTCTATGAAAAGCTGGAGGAAATATGGGGAAGTACTCGTATATGCATTCTACTGGTGATATTAGGGGATTTTAATGCCAAAATTGGGAGAGAGGAGCATTACAAAGAAGTAGCAGGTAAAGAGACACTACATGAAGAAACAAATGAGAATGAGAAAAAACTGTGTAAGTTAGCAGCGATAAAAAACACGTTCTTAGTAAGCACAACATTCAAGCATAAAAGGGAACATAAGATAACTTGGATGATACCGAGAAAAGATCATATACTTGTATTCAAGAAATGGCTGAATATCACGAAAGAACCTATAGAGGAGCTAACGCAGACTGCGATTGGAGAGTTGAAAATTAAGGTAATTAAGAAAAACAAAGAAAGCAAACCAAGAAAAAAGAGGGATTTAGAAAAACTGAAAACAGACATCACTCGCCAAAAATATATTCAAATGATAGACGACAAGCTCGAAGAAAGGAAAACAAATGAAAATAAAAAAACTTGGGAAACTCTGAAGGAAACCATCTTGACATCGGCTGAAGAAACGATTCGACGAAAAGAAACGAAGGCGAGAAGAGAGTGGTTTGATGATGAATGTGAAGATAAAATTAAACAGAAAAATGAGGCCTGGCTAAAATGATTAGCCACAAAAGCACAAGTAGAACTGGACGTCTACAGGGTAACAGTGAAAGCAGCAGAAAAGTTGTGAAAATCAAGAAGAATGAGTGGATTGGTAAAAAGATGCCAGAGATAGAGACAACTCAGATTGTTCGAACTCATAAGAAATAATCTTAGAGTACAAAAGTTCAATGGTAACATCGACCAGCGGAAATGGGTGGCACACTCCACCAACTTATTTACTGGTACAGAACACGAAATTGAACATGTGTTTGTAATACACCAAAGAAATACCGAGATTGATGAACCACCGACATTCGAGGAGTATCTGAGGGTAGTGAATTATATGAAGAAGAGGAAAACCCTGAGAGCAGATGACATTGTAGCTGAGCTAATACAAAAGGGAGGGGAAAGATTATTGCAGGAAATACAGGGTGGGGCAAAAGTCACGAAGGGATTTGAAAAATTAATAACTTTTTTAAATTTATTTTGTTTTCATTTTTTTTTCAGGACCGTGTAAAATAAATCCTGGAGATTAATTATGGAGCGTTACAACCTCAATCAACGAACCAAACTTATAGAATTTTATTTTGAATATCACCATTCAATAATTCAAACTCAACGAGCATATCGTCGTCATTTCAATTTGCGGAATTCGCCCTCTGAATCAATGATTCGACGCTTAGTGGCACGATTTCAGCAACAAGGCACAGTTATGGATCTCCCACGAAGCGGAAGGCCACGTTCCGCAAGAAATGAAGGGAACATTCAACGCGTTCAGGAGAGTGTTCAGGAGAATCCGGAAACCTCAACCCGAAGACGTTCTGCTGAGCTGCAGATGTCTCAAAGGTCTTTACGCAGAATATTAAGAGGAAATTTACATCTGTTTCCATATAAAGTGCAGCTATTTTCAAGAACGACTAACTTATGCAGTTCGCTTGCAAAGAATGGCTCGAGAAGATAATGAATTTATTCATTCTCTGATCATGAGCGATGAAGCCCATTTTCATTTGAATGGCTTCGTAAATAAGCAGAACTGCAGAATATGGGGTACCGAGAACCCAAGGGTGGTTCATCAAAGGCAATTACATCCGCTTAAATGTACAGTATGGTGCGCAGTTACGTCTCAACGAATTATTGGACCATTCTTCTTCGAAGACCACGATGGGAATGCTGTATCTGTAGATGGCGACCGATATCGTGATATGATTCAAAATTTCTTAAGACCAGCTCTTGCTGACAATCAAACGATGACTTTCCAACAAGATGGAGCCACTGCGCATACTGCTCGAGCCACTATGCACCTTCTAAGGCAGATTTTTGGCGAACGTTTAATTTCGAGAAATTCAGGATTCAATTGGCCCGCCCGCTCGCCGGACTTAACCGCCCCTGATTATTTCCTTTGGGGATATCTGAAAGGAAAAGTGTATATTAATAAACCCACAACCCTGCAGCAACTAAAAGATAATATTCGAGCAGAAGTAAGTGCTTTGGGGCCAGATATTCTGACTCGGGTAATGGAAAATGCTCTTGCAACATCTGCACTTTGCGAGGCTGAAAATGGCGGTCATTTGCGTGATGTAATCTTTCACACTTAAATTGTAAACAAACTCCAAACATTGCATTTTAGTTTTGTGTTAGGGAAAAAAATTAAAATTAAAATTTAAAAAAGTTATTAATTTTTCAAATCCCTTCGCGACTTTTGCCCCACCCTGTATATGCACTAATAGGAACAATATGGACAGAGGAGCAAATACCCTAAGAATGGAGTTTGTTCAAGAAATGAGACCCTGCACGTAGCAGTAGCTACAGGGGTATAAACCTTATTAAGCGTATCATATAAACTCCTAACGGCGCGTATCAGACAAAAGTTAAATAAACATGTGGAAATGGAAATAGAAGAGTACCTGCTGGGTATAAATTTTAGATTTAAATCACTATCAATAATGGAGCCTTCAGCTACTGAGCATACTTCAGTGCTATCGTCAAGAACAAGGAGATCAATGCACTAAGCCTCAAAGAACAATATATTGTATTTATCAAATGTGTTGCACCATATATTAATGTTGTAGAATGTCGTATATGAAGAAAAAGTGAGGACAGCTAAATACAGTTTCTTTTCCAATTTGTTCATTGATCTGTAATCTTAACATAAAAGGGAAAATTTATTAAAACTGAGGCATAGGAATGAAAAAAATTTACTGTTTGAGAAAGAAATATCGAAAACTGAAAAGGTTTCATATTTGAAACACTCATATGAAGAGCAGATTTTGCTAGTTATGATTGTCGCAGTAAAAAAATATGAAATCTTTGGCTCGAAAGTCTGCATTTATCTCTTGAAGTATTGGTAACTGCAATTGTTTCTTAATTGAATGTCCTAGGGGGTGGTTTCAGGTCCATTTTAAGATGAAAACTTCAAATGATCATATATCCTAAATGTTTTAACTTTTGAAACACAGGGTGGTAAAAAAGGTCAAAAAATAATCCTTGATTAAGAATATTCGGATTACCACTTAATGAAATTTGGCATATATACAGGGTTACAGGAAAAGTCGTGCTAGATCCGTTAAGGGCGTGTAGTACCCATCATTTCTGACTTATTTCATTATGAAACACCCTACCCTAAACTTAACCCTTTTCGAGATATTCAACTTTTAATGTTTTTATTGAAAATTGCCGATTTTTAGGCTACTAAATGTATTTATTTTTATTTTGTGTGTGTTATTATTACTATTATTGCATTTTAACATGTGTAATAAGATGCTTTAGGACGTCAATCATTAAAATAGTCCATAAGTTAATTGAATAGGCCGTAGTAGATAAGTGAATGTTAAGAAATTGAAAAAAATATCAGAAAGTTTATTTTTCTCGAAGGGATATCTAAAAAAAATATTATGGCAATTGTTCGGCAGATGTGTTTTAAAATATCTATGTTTTATCAGCTATCTAACGAGGTATAACAATCTAGGATTTGTATTACATTTCGTAGAAAAAAAGTAGTTGGGACGCTCCAGTAGCAGTTCCTACGCCTATTCTCCTTCAAGTTTAGACGCACCGTGCGAGCGAGACATGACGATTTAATGTGGGTGCGAATGAAAGAAAACATATTATAATAACCGGTTAGGGCTGGAAATCCAACACGGGATGTTGTTTTGGTTGTCAGTCTGCTTTTGTGCTTCGTACATAGTAGATGTGATATCGTTTTGCTCTTTTCCTCGACTTGGCTACGATTCTGGACTATTTCTTCTGATTTGTGAATACTGTGCTTGTTCACTGGACTCTGATTTGTACTTGTGATACGGAAGTGTTGAAGATGACGTCCTACACACCTGAGGAATATGCTGATATGCTTATTTGTTACGGATACTGCGATTGTGTATCTGCGCAAGCTCGCAACGAATACAGAACTCGCTTCCCCGGTCGTCGAGTGCCGGATGTGGCCGTTTTTAACAGAGTTTATCTAAGACTTCGAGAAACTGGCTCTGTTTTGAGACGAAATGCAGACCTGGGAAGACCACGAATTTATGACAACGAAGAACTGCAGGACAATGAGATAGTGCAACGCTTTCGAGCGGATCCGACCATTTCCACTAATCGTGTTGCCCGTGATCTGGGACTTTCGCAATGGAGAGTGTGGTTTACAGTGCATAGTGCTGGCCTATACCCGTACCATTACACGCCGGTACACACTATTGAAGAAGGAGACCCCGCGAGAAGGTTGGACTTCAGCAGATTTATGCTAAATGCTGACGTAGAAGACCCAGATTTTCTAAGAAATATCTTATGGACAGATGAATCCAAATTTGATAACGATGGCATAACTAACTATCACAACGCCCATTACTGGGCCCCAAAAGTACTAAGGAATCCCAATAAGAAAAGAGTGGCGAGGTCCCAACGAAGATTCAGCGTGAATGTGTGGATGGGCATTATCTCCAACCATTTGATTGGACCTTACTTTCTCCCGGACAATCTAAATGGGGAAAATTACGAAAACTTCTTGAGAGGAGACTTCAGAGATTTGCTGGATGATCTGCCACTCAACTTGAGAAGGGACATGTGGTTCCAACATGATGGCTGCCCTGCCCATTTCAGGAGAAGTGTCAGAGACTGGCTGGACACAAATTATCCAAACAAATGGATAGGACGAGGTGGGCCGTTGCCATGGCCAGCAAGAAGTCCGGACCTAACCCCCATGGATTTTCATGTGTGGGGGTGCATGAAAAGTCTTGTCTACAGCGAGCCAAATCCAGTTTCGTCTGTGGAAGAATTAAGAGAAAGGATTGTCGATGCAGCAAATCAACTAAGGACAACGTTGACCACTGCAGTTGTAAAGACTGGTCTCCGTAGAAGGATGCGACAATGTACGAGTATTAGAAACAGAGGCAGCCATGTTGAACATGAACTGTAGAGTAAGAAAAAGTTGTGTGAAAACCTGATTTAATAAATGATATTTCATGCTTACCTATTGTTTTATTTTACTTTTTAGGGCTAAGTATCAATTTTCTTCTCCACTGTCGCCTATGAAACTAAGTTTTTCAATGCATTTAAATAAAATCCTAGATTGTTATACCTCGTTAGATAGCTGATAAAACATAGATATTTTAAAACACATCTGCCGAACAATTGCCATAATATTTTTTTTAGATATCCCTTAGAGAAAAATAAACTTTCTGATATTTTTTTCAATTTCTTAACATTCACTTATCTACTACAGCCTATTCAATTAACTTATGGACTATTTTAATGATTGACGTCCTAAAGCATCTTATTACACATGTTAAAATGCAATAATAGTAATAATAACACACACAAAATAAAAATAAATACATTTAGTAGCCTAAAAATCGGCAATTTTCAATAAAAACATTAAAAGTTGAATATCTCGAAAAGGGTTAAGTTTAGGGTAGGGTGTTTCATAATGAAATAAGTCAGAAATGATGGGTACTACACGCCCTTAACGGATCTAGCACGACTTTTCCTGTAACCCTGTATAAACGTGTCAAGAGGCATTCTTTTAATTTTACCTACCTGTTTTGATAGACAGTGATGGTATGCTGTTTATTTCTCTCTTATTAAAATTTTCTATCACTTCGAAGCAAAAATCGACACGAAATGATTTTTTTTTCAATCTAATGCACGGTTTTTATAAAAACGATCATAAAAATATTATGACAATATCACCATGCAGGGAATTTTTTGGGTGGAAATAGTGGGTCGGACATGAAAAATTGAATTCTTTTAGTCTGACGCACGGTTTTCACCTGAAAAATACAATCTATTTCTCGACATAGTGACATTGTCATACTAACGATATTAGGATCATGCAAAGAAATGTTATTTTATTTTTGTAAGCGAATACCGTGGATCGAAGTGAACAAAAATTAAGCAAAGAAATTTGCCTAGAAATGACGAGATTTCGATTAAAAGTTTTCATTTTAAGAGGAATCAGTTGCGTACTATCATTGTCTGCCAAAATAAGCAAGTGAAGTCGGTACGAACGTCGCTGGTGGAAATCAAAAGAAAATTCGTAAATACGTCTTAATAGTACACATATGCAGAATTTTAATAAAGTATTTAAAGTGATATTACAAAAAAATGATTGATTTTTAAAAAGCTTACCACCCCGTTTCTCAAAAGTCAAGACGTTTAGGACATTGAATTATATGAAGTTTTCTTCTTAAAATAGAACCAAAAGTCGCCCTCTTAAATATTGACATTCAGTTGGAAAACACCTTATATATTTTATGTAAGTAAATTTGAATTTATTATTATCAAACTACAGCCAGATTTGATAAGGCAAGTGTACCAGTCATATGTGTCTGGTACCGCCGGAACGGAAAGGTATATACCAGACATATGTGGCTGGTAACGCAGTTTGGAACAAACTATTTTTGACTGGTGCCGCAGTGAACGTGTTAAAAATGCTATTATTTACTGGTAATTATATGCAATGCTTGTTTTACTTTGCATGTGCAATAAATGCATATATCACAAAATGTGATTTTCTTATTTCCAGCCGCCAATGGTGCGTCACTGGGCACTGAGCAATACATTTTGCTGTTCAGAGCCCATGCCGCAGCATATGCGGCGGTGTATTTCTTTGCATAAAAAACTGTAGTATGTGGTGGCACAATGGAACAATTAGTGCACTAACGTGGAGGAAATAATCTTAAGGTAGCCTGGAGCAGTGGAAAACAAGTCAGTGGCCGTTGTTACGTCACTATGCAAACAACGAGTGAGGTGCCGCAAAGGAGATCCACTACTTCAAAAAACGCAGATAAGTACGTGATATCAGGATATTTTATAAGTTGATATAAAACAAGGTAGGCATTTCCTCCGTACCTTATGTAGGGTTAAACCGCCCATCTCGGTTTCTGGAACAACTTTTAAGGGTCCATATTAACCTTTATCAAATATACGAGTAGATTCTCTTGTGAAATGTAGTCAATATATTGACATGAAAGAGATAGGCTTGTGTAGAAGAAATGTTTTTTTGGGTCGTTTAAAAAAAGACAGCTGACCTAGAGGACCTAACAGCAGTACTAAGACCTGTTTAGCCGGTCCATCTGCCAATATCACAATGTACCACCAGTACCGGACACCTTTGTCAAACTTAGTCGTCATAGTGAATCAACCACACCTAGTACAGTTGGTCAAGCTGGATAAGCTACTGGAATATCTTATACCACTGCGGCTATCCAAATCTGGGATCTAGCAATATTTGTCTTTCGAATCCTTTCAAATATAAAAGAGCTGACTTCACTAATTTAATAAGAGGCAGAATCGAGGATAACCTTGCAAGCTTGGAGTAAAAAGGTTCAAAAATTTTGCGACCTATACAGAAAGTTGCTCACTGTGAAACTGGTTATACGAGCTGCATTTAAAAATGCCAGATGCAAAAATGGTACAATTGGTGCACTAACATGGAGGAAACCATCTTGAGGTGGCGTGGAGTAGTGGAAAACAAGCCAGTGGCCATTGTTAGGCCACTATGCAAACAACGAATGAGGTGCCGCAAGGAGATCCACTAGCTCAAAAACGCAGATAAGTACGTGATGACATGATATTTAATAAGTCGATATACGGCAAGGTACGCATTTCCTCCGTACCTTATTTAGGGTTATACCGCCCATCTCGGTTTCTGGAATATATTAGCCCTCATCAAATGTAGTTTTCATGCGGAATGTAGTCAATATATTAAAATGGGGGAGATAGGCTTGTGTAAAAGAAGTTTTTTTGATCGTTTAAAAAGACAGCTGACCTAGAAGACCTAACGGCAGCGCTAACACTTGTGGGAGCCCATCCATCTGCCAATATCACAATAGGGGACAAATTTGTGATGCTCAGTCAAGACAGTGAGTCAACCACACCTAGAACTGTTGGACAAGCTGGAAAAACTGGAAATTTTTGTACTGCTGCTATCCTAATCTGGGTTCTAGCAATATTTGTCTTCGGAATCGTTTTAAATAAAAAAAGCTATCTTCTTGTATGTAGATTTTTACACTCATGACGATGTAAAATTAGTAGGCATTTCCGCCTGACCAAATTATGGATATAGCGCCCAGCTCGGTTATCTAGTGGCCCTGATAACATTTAGGCAGACTTTGTTTAAATCATAATGTAATTTAAATCTTTGCTACATAACATAATATTTCAAAATACCAATCAGATAGATCAAGGTTTTCCTTCTATACCCCGTATAGAACAAAATTCCTCGACACTGTTGCCTCTCTGACTTTTAGCGTCCTCTCATCCTCTTATACATCTGAGAAAAATACTTATCTTAACAAGTCGAACAACAGAATCGCCGCAAATAAACTGCCAAATTCACACTTTCCACTGCAACATACTTCTCCAACAGTCCACATCTCCTTCACACAACTCCGCCCAAATTGAACAGAATTCGAACTTCCTGATACTCATTTTACATTGACAATAAATCCACGGACTTTTGCCACGTTGAACGTCAAATTCCATGGTGTCAACCTTGTTTTCCTTTCCATTATAAACAACTTTTCAATTCAAGTATAGAACTACGAAATCAAAACCACAAAGCAAACATATCGTTTATAAACGTATAAGCGCCGACGAAGAGAGCGCTGGAGGAAGAAAAAACCCAATTCTATGAAAAGCTGGAGGAAATATGGGAAAGTACTCGTATATGCATTCTACTAGTGATATTAGGGGATTTTAATGCCAAAATTGGGAGAGAGGAGCATTACAAAGAAGTAGCAGGTAAAGAGACACTACATGAAGAAAAAAATGAGAATGAGAAAAAACTGTGTACGTTAGCAGCGATAAAAAACACGTTCTTAGTAAGCACAACATTCAAGCATAAAAGGGAACATAAGATAACTTGGATGATACCGAGAAAAGATCATATACTTGTATTCAAGAAATGGCTGAATATCACGAAAGAACCTATAGAGGAGCTAACGCAGACTGCGATTGGAGAGTTGAAAATTAAGGTAATTAAGAAAAACAAAGAAAGCAAACCAAGAAAAAAGAGGGATTTAGAAAAACTGAAAACAGACATCACTCGCCAAAAATATATTCAAATGATAGACGACAAGCTCGAAGAAAGGAAAACAAATGAAAATAAAAAAACTTGGGAAACTCTGAAGGAAACCATCTTGACATCGGCTGAAGAAACGATTCGACGAAAAGAAACGAAGGCGAGAAGAGAGTGGTTTGATGATGAATGTGAAGATAAAATTAAACAGAAAAATGAGGCCTGGCTAAAATGATTAGCCACAAAAGCACAAGTAGAACTGGACGTCTACGGGGTAACAGTGAAAGCAGCAGAAAAGTTGTGAAAATCAAGAAGAATGAGTGGATTGGTAAAAAGATGCCAGAGATAGAGACAACTCAGATTGTTCGAACTCATAAGAAATAATCTTAGAGTACAAAAGTTCAATGGTAACATCGACCAGCGGAAATGGGTGGCACACTCCACCAACTTATTTACTGGTACAGAACACGAAATTGAACATGTGTTTGTAATACACCAAAGAAATACCGAGATTGATGAACCACCGACATTCGAGGAGTATCTGAGGGTAGTGAATTATATGAAGAAGAGGAAAACCCTGAGAGCAGATGACATTGTAGCTGAGCTAATACAAAAGGGAGGGGAAAGATTATTGCAGGAAATACAGGGTGGGGCAAAAGTCACGAAGGGATTTGAAAAATTAATAACTTTTTTAAATTTATTTTGTTTTCATTTTTTTTTTCAGGACCGTGTAAAATAAATCCTGGAGATTAATTATGGAGCGTTACAACCTCAATCAACGAACCAAACTTATAGAATTTTATTTTGAATATCACCATTCAATAATTCAAACTCAACGAGCATATCGTCGTCATTTCAATTTGCGGAATTCGCCCTCTGAATCAATGATTCGACGCTTAGTGGCACGATTTCAGCAACAAGGCACAGTTATGGATCTCCCACGAAGCGGAAGGCCACGTTCCGCAAGAAATGAAGGGAACATTCAACGCGTTCAGGAGAGTGTTCAGGAGAATCCGGAAACCTCAACCCGAAGACGTTCTGCTGAGCTGCAGATGTCTCAAAGGTCTTTACGCAGAATATTAAGAGGAAATTTACATCTGTTTCCATATAAAGTGCAGCTATTTTCAAGAACGACTAACTTATGCAGTTCGCTTGCAAAGAATGGCTCGAGAAGATAATGAATTTATTCATTCTCTGATCATGAGCGATGAAGCCCATTTTCATTTGAATGGCTTCGTAAATAAGCAGAACTGCAGAATATGGGGTACCGAGAACCCAAGGGTGGTTCATCAAAGGCAATTACATCCGCTTAAATGTACAGTATGGTGCGCAGTTACGTCTCAACGAATTATTGGACCATTCTTCTTCGAAGACCACGATGGGAATGCTGTATCTGTAGATGGCGACCGATATCGTGATATGATTCAAAATTTCTTAAGACCAGCTCTTGCTGACAATCAAACGATGACTTTCCAACAAGATGGAGCCACTGCGCATACTGCTCGAGCCACTATGCACCTTCTAAGGCAGATTTTTGGCGAACGTTTAATTTCGAGAAATTCAGGATTCAATTGGCCCGCCCGCTCGCCGGACTTAACAGCCCCTGATTATTTCCTTTGGGGATATCTGAAAGGAAAAGTGTATATTAATAAACCCACAACCCTGCAGCAACTAAAAGATAATATTCGAGCAGAAGTAAGTGCTTTGGGGCCAGATATTCTGACTCGGGTAATGGAAAATGCTCTTGCAACATCTGCACTTTGCGAGGCTGAAAATGGCGGTCATTTGCGTGATGTAATCTTTCACACTTAAATTGTAAACAAACTCCAAACATTGCATTTTAGTTTTGTGTTAGGGAAAAAAATTAAAATTAAAATTTAAAAAAGTTATTAATTTTTCAAATCCCTTCGCGACTTTTGCCCCACCCTGTATATGCACTAATAGGAACAATATGGACAGAGGAGCAAATACCCTAAGAATGGAGTTTGTTCAAGAAATGAGACCCTGCACGTAGCAGTAGCTACAGGGGTATAAACCTTATTAAGCGTATCATATAAACTCCTAACGGCGCGTATCAGACAAAAGTTAAATAAACATGTGGAAATGGAAATAGAAGAGTACCTGCTGGGTATAAATTTTAGATTTAAATCACTATCAATAATGGAGCCTTCAGCTACTGAGCATACTTCAGTGCTATCGTCAAGAACAAGGAGATCAATGCACTAAGCCTCAAAGAACAATATATTGTATTTATCAAATGTGTTGCACCATATATTAATGTTGTAGAATGTCGTATATGAAGAAAAAGTGAGGACAGCTAAATACAGTTTCTTTTCCAATTTGTTCATTGATCTGTAATCTTAACATAAAAGGGAAAATTTATTAAAACTGAGGCATAGGAATGAAAAAAATTTACTGTTTGAGAAAGAAATATCGAAAACTGAAAAGGTTTCATATTTGAAACACTCATATGAAGAGCAGATTTTGCTAGTTATGATTGTCGCAGTAAAAAAATATGAAATCTTTGGCTCGAAAGTCTGCATTTATCTCTTGAAGTATTGGTAACTGCAATTGTTTCTTAATTGAATGTCCTAGGGGGTGGTTTCAGGTCCATTTTAAGATGAAAACTTCAAATGATCATATATCCTAAATGTTTTAACTTTTGAAACACAGGGTGGTAAAAAAGGTCAAAAAATAATCCTTGATTAAGAATATTCGGATTACCACTTAATGAAATTTGGCATATATACAGGGTTACAGGAAAAGTCGTGCTAGATCCGTTAAGGGCGTGTAGTACCCATCATTTCTGACTTATTTCATTATGAAACACCCTACCCTAAACTTAACCCTTTTCGAGATATTCAACTTTTAATGTTTTTATTGAAAATTGCCGATTTTTAGGCTACTAAATGTATTTATTTTTATTTTGTGTGTGTTATTATTACTATTATTGCATTTTAACATGTGTAATAAGATGCTTTAGGACGTCAATCATTAAAATAGTCCATAAGTTAATTGAATAGGCCGTAGTAGATAAGTGAATGTTAAGAAATTGAAAAAAATATCAGAAAGTTTATTTTTCTCGAAGGGATATCTAAAAAAAATATTATGGCAATTGTTCGGCAGATGTGTTTTAAAATATCTATGTTTTATCAGCTATCTAACGAGGTATAACAATCTAGGATTTGTATTACATTTCCTAGAAAAAAAGTAGTTGGGACGCTCCAGTAGCAGTTCCCACGCCTATTCTCCTTAAAGTTTAGACGCACCGTGCGAGCGAGACATGACGATTTAATGTGGGTGCGAATGAAAGAAAACATATTATAATAACCGGTTAGGGCTGGAAATCCAACACGGGATGTTGTTTTGGTTGTCAGTCTGCTTTTGTGCTTCGTACATAGTAGATGTGATATCGTTTTGCTCTTTTCCTCGACTTGGCTACGATTCTGGACTATTTCTTCTGATTTGTGAATACTGTGCTTGTTCACTGGACTCTGATTTGTACTTGTGATACGGAAGTGTTGAAGATGACGTCCTACACACCTGAGGAATATGCTGATATGCTTATTTGTTACGGATACTGCGATTGTGTATCTGCGCAAGCTCGCAACGAATACAGAACTCGCTTCCCCGGTCGTCGAGTGCCGGATGTGGCCGTTTTTAACAGAGTTTATCTAAGACTTCGAGAAACTGGCTCTGTTTTGAGACGAAATACAGACCTGGGAAGACCACGAATTTATGACAACGAAGAACTGCAGGACAATGAGATAGTGCAACGCTTTCGAGCGGATTCGACCATTTCCACTAATCGTGTTGCCCGTGATCTGGGACTTTCGCAATGGAGAGTGTGGTTTACAGTGCATACTGCTGGCCTATACCCGTACCATTACACGCCGGTACACACTATTGAAGAAGGAGACCCCGCGAGAAGGTTGGACTTCAGCAGATTTATGCTAAATGCTGACGTAGAAGACCCAGATTTTCTAAGAAATATCTTATGGACAGATGAATCCAAATTTGATAACGATGGCATAACTAACTATCACAACGCCCATTACTGGGCCCCAAAAGTACTAAGGAATCCCAATAAGAAAAGAGTGGCGAGGTCCCAACGAAGATTCAGCGTGAATGTGTGGATGGGCATTATCTCCAACCATTTGATTGGACCTTACTTTCTCCCGGACAATCTAAATGGGGAAAATTACGAAAACTTCTTGAGAGGAGACTTCAGAGATTTGCTGGATGATCTGCCACTCAACTTGAGAAGGGACATGTGGTTCCAACATGATGGCTGCCCTGCCCATTTCAGGAGAAGTGTCAGAGACTGGCTGGACACAAATTATCCAAACAAATGGATAGGACGAGGTGGGCCGTTGCCATGGCCAGCAAGAAGTCCGGACCTAACCCCCATGGATTTTCATGTGTGGGGGTGCATGAAAGGTCTTGTCTACAGCGAGCCAAATCCAGTTTCGTCTGTGGAAGAATTAAGAGAAAGGATTGTCGATGCAGCAAATCAACTAAGGACAACGTTGACCACTGCAGTTGTAAAGACTGGTCTCCGTAGAAGGATGCGACAATGTATTAGAAACAGAGGCAGCCATGTTGAACATGAACTGTAGAGTAAGAAAAAGTTGTGTGAAAACCTGATTTAATAAATGATATTTCATGCTTACCTATTGTTTTATTTTACTTTTTAGGGCTAAGTATCAATTTTCTTCTCCACTGTATCCTATGAAACTAAGTTTTTTCAATGCATTTAAATAAAATCCTAGATTGTTATACCTCGTTAGATAGCTGATAAAACATAGATATTTTAAAACACATCTGCCGAACAATTGCCATAATATTTTTTTTAGATATCCCTTAGAGAAAAATAAACTTTCTGATATTTTTTTCAATTTCTTAACATTCACTTATCTACTACAGCCTATTCAATTAACTTATGGACTATTTTAATGATTGACGTCCTAAAGCATCTTATTACACATGTTAAAATGCAATAATAGTAATAATAACACACACAAAATAAAAATAAATACATTTAGTAGCCTAAAAATCGGCAATTTTCAATAAAAACATTAAAGCGGGAATTACATTACGAAACTAGTGGTATGAAACTAGTGTCATGACAGTAGTTTCATCAATAGTTTCACGTGTAAACGTTAAGTTTCACAATGCGTGCATTACTTTCATGACACCGATTTACTTTCGTGCGGCGCGCAATTTTTGAACGACACTAGTGTTATGCCACCAGTTTCACGATGTAAACGTGACGCGAATGTGCGAAACTAGTGTCACGACAGCGCTTCAGAGTGGATGTGTGTTTTGTGGCCGTGCACGTGCAGATTGTGAAATCGTGAAATATTCGTTACAAATGGCGAATCAACGCTGGACAGCCGATAAAAATATACAGTTCATTAATGAATACCAGCGAAACGAGTGTCTTTGGGATCCAAAACACCCTGACTACAAAAATAGAGATGCCCGAGACGCGGGGTACAAAGCAATTATGGAGGTTATGCAGATGGAAAGTGTAAAAGATGTAATTTGCAAAATACGAACACTTCGTAATACTTACAACAATGAAGTAATGAAGACAAAAAAATCTAATACTACTGGTATGGTAACCGATGAACAGTATATCTCTAAAATACCATGGATCCCTCATATGGATTTTTTAAAAAATACTGATGGTTATGCCAGAGAAAACACAGAAAATTTGGTAATTTTTTATTATCAGCTTCCAATATGATTTTGCATTTAATAAATCATCCTATCTTGCCATTCTAAACGCCCTTGCCCAACAAAGTAGTCAGTATAATGCTCGCGTATCCGGTGAGCATTTCTCGAATGGTTTCCACTGAAATTACCCAGTGGCCTAAATGAGTTCTGTGCTATAGTACGCCATGATCCTTCCACTAAGTCTCCTGTTTCTGAGTTATCTTCATCAATCAGTCCTGGCTCAATGTAGGTTGATGATCGGGTCTTCAGCCAGTTATGCAAGACACAACATGTCTTTATAATTTTGTCCACAGTTTCTGCGAGTAGAGCAATAGGCTTTTCAAGTATACGAAATTTGCTAACCAACACTCCGAAGGCATTCTCTACAGTCCGGCGAGCTCTGCATAGTCGGTAGTTGAAAATTTTTTGTTTTTTCGATAAATTTAGTCGACGACTATATGGTGTCATAAGATAGTCAGTGAGAGGAAACGCCTGGTCCCCCAATAAAACCATTCCTTCAGGGGCGTTCAAAGACATTTCCTCCAACTTTTTTTTAAAATTTGATCTGGCAAATACTCCTCCATCAGAAGCTCGACCATAGTGGCCCACATTGATATACCTGAATTTTAATTCACTGTCGCAAACTGCTAGGAGGACAATACTGAATGTGCCCTTATAATTATAATAGTCACTTCCAGAATGTGCTGGACATCGGATTTGAACATGTTTGCCATCGATTGCACCACCACACATTGGAAAATTACATTTATCATTGAAGCCATCCATTATCTCCCTCCAACATTCTTCTGTGTTTGGTACCTGTAAAGAAAATTCAAAATTTAATTATTGTTTTAGACACCCAACACTGCTTCACAGGGTTCAGCTTCAGGATCCAGTAATGATGAGTTTACCATACCACGCACACCTACAAGAAACAAAAGGAAAATTGCAGATCCGCTACTTAAAGCGGTACATACATTGGAACAGATTTCCTCGCAACACGTGCCTAATGCAGGCAATGATGAGTTTGCACTGTTTGGGCAAACCGTAGCTCAACAGCTACGACAGCTTCCTCTGGAAATTGCTTTAGAAACAGAGGAGATAATTTTATCAACAATAAGAAGGCAACGAATCAGTTCTTTGAAGCAACAGTCGTTATCTCAACGCAATTCATCGCCACCAAGACCAAAGTCGACGGCTTCTGCCAGTAGTGCCATCAATAACGATAAACAAGATGCAAATCCCACTGGTTACAATAACGATGTACTTTCTCAAGCTATTGCCAGCATAACGGAGAGAGAATTGGACTTTGATGAGTATTTTTAGATTTGAGTATCTAACTTTTCAACTGTATTAAATAAAAATGTTTTGCTTACCTGAATGTAGTCTTTTAATGCTTCATAGATTGCGATTAGCACATCAGGTAGAAATTTTGATATACTACATGGTGCCACTCTAAATTCGTATGACAATGACTTCAAACTATTCCCAGTTGCTAGAAATCGCAGCGTAATTTGAAGTTTTATTTTTGGTGTCAATGCTGCTCGACATGTCGTATCCTGCTTAGTGATTTTGTCAGATACTTTATCCAATAAAAAGTTGAAGCAATCTTCACTCATTCGAAAATAGTTTGTATAGCTCTCAGGATCTTCATCTGCTAATTCGGAAATTAACTGTACTGCACCCAGATGTCTCCTTGCTACCCATCCTCTAACCCACCAACGCTTTTTCTTTCGAGCCATCCTCTTTTTCAGTTTATATATCAACATCTGTATGACAACATCTTGAACTGCAAAATACAGCTTCGATGCTGACGGCGCCATGATCACAGCGATACTGTCGATTTCACGACACTACGAAACTACTTGCACATGAAATGTTGGTGAAATTAATGTCATGACACTAGTTTCATACCACTAGTTTCGTAATGTAATTCCCGCTTAAAAGTTGAATATCTCGAAAAGGGTTAAGTTTAGGGTAGGGTGTTTCATAATGAAATAAGTCAGAAATGATGGGTACTACACGCCCTTAACGGATCTAGCACGACTTTTCCTGTAACCCTGTATAAACGTGTCAAGAGGCATTCTTTTAATTTTACCTACCTGTTTTGATAGACAGTGATGGTATGCTGTTTATTTCTCTCTTATTAAAATTTTCTATCACTTCGAAGCAAAAATCGACACGAAATGATTTTTTTTTCAATCTAATGCACGGTTTTTATAAAAACGATCATAAAAATATTATGACAATATCACCATGCAGGGAATTTTTTGGGTGGAAATAGTGGGTCGGACATGAAAAATTGAATTCTTTTAGTCTGACGCACGGTTTTCACCTGAAAAATACAATCTATTTCTCGACATAGTGACATTGTCATACTAACGATATTAGGATCATGCAAAGAAATGTTATTTTATTTTTGTAAGCGAATACCGTGGATCGAAGTAAACAAAAATTAAGCAAAGAAATTTGCCTAGAAATGACGAGATTTCGATTAAAAGTTTTCATTTTAAGAGGAATCAGTTGCGTACTATCATTGTCTGCCAAAATAAGCAAGTGAAGTCGGTACGAACGTCGCTGGTGGAAATCAAAAGAAAATTCGTAAATACGTCTTAATAGTACACATATGCAGAATTTTAATAAAGTATTTAAAGTGATATTACAAAAAAATGATTGATTTTTAAAAAGCTTACCACCCCGTTTCTCAAAAGTCAAGACGTTTAGGACATTGAATTATATGAAGTTTTCTTCTTAAAATAGAACCAAAAGTCGCCCTCTTAAATATTGACATTCAGTTGGAAAACACCTTATATATTTTATGTAAGTAAATTTGAATTTATTATTATCAAACTACAGCCAGATTTGATAAGGCAAGTGTACCAGTCATATGTGTCTGGTACCGCCGGAACGGAAAGGTATATACCAGACATATGTGGCTGGTAACGCAGTTTGGAACAAACTATTTTTGACTGGTGCCGCAGTGAACGTGTTAAAAATGCTATTATTTACTGGTAATTATATGCAATGCTTGTTTTACTTTGCATGTGCAATAAATGCATATATCACAAAATGTGATTTTCTTATTTCCAGCCGCCAATGGTGCGTCACTGGGCACTGAGCAATACATTTTGCTGTTCAGAGCCCATGCCGCAGCATATGCGGCGGTGTATTTCTTTGCATAAAAAACTGTAGTATGTGGTGGCACAATGGAACAATTAGTGCACTAACGTGGAGGAAATAATCTTAAGGTAGCCTGGAGCAGTGGAAAACAAGTCAGTGGCCGTTGTTACGTCACTATGCAAACAACGAGTGAGGTGCCGCAAAGGAGATCCACTACTTCAAAAAACGCAGATAAGTACGTGATATCAGGTTATTTTATAAGTTGATATAAAACAAGGTAGGCATTTCCTCCGTACCTTATGTAGGGTTAAACCGCCCATCTCGGTTTCTGGAACAACTTTTAAGGGTCCATATTAACCTTTATCAAATATACGAGTAGATTCTCTTGTGAAATGTAGTCAATATATTGACATGAAAGAGATAGGCTTGTGTAGAAGAAATGTTTTTTTGGGTCGTTTAAAAAAAGACAGCTGACCTAGAGGACCTAACAGCAGTACTAAGACCTGTTTAGCCGGTCCATCTGCCAATATCACAATGTACCACCAGTACCGGACACCTTTGTCAAACTTAGTCGTCATAGTGAATCAACCACACCTAGTACAGTTGGTCAAGCTGGATAAGCTACTGGAATATCTTATACCACTGCGGCTATCCAAATCTGGGATCTAGCAATATTTGTCTTTCGAATCCTTTCAAATATAAAAGAGCTGACTTCACTAATTTAATAAAAGGCAGAATCGAGGATAACCTTGCAAGCTTGGAGTAAAAAGGTTCAAAAATTTTGCGACCTATACAGAAAGTGTGAAACTGGTTATACGAGCTGCATTTAAAAATGCCAGATGCAAAAATGGTACAATTGGTGCACTAACATGGAGGAAACCATCTTGAGGTGGCGTGGAGTAGTGGAAAACAAGCCAGTGGCCATTGTTAGGCCACTATGCAAACAACGAATGAGGTGCCGCAAGGAGATCCACTAGCTCAAAAACGCAGATAAGTACGTGATGACATGATATTTAATAAGTCGATATAAGGCAAGGTAGGCATTTCCTCCGTACCTTATTTAGGGTTATACCGCCCATCTCGGTTTCTGGAATATATTAGCCCTCATCAAATGTAGTTTTCATGCGGAATGTAGTCAATATATTAAAATGGGGGAGATAGGCTTGTGTAAAAGAAGTTTTTTTGATCGTTTAAAAAAAGACAGCTGACCTAGAAGACCTAACGGCAGCGCTAACACTTGTGGGAGCCCATCCATCTGCCAATATCACAATAGGGGACAAATTTGTGATGCTCAGTCAAGACAGTGAGTCAACCACACCTAGAACTGTTGGACAAGCTGGAAAAACTGGAAATTTTTGTACTGCTGCTATCCTAATCTGGGTTCTAGCAATATTTGTCTTCGGAATCGTTTTAAATAAAAAAAGCTATCTTCTTGTATGTAGATTTTTACACTCATGACGATGTAAAATTAGTAGGCATTTCCGCCTGACCAAATTATGGATATAGCGCCCAGCTCGGTTATCTAGTGGCCCTGATAACATTTAGGCAGACTTTGTTTAAATCACAATGTAATTTAAATCTTTGCTACATAACATAATATTTCAAAATACCAATCAGATAGATCAAGGTTTTCCTTCTATACCCCGTATAGAACAAAATTCCTCGACACTGTTGCCTCTCTGACTTTTAGCGTCCTCTCATCCTCTTATACATCTGAGAAAAATACTTATCTTAACAAGTCGAACAACAGAATCGCCGCAAATAAACTGCCAAATTCACACTTTCCACTGCAACATACTTCTCCAACAGTCCACATCTCCTTCACACAACTCCGCCCAAATTGAACAGAATTCGAACTTCCTGATACTCATTTTACATTGACAATAAATCCACGGACTTTTGCCACGTTGAACGTCAAATTCCATGGTGTCAACCTTGTTTTCCTTTCCATTATAAACAACTTTTCAATTCAAGTATAGAACTACGAAATCAAAACCACAAAGCAAACATATCGTTTATAAACGTATAAGCGCCGACGAAGAGAGCGCTGGAGGAAGAAAAAACCCAATTCTATGAAAAGCTGGAGGAAATATGGGAAAGTACTCGTATATGCATTCTACTGGTGATATTAGGGGATTTTAATGCCAAAATTGGGAGAGAGGAGCATTACAAAGAAGTAGCAGGTAAAGAGACACTACATGAAGAAACAAATGAGAATGAGAAAAAACTGTGTAAGTTAGCAGCGATAAAAAACACGTTCTTAGTAAGCACAACATTCAAGCATAAAAGGGAACATAAGATAACTTGGATGATACCGAGAAAAGATCATATACTTGTATTCAAGAAATGGCTGAATATCACGAAAGAACCTATAGAGGAGCTAACGCAGACTGCGATTGGAGAGTTGAAAATTAAGGTAATTAAGAAAAACAAAGAAAGCAAACCAAGAAAAAAAAGGGATTTAGAAAAACTGAAAACAGACATCACTCGCCAAAAATATATTCAAATGATAGACGACAAGCTCGAAGAAAGGAAAACAAATGAAAATAAAAAAACTTGTGAAACTCTGAAGGAAACCATCTTGACATCGGCTGAAGAAACGATTCGACGAAAAGAAACGAAGGCGAGAAGAGAGTGGTTTGATGATGAATGTGAAGATAAAATTAAACAGAAAAATGAGGCCTGGCTAAAATGATTAGCCACAAAAGCACAAGTAGAACTGGACG
This sequence comes from Acanthoscelides obtectus, assembly GCA_963669975.1. Lineage (NCBI taxonomy): Eukaryota > Metazoa > Arthropoda > Insecta > Coleoptera > Chrysomelidae > Acanthoscelides > Acanthoscelides obtectus. Next base: position 71,270,336 of record CAVLJG010000010.1, on the reverse strand, counting down.
TCTACGGGGTAACAGTGAAAGCAGCAGAAAAGTTGTGAAAATCAAGAAGAATGAGTGGATTGGTAAAAAGATGCCAGAGATAGAGACAACTCAGATTGTTCGAACTCATAAGAAATAATCTTAGAGTACAAAAGTTCAATGGTAACATCGACCAGCGGAAATGGGTGGCACACTCCACCAACTTATTTACTGGTACAGAACACGAAATTGAACATGTGTTTGTAATACACCAAAGAAATACCGAGATTGATGAACCACCGACATTCGAGGAGTATCTGAGGATAGTGAATTATATGAAGAAGAGGAAAACCCTGAGAGCAGATGACATTGTAGCTGAGCTAGTACAAAAGGGAGGGGAAAGATTATTGCAGGAAATATATGCACTAATAGGAACAATATGGACAGAGGAGCAAATACCCTAAGAATGGAGTTTGTTCAAGAAATGAGACCCTGCACGTAGCAGTAGCTACAGGGGTATAAACCTTATTAAGCGTATCATATAAACTCCTAACGGCGCGTATCAGACAAAAGTTAAATAAACATGTGGAAATGGAAATAGAAGAGTACCTGCTGGGTATACATTTTAGATTTAAATCACTATCAATAATGGAGCCTTCAGCTACTGAGCATACTTCAGTGCTATCGTCAAGAACAAGGAGATCAATGCACTAAGCCTCAAAGAACAATATATTGTATTTATCAAATGTGTTGCACCATATATTAATGTTGTAGAATGTCGTATATGAAGAAAAAATGTGGACAGCTAAATACAGTTTCTTTTCCAATTTGTTCATTGATCTGTAATCTTAACATAAAAGGGAAAATTTATTAAAACTGAGGCATAGGAATGAAAAAAATTTACTGTTTGAGAAAGAAATATCGAAAACTGAAAAGGTTTCATATTTGAAACACTCATATGAAGAGCAGATTTTGCTAGTTATGATTGTCGCAGTAAAAAATATGAAATCTTTGGCTCGAAAGTCTGCATTTATCTCTTGAAGTATTGGTAACTGCAATTGTTTCTTAATTGAATGTCCTAGGGGGTGGTTTCAGGTCCATTTTAAGATGAAAACTTCAAATGATCATATATCCTAAATGTTTTAACTTTTGAAACACAGGGTGGTAAACAAGGTCAAAAAATAAATCCTTGATTAAGAATATTCGGATTACCACTTAATGAAATTTGGCATACATATAAACGTGTCAAGAGGCATTCTTTTAATTTTACCTACCTGTTTTGATAGACAGTGATGGTATGCTGTTTATTTCTCTCTTATTAAAATTTTCTATCACTTCGAAGCAAAAATCGACACGAAATGATTTTTTTTTCAATCTAATGCACGGTTTTTATAAAAACGATCATAAAAATATTATGACAATATCACCATGCAGAGAATTGTTTGGGTGGAAATAGTGGGTCCGACATGAAAAATTGAATTCTTTTAGTCTGACGCACGGTTTTCACCTGAAAAATACAATCTATTTCTCGACAGAGTGACATTGTCATACTAACGATATTAGGATCATGCAAAGAAATGTTATTTTATTTTTGTAAGCGAATACCGTGGATCGAAGTGAACAAAAATTAAGCAAAGAAATTTGCCTAGAAATGACGAGATTTCGATTAAAAGTTTTTATTTTAAGAGAAATCAGTTGCGTACTATCATTGTCTGCCAAAATAAGCAAGTGAAGTCGGTACGAACGTCGCTGGTGGAAATCAAAAAAAAAATTCGTACATTAAAAATACCTCTTGATAGTACACATATGCAGAATTTTAATAAAGTATTTAAAGTGATATTACAATAAAATGATTGATTTTTAAAAAGCTTACCACCCCGTTTCTCAAAAGTCAAGACGTTTAGGACATTGAATTATATGAAGTTTTCTTCTTAAAATAGAACCAAAAGTCGCCCTCTTAAATATTGACATTCAGTTGGAAAACACCTTATATATTTTATGTAAGTAAATTTGAATTTATTAAAGGTTATTGTAATACACTATTGTAGTTTTTCATTTAGGACATGTTTTTTTGACCATATATTTGTTCATATTTCCTGTTATTATTTGTACCTTTTAGATATAAAGACTTCATTTGATTACTGATACTTATGTATTTTGACATACTATCTATGAATTCCTTAACAATTTTATGTATCATATTTTCCAGTTGGTACTTGCAGAAATAAAAGAATACTTGGCAATATAAATATTTTTTATTCTACATTGTATACCCACAGAAATACAATAGGTTCATTCAAAAATATCTAGAAATATAGATTTCATCATTTTTAATCCTTGACGTTTATATGCTATTTTCTAAATTACAAGCTATGTTAACAGGGCTAAAAGGATGTCTGATCAATTGCAAATAAATATTTCTAGTTTGGGGGTACATTAGATCATTTTGGAAAGTTAATTAACTCTAGGTATCAAACTTCTTGAAATATCCAATTTAAATATATTGACTCTTCTTTTTTCCCTCTAATAACGTTTCTTGTACTGGAGTTATTGTCTTGGAACAATATCTCCTACCCTGGGCTTAACAGGATTGGATGTTCTTTGAACAATGCAAGTAGATATGTTAAAATTATAAGTAATGGTGATTTCTTAGGTAGAAAACAGACGGATCGACTTTTGTCGACTCGCCGCTTGAAGTCGAGTCGACATATGATTTCCCCGCGACTTTGCAGCGGCACTCGACGCGGCATCGACACATCATGCCATGTTCTGAAGTGTATCAATTCAGACGCATTTTATTTCGAAATTCACACACGTAAGTACTGAATCACGCAATGGAATATGTTGGATCACGGATTTTATAAATTCCGCTATCTTCTCAAATTAATAGATATTTATTTTGAACCAATATCTTTTTTTTTTAATTTTGTATTCATTTAGATTTTAGGGATGGCACGAAATAGACCCAGAAAAATTAATAGAAGAGGTGGAGAAGAGACCAGCTATATGGGACATGACAAAAAGCGAGTATGGCGACAGGCAAAAGAAAAAGCACGCTTGGGAAGAGATCATTAATATATTTGTAGAAGATGCTACTTTGGAGGAAAAAAAGAAAACTGGTATGTTGTTAGTTTTGATTTTATTAATTACATGTAATTACACTTCATAATGTCTTCGCGTTTTAAACATTGTAATCATTTTTCGAAAAAAAAAATATTACAAAAAACATTGAGTGGGACGTTTCAACGTATAGACTGATGTTGCCAGGGCAGCGGTGAGACTTCCACAAAGTAATCAGCAAATTTGTCTCTTGCTGTTAGGCCGTTTTTATTAGCTCTACTCAAGCTATCCTTATCAATAGAAGGAAAGTGGCATAACTCTAAACCGTTTGTGTCATCCCTTCCTCCGTGACGTTGCCGTACAAAATTTTGCAGAATGCAGGCCGCTTTTACTATGCACTCTGCTAGATCAATATCAACATTCAAGGGTCTTTGAAATATTCTCCACTTACTAGCTAAGATTCCAAAGCAACATTCAATGTACCTTCTCGCTCTCGATAGGCGATAGTTAAAAACTTTTTTTTGACGCTCAGACATTTGCCGCCATACGGTCGTAGCACATTTTCAGAGAGAGCAAAGGCCTCATCACCAACAATAACAAATGGATATGAGGTCTTAGAGTTTCCTATAGGCGAGGCCTCTGGAATGTTAACGGAGCCATTTTGTATTTTCTCATAAAGAGAGGAATTTTTGAAAATCCCAGAATCATAAATTAATAATAAAGAACTTTCCCGCATAATGCCCATTTTTACCGATCATTGTATAATTGTGAATTGACGTTTCTCTATTTTTGTTATTTTATTAACTCGTAGGTAAGGTGATGCAGGATAGATGGAAGAATTTGAGAGACCGGTATGCAAAGGACAGGAAATCTAATAAAAAACTTAAATCAGGCTCAGCAGGAAAAAAGAAAACACCCTATATATATGCCACGCAGATGGGTTTTCTAAACAATATACTGGACACTAAGTCTACGACCAATTCTCTGGACGAGCAACATAAGGAAAGTGAGATTGTCCAACGAGAAACGGAAGAAACTGATATTTTTCCTGACGATTCAACACAGCCTGGACCATCTACTTCATCCAACAAAAAATCTTTTGCGAAAAGCAGAAGATTAGATCCGGTGGAAATGAAAATAATTAGTTCTATAGAAACTAACACAGCAGCCAGACGTGAAGCAGAAACAAAGCAGCGGGTTGAAAAATGTGAAGATGATGATTTCCATTTATTGCTTTCGCTGCATCCGACTTTAAAGAACATTCCAGAAGATTCGAAATTGGCAGTGAGAATGGAAATTATGCAAATTCTTTTGAAATATGCACCGTCAGCGGCTCCAACTCCAAGGCAAACATTTCATCAAGTGGACAATTTTCGTTCAGAGTTTGGTGCACGAGCCCACTTAGAAAACCCTCAAGTACAGCCTGATGTTTTCGAACCAAGATATCAGACTTTATATAATTGTCAGCAAACTCCATCTCACTTCAGTCAGCCTCCGCCAAATTATCAAGAACTTCAAGTTAATACATCCCTGAACTTGCAACGCACAATGAATTCTACCGAGTCATCAACTTCTACTCAAGTTCCCCTGGCAGCACCGTCTCCTGCAGAATCTGTTTCCGAATCGATAGCGTCATACGTTTCCAGCTACGCAGCTGAAGTTGACTCCGAATTAAGCCTCTTTTGATTTGCTTCTTCTAGTACGTATTATATATTTTATTCATAATCATAGAATATTTCAACGCTTCCAATAAATTGCACAATGTTCAAATATTCATACGGCGATGTTTTATTTCATGACTATGAGAATAGACATAATAAACCAAGTTTTGTTTCTTACCTTATAGTTATTACAAGCCTTTCTTCTGGGGAAATACAGTCCCTCATAACAGTATTTTCTTTTCTTAATTCTTGTTCTATAGCAGTGAGAAGTTCATAAAAAGAAAACTGGGACATTCTTGTGAAATTGAAAAATTTTTCTTCGGCCTGTTTTAGCTGTGGCCACAATATAGTAAAAAAGCCTTTCTCTTTGCGCTGTGAAATAATTGGATGAACCCAGAGACGCCTCCCTTTTTTTTTCTTCATTCGTCTCCGGTAAAACAAGTACAGTAGCATTACATATTCATCATCTAGGTCTAGGCCCATTGCTTTTTTGATTGAACACTACTAGCAAACCTGCTCTCGTTGCCAGGGACCGTGGGCCGCGTCGAGCTTACCGCGGATACGACACGCGACTGCCTCCTCGACGAAAGTGGTCGCCCCGTTTGAACAATTTTTTCGACCGTCGACTCGACGGTCGAGTCGACGAAAGTCGCTCCGTCTGTTTTCTACCTAAGCGTTAAAATATGTATTTCATATAGCATTTTTGCTAGATCACTGAATTCTTATTTAACCTATGGCATCAGCTTTGTGAGATTTTGTACCAATAGAAATGTTGATTACAATATTCAAAAAGCCACTTTATCGAGTTTCGTGTGACATTTCATCTCTCACATGCAACATTTGAGAACCCCCTTCCCTGGCATAACAAAGCTCCTCTTGAACTCAATAGCTTTTACCTTTAATGAATATACAAGCTTATGCCTACCTTAAATTTACAAATTGCAGTGTAACACATGTCAGTCACAAAAAGCAAATTCACTTATTTCAGTAAGGTTGGCTCCTTCAAACATGCTTTCAAGTGGCTGGATGCATGAATCCATTCTTAGGAAGATCATTCGCCTCGTTATCCTTCCAAAATAGATATGGAGTTTTGTATGCAATATCACGATGGTTTATATCTGCAAAAAAGATGCATAGATTCAAGACACATTAAAAATTTTACACCTTGGGGTGGGCTACAATTTTATAATGATATTTTTTAGAGTTACAGTCTGAAATTTTTAGGTTAAGGTTCCCAATAATATAAAAAAATACCAGATAGGGCAGGGCATGTTTAAATTCAATTTCAGAGCATTTACACATTATACATACTTGGAGCCTGACACTAGGCAATCCAAAGTCTGACAATGATTTGTAAACAGCCATCTCCGACATCAACAATGCAGTTGCACTTGGGATACAATGTTTCTTATCCAACATCTCATAAAGTCTGTGAGAACGAACCACATCTGACAAAAATGCGATAAGTATATAAATATGAATATGCAATGTTTAAAAATGTTGTAACTTACCCGCTTCATCAAGGAACAGCTTGGTTGTAAGCTGTTAGGCAAATATATATAAATACATAAATGATCGACATTATTTGCAAGAAAATATCCTTCGGCATTTGATTCATGTCTAAAATATCTTAAACGTCAGAAAAGACACATAACATAACATCACAGTTGACTTCTGATTGACAGCAGACTAGAAAGCAAAAGCAGGACATACATGTACCTTACCGAAGAAGACATAATATTATCGAAATCAAGGAGGCCATAAACGCGCCCTACAATTGTAGGGACGACTGACGATATGGGCCTTAGACAAGGAGATTCGCTGTCAACAACATAGTCGTAGAGAAAACTGTAAGGACCACAAGACTTGGAAGAGCGATTGCGATTGCTCTTATTGTTAGGAGCAAAAGAAGTCTAAGGAAAGCGCTATTAAAATTATCTGATGAAGGAAAAAGAGGAGGATTACAAATAAATCAAGAGAAGACGAAATATCTAATGGTAGCCAGACAAGACAAGAACAGCATCAATGAAACTGAAATAGGAGAATACCGATTTGAAAGAGTATTTCAATTCAAGCACTTAGTGGTGTTAGTGACTGGCAAAAATGAAAGGACCGCGAAAATCGCAGAACGGATAGTGATGGGTTGTTACCTGTTGGTCATACTGGTAGTACCACAGATTACTACAGGAAACTAATCTAAAGATGTACAAAGTTGCAATCAGACCGGTAATCGTATATGGAGCATGTACCTTACAATCAAAGATCAAGAAAGACTCCGAGTTCTCGAACACAAAATTGTCATATGGGACCAATAAAAGAAGACGAAGGGCTTAGGTTGCTTAGAAATGAGGAAATTCTGGGAGTGCCGAATGGAGAAGTTATTGTAAAGACGCTTCCACACAGAAGCAACAATAAGCAACATTTGTCATCAATGACTAGTTTCTAGAAACAAAGTTGCTCTTTGTCGACAAATGTTTCTGGATGTTTATGTCGCATATCGGGATGCGACCCTGTGTCGCGTGTTTCGCTCGCCGAGCGGTAAACTTCAAAGAAATTGGAGTAACAGGTGTCGACAAACTGAGACTTGCGACTCGTGTTTCTGCGGTGTGGACGGTTGTCATCAGTAATCAGTTGCTTATCGATAGTTTTAATAATAAACATGGCCCGTTGGACAAATGATAAAACAATATTACTACTAGAAATATATAAAGATGCGGAATGTTTGTGGAATCCAAAAATGCAGATCACAAATGTGCAAATAAAAGATATGATGCTCTGAAAAACATCGCTGAAGCTGTATTATGTGATGTTACGGAAGATAAACGAAAAATAAAGAATTTAACCGGGCAGTTTTATAGAGAGCGAATGAAATATCGAAAATACAAAAAATCTGGTGCTGCATCGGTTTTTGTGTCTAAGTGGTTTGCCTACAACTACATGCTCTTCCTGAAGGATAAGAACAAGGTACACTCATATACGGAAGGAGGAATGCAAAGTCAAGTAAGTCGTAACTTTGTCATTTATTATATTCCATACATAGCAAGCGGGGTTTTTATATGACTCAAGTTTCGTTTAGCGTAAGTCGGTTACAAAAAAAAATCGCAAACTAATTCTAGCGAATTTTCTCTAAACGAAACTTGACCTCCCCTTTTTGGAAAGCGTAATTATTAACAATTTTCTTGCCAGCACACTGATCAAGGTAGTGTCTGGAAAAAATTCGTAAATCCTTCTCGCACATTTTTAGCTTCTAGTGATGATTTACGTCCTACATTTTGCAAACGATGAAACGTACTGTCGCCTCCTGTGTTTCTTCTCCAGTTACCAGGTATAAGTTCGCCAGTATCTTTATCTTCAGAATCAAATGTGCCTCCTGGTGTGTAGTGAAGCTTAGACTGATTACTATTTCTTAAATAATTATGTAGATAGACACAAGTTGAGACGATTTTTTTAACTTTTTCGGGTTCCAAGAGTAATGGCTTTCGTAGTACCCTAAATCTGGCAGACAAATTTCTAAATACGTTTTCAGAAATTCTGCGTGCCCTGCTGAGACGATAATTGAATATTCTTCTTGCTGACCCTGTATCTTGGCACCCAGGGTATGGTTTTAGTATATTGGGGTCAAAGGAAACGCATCGTCTCCTAAAAATACATAAGGTACTGCTTCTTGGCGTCCAGTCAATGGTGTTCTTTCTGGCAAGTTTAATTTATTTTCCATCAATTTTTTCCCAAAAGCAGTAGCTCCAAAAACTCCACCATCTGATATTCTTCCTTGAGATCCAGCAGAGAAATATATAACTTGGTATTCGCTACAATAAAAAGAACAATGCTGAAGAATCCTTTATAGTTGAAAAATTCGCTTCCGCTTTTCTGTGGAGCTTGAACCATCACATGTTTTCCATCCATTACTCCGACGCATTGTGGAAAATTCCATCGAGAGTAAAATTCATTAGATATAGATCTCCACTCTTGTTCATTTCTTGGTAACTGTAACAAAAATGATAAAAGTGGGCTGACTTCCCTAAAGAATGAAATTGTTCATACTATACCAAATAGTTGGTAAATTATAAAGCTAGGAAACAAAATTAGGTCATAAAATTCAAATAATCCGATACATTTGCTCAAAGTGTTTTCTTTTTTCTTTACAGGAAACGAATACATATTCTTGTGATGAAATTGGCAATGACATGGGTGACGCTTCGCAAGAAATAGAGCTGGATAGGAATTCTGGGGTATCCAACGAGATTGTTCAAGATACTGATGAACACCAGGAAAAACCAGTTTCTTCACCTACATCCATACAAGTTACTTCAAACGCCAGTACTATACTCAGGCCCTTCTTTGGCAAGCAGCGAGGCTTCTCATTATAGTGCATCAAAAACACAGGAACATAAATCAAAATCATCAAGCGCAAAACAGATGAAATATATGAAAAAGACTAAAGCTGACGACGAGCAACAGGAAGCGTTTGCAATAATGAAAACAATATATCATAATAAAATGGAGAGAGATGGTTTTCATATTTTCGGTGAACTTGTTAGCAATAAACTTAGAAATCTAAAAACCGATTATGCTAGAAACACAGTAGAGTATATGATTTCTAACATTTTGTTTGAAGCTAATATGGGAAAATACGACTATCCACCACAATATTCTCAAAGTTACTTTACCTTCACCTTCCTTGTCAGAAAGCTCTTTGGGGCATCAAACCAGTTGCCTTATCAAATAACATCACTCCCAAATACCATAAATATAGAACAGAGCAATAGAATGGATGGAAATTTTGAAAACGATATTTCGCAAGCATTGCGGAATTTAGTTCAAAAAAGAATAACGATTTTTGTTGTTAATAAGTTGTGTGTATACCAAATGCATGTTAATTTACAATAAAGGTGTAAAAGTTAAGTTTGTTTTTATTTATTTACCTTCACTTGATCCTCAAGTACTTGACAAAGGGCATCACATACTTCTGGTATTATAAGAGATATTACTTGTTTTGATATTTTAAAAAGGTACATCATGGAGTGGTAGGAATCACCTGTTGCCAAAAATCTTATTGTAATCAACAGACGTTCTTTCACAGAAATAGCGCGCCTCCAGTTTGTGTCCTGTTTTGAAACAATTGGTCCTATTTTGTTGAGAAGAATATCAAAGTCAGTGGTTGACATTCTCAGAAAATTATTTAGATGACCACCAAAGTCAACTGATCATCAGCGATCAAACCTCTCAAAAGACTGTCTCCTCCATGTGAGATCTATTCTGTAATGAAGGCCGTACCCAACATCCCCTTTCGCGCTTACGTTTTTTTTCCACTTAAAATAACGAAAGCTGCTGCAGCTATTAATGCATCATATTTATCCCACAACCCTATTTTATAATTAATATTTAAACTTTCACACAACACATACGCTATAGAGACGATAATGTTGACTAAACTAAAACATGAAACAAGTTTCCTTTGTGTGGACACTTCATTTTCCTATATTTGCGACATTTGTTTCACTGACTAGAAACCTCCATAGACAATTTTCATTTGTGTGGACAGTAAAGTTTCCTTTTCCTTCAACATTTTTAATGTCAAGAAACATAGTGCGACAAAAGTCGATAGTCATGTTACTTCTGTGTGGATGCGTCTTAAGATTTATAAAGTCGCAAAGGTTAAGGTGGGAAGGACACATTGAAAGAAGAGACAATGATGCACTGATCAAAAAGATTACTAAATAGAAGTCCACGATAGCTAGAACAAGAGGAAAAACAAAAGTAAGATGGGAAGACCAAGAATGCACAGACCCTTGGAAATTAAAAGCTGGAGAGACCTCTGCACGAATAGAAAAGACTGGAAAAAGGTAGTGAATAGTGCCAAGTCGCATGAAAAGCTATAAGAAAAGAAAAACAAAAACATGCGGAGTGGTCCCACATTTTATAAACCAGAAGAGCCCAAGTAGGGCGGCAATCATTCCACTAGGAATGCGAACGCCATTTACTTATATCCTAAGTTAAGAGTTAGGAGCCATTATATTTGTGCGGTAGTTTGTCAAACTACGCCGGGCCATTTGCGTTATTTTAGTACGTGTTCTAATATAATGAGTTATGGCTGGGCCAGCTAAACGGGGTGATCGTGATTATGAAGAAACTCTCGCTATGTGGAATAACGAATTAACTGATAGTGGTAGTGATATAGATGACGTGTCGGAAGACTATAATATTGAGTCAGAGCATGACACTAGTTCTGAATTATCTGAATGTGAGGAGGACAATGACAGTGATGAATTGCACTCAACTGAAAGTGAAACGAGTATATATATATATATATATATATATATATATATATATATATATATATAGTATTTATAGTTAATTGCCTTAACTGTTTGGAGAAGATATCCTTTAATTTCTGTGGGTAGAAGGCAAAGTATTGCAAAAGTACACTCTTATAACTTAAACTCTCAAGCTTTCGAAGATCTATGTCTTCATCGTCTGGAGTAAGTCGGCGAGATTGTTGCTGAAATTGTTTTTAAAAACAACAGTTAAGGGAACACATAGTCGACGAATAAAAAACTGGACTGATGAGGTTCGATTAGGACGGAATTATTTTATTATTAAATGGCAAATCATTTTGGAAGGTTTCTTTTAAAAATAAGCGTTGATTGATTTTGGAAGAAATTTGGAGATTTTAAAACTATCAACTATTGAAAATTCCCCCGAGATTTCATCTTTTTTTCCTTTTTTTCCCACTGATAACCTCCACATTATCCAAGGTCAGTCGGCCGGCTCGTGTAGGATAATGTGGAGGTTATCAGTGGAAAAAAGATGAAATCTCGGGGGAATTTTCAATAGTTGATAGTTTTAAAATCTCCAAATTTCTTCCTAAATCAATCAACGCTTATTTTAAAAAAAACCTATCGAAATGATTTGCCATTTAATAATAAAATAATTCCGTCCTAATCGAACCTGTTCAGTCCAGTTTTTTATTCGTCGACTATGTGTTCCCTTCACTGTTGTTTTAAAAACAATTTCAGCAACAATCTCGCCGACTTACTCCAGGCGATGAAGACATACATCTTCGAAATCTTGAGAGTTTAAGTTATAAGAGTGTACTTTTGCAATACTTTACCTTCTACCTAAAGAAATTAAAGGATATATGTATATATACAGGGTGTCCGCAAAGTTGGGGTTTTCCTTTACACGACGTGTAGATCTTGAAAACATAAGCAATTTTTCTTAGTACCATATACACCAATGTCTTAAGGAAACCGAGATAAAGGGCTCTGCAACATCAAAAATATCTGAATACCGTCCTGTAGCCGCGACCCGCGACATCCCCCCCTGGTACTAGGACACTAGCTCAACCCGACGACAGAACTGGGTCGGGATCAGTGTGTCAGGTTAGTATGCAACCTTCAACCGACGGTTACGGTCACGCGTGTAGAGGTAAACGAACCCGTATTATCGATTGCGTTTCAAAAAACAACAAGCACTAGAGACGTGGCTAGAGAAGTGCAAGTATCAAAAACTAAAGTGTGGCAAACGCTGCGTGAAGAGGGGCTGTATCCGTTTCACGTCCAACGTGTACAAGCCCTTCAACCTGACGATTTTCCAGCAAGAGTGCGGTTTTGTGAGTGGTTGTTGCATCAACATGACAATAATCCGGACTTTTTGAAGTGCATATTGGTGACAGACGAATCTACGTTCACGCGTAATGGGGTGAATAACTTTCGCAACACTCATGTTTGGTCAGTAGAAAATCCGCACGCTGTCCGTCGGGCACATTTTCAACAAACATTTTCGGTGAATGTTTGGGCTGACATGGTGAACGGTATGCTCATTGGACCATTTATTCTCCCGAATCGATCGGACGGGATGCAATACCTAGACTTTTTACGCAACATTTTGCCTTCCTTGTTAGAAGATGTGCCATTAAGTGTAAGACAATCAATGTGGTTTCTGCGTCTGCTCGGTAGCGCATCAGCTGATTTCATTTTCTGTTGGAGCGGTATGATTTCGGGCAGAGACGTACTTAGCCCTTCTCGTCAACTGGAGAGTGAGTACTTTTTCCTTTATTTTTTTACTTGGTCGCCCTCGTTTCACTACACATTACCTTTGTTATTTCAAGGGTAGTTGTTTCTGAAAAGGAAAACCCCAACTTTGCGGACACCCTGTATATATATTGCAAAAATCGGTATAGGTGGTGTGGTTCAGGAGTTCGCTCATCATCTAAAGTCCGAAAACATAATATTGTGATGAAGGTGCCCGTACTGAAATGAAAGGCACGGATGCTTGGTGAGACTGCAGATCCCCTGGTTATTTGGAACTTACTCTTTAGTAATAATATTTTGGAGCATATTACCCAGTGCACTAACAAAAAACTGAATCCAATTAGTGAAAAATATTCGGCTGTTTCAAAACACCACCTAAGAGAAACAGATATAACCGAGTTATAAGCTTTTTTGGACTACTTGTGTACACGGCCGTATTTAATTCAAGTCATGAATATCTAGACTATGTATTTGCAACAGATGGAACATGTTGGGACATATTTAGACCAGTTCTCAGTAAGAAAAGATTTACTTTCCTTTTGACTTCTATAAGATAAAAAATGCAGCTATATCCTTTGTGCTCAACAGCTTTATAGAGAATTTTCAAAGTGTTTATGGTTTAGGGCAATATCTGCTTCTGTAGACGAAATGCTGGTGAGTTTCCGTGAGAGATGCCGCTCCAAGATGTACATGCCAAACAAGCCAGCAAAATATGGCCTTAAAATTTAGTGCTCAACAGCTTAAATAGCTATTTTTATGACATATCTAAAGCGGAAAAGACTCTGATGGTTTTGGTCTCAGAGACGGAGATAAAAAGATTTTAAAACCTACGCAAGCAATATTACGCCTAGAAACATCGCTCTTCAACAGCAATCGCAACATTACAGCTGATAACTGGTATTCCTCAATACAGTTAGTGGACGTCCTTTTAACCCATTAATGCCCACGGGGTCGATAATGACCCACGAGATATTTTAATACCCTACTCTCAGCACAACATGACAACAACGCGTAAATATTCGGCAAACGCAACCACATGCCTGCATGAAGCCACGTGCTTATGGTCGACGGCATTGTGCATATTTCCGACATCTAAACAGCAGCCCGAATTCCATAGATTGAGTGTAGTAAAACATGGCTTCCAATTATGAATGGTAAGTACATTTATTGTTTTTTATTTCTTTTATCTACTATTCAAATTAGCTTTAGGTAGCATATATCTACGACTGCAAATTCATTGTTTCGAAATATTGTAGAAATAAAAGTTGTGTATAACCTAAAAACCTTGTGGGTCGTTATCGACCCTTTGGGCTTCACAATACATTCTAATGTTAATTTTAATAATTCACATTATTTTTTTTTAGAATGTTTTTAGTAGTTTATTTTTTTTCCAGGACGCGCCCGTTGACAACCAGCGAATTGTTGGAAGAAATTGAAAACATCGAAAATTCCGAAGATCTTCCCGATGGAATTATTATTACTCCACCAGACGATTTTTCCGACAACACGGACTGCGACTCTGGAGACGAAGATTCCAATGACCCGGACCACTTGAACAGCAATCAACTTTCTGCTCAAGCTGAATATTACTTCATGGACACTGAAAGGAGATCACAAAATGAAACAGTGATTGAGGGGGTTGCTGGTATTGAGTGGGATGAAGAAGACAATTTGCCGCTCGCATATTTTGCAAGTCACTTTGAATATGAAAAATATAAGTGGATGAAAGGCGACCTACAGAGTAATAATACGGAAACATTTTCAAATTTTCCACCTCCACTTACACTGACATCGGAGAGTTCGCCTCTCCAATTTCTTCAACTATTTTTAGCACCCGATATTCTAACAGATCTTGTAAAACACAGCGTTGCATATGCTTCTAAAAAGAACAAGCTGAACTTTGAACTTTGTTTGGACGAAATGTATGTTTTTGTTGGAATTTTAGTTTTGTCTGGATACGTTCCTCTACCGAGAAGACGGATGTATTGGGAAGAAAGTGAGGATGTTCATAATGAACTAGTCTCCAAATCAATGCGTCGAAATCGATTTGAAGAGATTTCTAGCGTTTTCCATGCTGCTGATAATGATAATCTCCCAGAAGGTGATAAGTTGGGAAAGATACGTCCCTTTATTGAAGCCATAAATAAAAATTTTATCAAGTACGCACCAATTGAAAGTAACATTTCTATAGACGAAGCGATGATAGCATACTACGGTAGGCACGGATGCAAGCAATACATAAGAGGCAAGCCCATTCGCTTTGGATATAAAGCTTGGGTTGCTGCATTGAAATGTGGCTATTGTTTGCAGTTTGATATATATCAAGGAAGGAAGCAGAATATATAAAATCTAGGGGTATGGGTCTTGGCGAACGTGTAGTGACAAGTTTTGCTACCCTCTTAGAAAAAGAATTTCCAAATCTTAGATTTACCTTTTATTTCGACATTTTTTTTACATCTGCTAAATTGGTAATCCGTCTTGGTAAAAAGGGTTTTGGAGCCACCGGTACTGTAAGAGAAAATCGTACAGATAAGTGCCCTCTGAAAAACTCAACTCTTATGAAAAAAATGGAAAGAGGATCCATGGATGTTGCTGTTGGGGAAAATAATAAAATAGCGGGTATTCGGTGGAAAGATAACAGTATCGTTACATTATTATCCAACGTACATGGTTTGGATCCTCTTCAAAAGTGTCCGAAATATTCTGCTAAAGAGAAAAATAAAATAGAAATCCCCCAGCCGTTTATAGTAAAACAGTATAACCGGTATATGGGTGGTGTTGATCAGCTCGACAATCATATTTCAAATTACAGAATAGCAATGAGAGGTAAAAAATTGTACACTCCACTGATGTACTGGGCAATTGATGTATGTGTTGTAAATTCTTGGAATCTCGCACGGCAGTATGGATATAAAAAAGACCAACTAGATTTTCGCAGAGGTATTGCAAAGGAACTTTTGTCAACATATGGTCGAGAACCACCTGTAGCGGGAAAAAAACGAGCTGCCATCAGATATCCTGCTTCTGCATCTGGGAGACATCTGATAATAACGGGAGAAGTAAGACGCCGCTGTCAGAATTGCAAAAATAAAACAAACAAACGTTGTGATGCATGCAATGTTCCTCTTCATGACAAATGCTTCTTAGAATACCATAACTCCTGATTCCATAATTATAGATAATAGTATCGTGTTCAAATCTTTTTGTTGATAATTGTAATCAGATAAATAAAACGTATAAAAAATACACATTATGATTTTCATTTGAAATGTTTGTGCAAACATTTTTGTAGAGCCCAAGGGGTCGCTAACGACCCAACCCAAAATGACGGCGTTTTAAATCTTTTTTCATGAAATATTCATTGATATATCTTTTATATTACTATGGTAATCGCATATTTAACCGAAAACATGTTTTTCAATAAAAGTTAATCTGGGCATTAATGGCTTAAAGAGAAAATTAACATATGCAGCCACTCTAAAAAAATAAGGCAAAATACCACAGACTTTCCTACCCAATCGCAAAACAGCTGCAGGATCAACACTCTATGGATTTAGGGAGGAATGCACAATAATTTCCCACGTTCGAAAAGCCACAATTGCGATATCTTCCATGAACGGCAGGGAATACACTGACCAAGTAACTAACAAACCGGAAATAATTACCTATTACAACGAAAATAGGAAAAGGATGAGTTGATTCCATTGACGAAAAATGTTCTAAAAGTACATCCGGTCGTAGTCAAATATACAATCTTTTTTCGGGTCTTGGATATTTATTATATTCTTCATCAGTGTTTCAAAAACAATCGTATAATAACAAAAAAAGTGATTTTGGAAAACAGCTAGCTATGCAATTGGTGTAAAATCATATAAAACGGCGCATGACAAAGATGAATATGCCACGTGAAATTCAAACCATGATTAGAAGGATTCTTAGAGTTCCGGAAGAACAATAAACTAATGATGAAGCTAATCTTATTCTTCAAAAACGTAGTATTTGCGATATATCTCCTAGCAACAAACGCAGGATGACCAAATACCTATGTATTTATTGCAAAAATCCAGTCTGCTTGTCCTGCACAAATCCAATCTGCAAAAACTGTACCTTAAAATTGTGAACTTATGGCCTTGCTGGAACAAAAACCACCTTCAACTTTGCATATCTTTATAAGTTTTACGCTTATTTAATGCCTTATAAACCACTTCTTAAAAAAAATATATTTTCTGATTTATGTATCTAGGAAAAATAAGCATTTATTTGTAAAAATGTGTACCTTTTTCTTCTTTTACTTTTATTTTGTTAGATCAATGCCCAATTACTTGAATTTTTACAGAATGTAGCACATTTGTGTTCAAGTTATCGACAGTTATTAAATAAATAAATTATTTTCTGATTTATTTTTACGCTTAAAACGTAGTCGTCTCACAGACTACGGCGGACGAGTTATGTTACTAGTGGAGTACCGGACTAGAGGGTTAACAGCAAAAATATGATCAGTATGACATTGAAGAAATCTATCTCAATAAATTCGTAAAGAAATTGTTGATGTAAAAGGGGTATGAGGCAATCTTGTGGTAGAAATGGCAGAGTATTTCTACTCATAATTGAAACCAAATAAAAATCAATGTTTGCGTGTCAGATAAAGGAACTACTGAGGATCACATTTCTGAATGTTCTTTAAGGATTGAGGGTCCATCTTGGATTTGAACAAACCATAACGCCTCCTTGCGAAATATTTAATTGAGGAACTTAATGTTCGAATTGAGCACGATTTTCGACATTTTCAAAATATTCGAAACAAAAATTTTAAAAAACTTTTCAACTTTTCAAATTTCGAAAATTATCGAAACTAAAATTTCGAACAATTCCAAAATTTTGAGAACTTGAAAATAAACAAAAATTCTGAAAAAATTAAATAATTAATTTTGAAAATGGTAATTTTGAGAATTTTGAAAACGTCGAAAATCGTGCAAATTTCGAAAATTCTGAAAACATGTATGTTAAGTACGGTGAACCGTTATTGTTTGTTTAAAAGCTAAGAAGAGGTCATTCCTCTAAAGGCAGTCAATCCTCAAATAACTTCTATGAATGTAATCCCAAACGTTCTGAGTCATCAAAATACTCGCCCAAATTGTTCCACCCGATTACTGGAGGCATGGTTTATATAAAACCTAGGAGAACCTACACAGAGAAATGAATTATGTCTCTATCGAACCATTTGATTATTTAGAATTTCACAATTCCGTACGGTCTTGGTGTTTTAATCGGTTTTGCTTAGGAGTGGAAGAACTATACCATGACCTAGAGCAGAAAAGAAATAATTTAGACATTCACACTCTTGCTCCATTTATTTTTTCTGTATTATAGTTTATACATTAGTTTTGCATTTTATATAGTAGTTCGATATAAAACTATGGTGCGCCACTGTCCTACTTTATACTGTACTTTATATGTTCATGAAACACCCGTTTCGCAGTGACAATAAACCAAAGAAATTTCTTCACGAATTGAGTTCATGACCAAATTTCAAAAGTGTAAACCAGGAATTCCGTGAAGTTCTTCATGGACTTATTACCGAAATTGTTCTAATTTTTGCGACGTTGGACGTCAAATTCCATGGTGCCAACCTTGTTTTCCTTTTCACTATATTAAACAACTTTTCAGTTCAGGTAAAGAATTTTGACAGAACTGCAGTATTCAACATGGTTTCTGTTTATGAGATTCGCCTCGATATCAAAACCACAATAGGCATCAAGGCTCAATATGTTTCTAGATAGAATTTGTTGTGTGGTTGGCAACACTGAGTACTGACTGATAATCCATGAATAATTTAAATACAGCAAAAACAATCTGGATGACATTGAAGAAATAAATCCATCTGCATAAATTATTTGATGTAAAACGGGTATGAGACAATCTTGTGGTAGAAATTGCATAGTATTTCTATTCCTAATTGAAACCAAATAAAAACCAAAGTTTGCGTGGCAGAAAAAGAAACTGCTCAGGATCACATTTCTGCACGTTCTTTAATAATTGAGTGTCCATCTTGGTTTTTGAACAAACAATAACGCTTCCTTGCGGAACAACAATTGAGGATTCATTATATTTCATATTGCCGTTCTCGAATTACAATAATACACTCGTAGTAGCACTTTTTTCTGCGCCCAGCATGCACGATTTTAAAGTAAATCCGGACCTGTCCCGCCCCGACTTCGCTCCAGTCCATCCATCCGCCGGCGCTGCTAGCTCATTGCAATTTTTTCGTGCGCCCGGTGTGTTACTGTGTTTACATTTCGGTGTTTACAGCGTGCAGCGTTTAAAATGAATTCCAAACGAGACTCTAAAAAACGAAAACTTCAAGCATTGTTGGAGGACTTATTAGATAGTGCAAGTAAGTATATTAATATTCCTTATTGTTCGTTTTATTACAGATTTACTGATCGCAAAACCCCACAGGGTTTAGGCGAATACACGAAATACACGTTTCCCACAGAAACGGTGATATTTTATAAACATAAACCATAGGCAATGAGGTAGTCCTACTGGCCTATTGAGCCTTTAGTATTTATAAACGATATTTCCACAGAAATGCGTTTATTAATATTCCCACAGGAATATATATAGGTATATTAATTCAGTTATTTCGACTGATATGTATTTGTTATTCTTACAAGAATAGCTCGATAAGGATGTCTTTTTTACCTGTTTTGACCTCGACACGTACCCGAGCGTTATCTCTTTACGCTGACCTGTTTGTATTATTTTATTTTACCATCTATACGATCTATTTAGCGGGGATTTACTGAGCAACTTTAGGTTGTTCTATTTTAGGTGAATCGGATGCTTAAAAACATCCTGAATCTATACAGAATGAGGAGACCCCAGGGTTAGATGAAGAAGACGAGGAAATGAACATTCCCATCGCCCATCTAGGAACAGGTGAAAAACCTGTTAATCCTTTAATTGCCCTCCTTGAAGGAAAAGGATCAAACTTAAACAATGGACCAGCAGTTCATGAAGATATTCAACAGTTGCTAACGCTGTTTATAGCTAAAGGTTTAGATAATGATACACGCAAAGAGGCCATTGATTCGTTTCCGTTGCTGAAAGGCTGTACGGCATTAAATCCGCCCGAACTAAATGCTGAAATAAAAATCTGTTTGAATTCCGCTGTTCTTAGACAAGACGCATTTTTGGTAAAAATTCAAAACCAATTAGCCGCCATAATCAGTGCTTTGGCGGTGCAGTTTAATGAACTGTATAAAGATTCCAAGTCCAACCCCAGTCAGCCAACCGAGGAAGTTTTAAAAAAAGCTGGTGATCCTCCAAAATTAGTAGCGGACACATTTCATTCCATCTCTTGTCATCGGAGATACCTAATCGTTCGATCTTTGGACTCATCCATAAAAGACATCTTAGAGACGTGTCCAGTTGATTCTCTATTGTTTGGAGTGGAATTCCCAGAAAAATGGAAGATGTCTAAAGAGGCGAAGAGATTGGGAGCTTCTCTTAACTATGCTAAAACCATACAAAAATAACGCTGTTGTTGCAACATTCAGAAACTAAATTAAAACTATGGAAAAGTCTCAATATTTTTCTATTTTCTAGTTAAGTAATGAACAAGGAAAGTATATTATAGTCAATAAATACAAAAAGAACACAATCAAAATTCACTGCAAGTCACTAACATTGCCTATATTTATGCAGCTAATACATTTGGGTTTGGAGCATTGAAGACATACAGGCTTCCTACATTGTACACACAAAAATTTGGTCATCCGATGGGTCGTTCGGTGACATAAAAAGCAGGCTTTCCTTTTTTCCAAAACCAAATTTTCAGCTTCTGTTGCTGGATGTTCACATTTGCCAAGGATGCGATTTATCGTAAGTCGCAAATCCCGAGGTAAACGGGGACTCTCTAGTCGCTTTTCCATATGCTCACGGACCAGGTTAGCGGCCAACATCTTAGCAAATACCGATTTTTCCTTCTGCAATTCATTTTTCTTATAGCACTGGTGTAAAATATACGAGTTCACTACCGATATATCCAATAGTCGGTAGAAAATAACCAGTGGCCACCTACGCGAACGGCGACTTGAGGTACTCTTCGAACATTTTTCATCAAGAGAATCAACTCCACCTTTATTAGCATTGTAATAGGCTATTATTTCCGGTTTCTGTGTTTCCGGATCACAATATTTTCTGTGGTACATAGAAGATATGAGTATTGTGGCTTTATTTTTTTTGCTTACATGAGACACAATAGTGGAATCTTCTCGAAATCCGTACATTGTTGATCCGACTTCTCTTGATTTGTTGGGTAAAAATGCCGGAGGAATTTCTCTTTTATTTTTCTTCATTGTACCCACATAGGTCAGTTTGTTCTTCAATAGGACATCCATTAATTCTATTGACGTAAACCAGTTGTCCGCTGTAATGTTGCGATTAGTTCCAAACAGAGGCTTCGCGAGACGGTGAACTGATTGTGTGGGTTTGGAATACCGCTTGTGTTCCTCAGGAAGTTCGAAACTATCGGAATCTTTACCGCAGTATATATATGCGTTATAGAGGTAGCTATTCCTTGCATCCGTCAATGCCATAATTTTTATGCCATATTTGCAAGGTTTCGCAGGCATATACATTTTAAATCGACATCTTCCTCTGAAACTCACGAGCATTTCATCGACAGTGACAGACTGGCCAACTCCGTACAAATCTTGACAGTTCTTTATAAAACTATTAAAATGAAAGATATTGGTGCTACTGGATCTAGCTTCTTTCTTTCATTCCTGTCATCTGGGTTATCAAACCTTAAGGCTGACAGGAGAATACCAAATCGTTTTATGTTCATGACAGCTCTGAATATATCTCTTCCAGAGCCATCGGTGGCAAAAAGTGTTTCAATGTTCTCGTGGTTGCTGTTGAACACCGATGTATATACTAAGAGACCCAATAGTGCCTTTATTTCGACTAAATCAGTGTCGTTTAGGTTGCTGGTTTGATTTTTGTATCTCTTTCGCATTTCTTTGAGCTTGTGATTGGTCCACTTAACGATATGTACCAACATGTCGTCAGTGAACAAAAGCTGCCAAACCGTCAACGGAGCTGCTTCTTCTCCATATTCATGAGCTTTTCCTCTTAGAGTTGGTACTTTAATGACTATATTGTGCTTCCTTGTACGTGATGATGGTACAACTTCCGAAATATTCCACCTATGACGATTTTTTCCATAGAAATAATTCTGAGCTGGTAAATCCTCTTCATTTCCTTCGGCTCCGTCTTCTGATAACTCACTATCACTTGTATGATCTGATTCCATGTATTCGTCTTCTGAGGCACTGTCTATATCACTAAAGTCACTTCCTTCATCCTCAAACCATTTTAGAACGGTTTCTTCGAACTCCGGATCATCGTATCGCACACGTTTAGAAGGTCCCGCCATACTCGCAAACGCACCTATGCAACACAAATAGCAAACGGGAACGGAAACGTGCCGTCTGACAGACTGCAACAAACTAAAATTGGTCCATATTTTAAGGCACGTTTTGGCTAGACTCGTGTGAATGGGGGTGGGCGATGGTCACTAATAGCTTATGGATTAGATGGGTTTTTACGTCTGTTAGAGGTGCAATAAAAAAAGATACGCTCAGGTATAGAAACGCCGCAGTCTCACAGACGGCACCTTTCCGGTTAAGGGTAAAAATGTGTCTTTTATGTTCTTGTATCATTTTGAAATGAGCATTTTACGTATTAAACACATAAAATAAACATCCAGTATCAGTTTCAGCGAAGTTATTGCTTGCTTTTCGCCTTACTCTAATTTTTTGAACATCTTGAAGTTCGCAGTCTGAGAGACGGCATGTTTCCTTTTGTGTTCAAAAAATTCACGTTTCCTGTTAAGGGTTAAAAAGAAACCAAACAAGATCTTAAGAACAGGACCAAGTTCTTCTACTCAATCCATGGCTGTTACTGGGCCGTCATCTTCAACTCCACGTTCCCGTACTTATCAGGCTAGAAATAAGAGTCCTTTTTTACCCTCGAGCCGCCCACCAGCCAGATCTCGATACAAGAAGGAACACGAAGAAGTGCGGAGGTATCCACCACAAAAACGACGTTAAATCAGGTACCCATTATTTATAACAAATATGCTGGCCGCTTAGTTAACTACATAGACCAGTGGTCATTAATCACTAATAACTGTAAGAGCATTTTAACATGGCTCTCTGGATACAGACTACCCTTTATTAACAACCCAGCACAGACACAGGAACCTACTGTAAATTTCAAACAAATCAATTTAAACGATATGGAGGAGAGTATTAATAACCTCATTCAAATTGGAGCAGTTTCTGAAACTCCTCCCCAGTTGAATCAGTTTTTGTCTTCTTTCTTCTTAACAAAGAAACCAGACGGTACCTCTCGATTTATACTCAACTTAAAAAACCTAAATTGTTTTCTGGATCCACCTCATTTTAAAATGGAGGACTACCGAACTGTGTTACAGTTAATATTTAAAGATTGTTTTTTTACAACTTTGGATTTAAAAGATGCTTATTTTTTAATTCCAATTCACAATGATCACAAAAAATATTTGATGTTTAAGTGGGATAATAAATATTATATGTTTAATTGTTTACCTTTTGGCCTCTCTACAGCGCCCTTTCTATTCACAAAGATTATGAGAGTAGTAATAAAATTTCTTCGATCAAGAGATATTACTTGTGTTTCATATTTGGACGATCTTATCATTATTAGTAGATCAGAGGGAGAGGGCATCAAAGATGTAGACTTTACTTCACAGCTGTTGGAATCTCTGGGTTTCATCATAAACATCAAAAAGAGTTCTTTTATTCCTTCTCAACAATGTCAATATTTAGGGTTTATCTTTGACTCCCAGCGTTTATTACTATTATTGCCAGATGAAAAAAGGTTATCTCTCTTACCATTTATTACCCAGGTCATTAAAAAAGATAGAGTGACAATACATGTTTTTGCAAAATTATTAGGTAAATTAGTAGCTGCTTGTCCTGCTATTCAGTATGGCTGGGTTCATTTAAAAACCTTGGAACGTGAAAAATTTATAGCGTTACAGAAAAACAATCAAAACTATAATTGCTCTATGAATATCTCTGTTGCAGTTACAAAAGACTTACAATGGTGGATAAAAGCTATTTCTAGTAATAAGGGTGTCCCTATACTTTCAAGTCACAAGTTCACACTAGAAATATTTTCAGACGCATCACGCTCTGGTTGGGGAGTATTCTGTAATGGAAAAGCTACTAACGGGTTCTGGGATCCAATACAACAAACCAAACATATAAATTTTTTGGAACTCGTTGCGGCTTTTCATGCTGTGAAATGCTCTGCCAATAAATTATCTAATTGCTCACTACTCATTCGAATTGATAACACGACAGCTATTGCGTGCATCAATCGGATGGGAAGTGTAAGGTTTGGACCCCTCAACACCATATCCAAAAAATTGTGGACTTGGTGCGAAAGTCGCCAAATTTTTCTGGTCGCCTCATATATTAATACGGCAGATAACATATTCGCAGATAGGGAGTCAAGAACAACAAAAATAGATACAGAATATAAACTATCTTCATATTGTTATGAAAAGATTTGTTCTCATTTTGGAACTCCGAGCATTGACTTGTTTGCAACCTATATCAACTTTAAATGTTTACGTTATATTTCTTGGAAACCAGATCCTGAGTCCTTACGGGTAGATGCATTTACGGTATTTTGGGGAGACGAATTTTTTTATGCTTTCCCACCATTTTGTTTGATATCTAAATGTCTACGTAAAATTATCAATGATAAAGCAAAAGGCATTATTGTGGTACCAAGTTGGAAAACTCAACCTTGGTACACCATATATAAAAGATTATTGATAACGAAACCTTTGTTTTTCAAACCAAGTAAAGATTTATTACTTTCGCCTTTCAGAGAGCCACACCCCCTATGGAAAAGTCTTATCCTGGAGGCAGGAATTTTGTCCGGAACTCTTTCCTCCATAGAGGCTTTCCAGCAGTAGGTCTGGATACAGTTATGGAATCTTTAGCTCCAAGCACTCTTCACCAATATAATTCTTATTATCAAAAATGGTGGTCTTTCTGTATTAAGTCAGAAAAAAACCCTTATTCGTATTCCTTGAACTTATTAATCTCATTTTTAACTGAAGAATATAAAAAAGGTGCCTCATATGCTACACTAAACTCACAATATGCGTCCCTCTTATTATTATTTAATATAGATGCCATAGATAAAGCTCATTTAAAGAGATTTCTCAAAGGTGTTTCCAAGAAAAATCCGCCAAAACCCAAATATCAAACCACATGGGATCCTACCTGTGTTTTAGGTTTTTTATCATCTTGGTACCCATTAGAGGAATTACCAACTTCTCAATTAACGCAAAAAATGGTTACTTTACTAGCATTAGTTACAGGCCACAGGATACAAACTTTGTCAAAAATTAAAATTTCGAATATAATATATTTTGAAGATAAATTAGAAATAAGGATACCAGATTCTATAAAGACCTCATCGTGTAAAAATTTCCAACCTGCTTTGGTTATACCATATTTTAGAGAGGAACCAAAGTTGTGTTTAGCTTCTGTTATTGATGTTTATATTAAAAAGACTAAAGATACCAGACCTAACGATACAGATTACTTAGTTTTAACTTATAAAAAGCCAATACATCCGGCGAGTTCACAGCGTTTCAGTAACTGGATAAAGCTTACTTTGAAAAGCAGTGGGATTGATATGTCTCAATTCTCCGCTTATAGCACGCGTCATGCGGCTACTTCGGCAGCATATCGAGCTGGCGTGTCAATTGAACAAATCAGAAAGACAGTTGGCTGGACAAAAAATAGTTCCATGTTCAATAGGTTCTATAATCGCCCGTTAGGTCTGGACTCTACAGAATTTGCAAAAGCAATCTTGACTTTAAAATAGGTACAGATTTGCCTTGTGTTTTGTTCCTATAGATTTAGATTGGTTTGGTGTTTTGTTCCTATGGTTGCTTAGCAATAAAAGATTTTTGCAGATCTAGATCGTTTAACTTTAAACATCTACGAGTGTATTATTGTAATTCGAGAACGGCAATATGAAATATAATTACTAGATCAATTGACTTACCTTAAGGAAAATTGATCGATATTATATGAATATTGCCGTTCGAAGAATTACAATCCCTCCCATATCCCTACCCCCTTCACGATCTAGATCTTCCTGGGACTTCACCAAAATTGCAATGAGCTAGTAGCGCCGGCGGATGGATGGACTGGAGCGAAGTCGGGGCGGGACAGGTCCGGATTTACTTTAAAATCGTGCATGCTGGGCGCAGAAAAAAGTGCTACTACGAGTGTATTATTGTAATTCTTCGAACGGCAATATTCATATAATATCGATCAATTTTCCTTAAGGTAAGTCAATTGATCTAGTAATTATCTGCATTTAACATTACGCTGTAATCACATTTTTAAAATCTGTAAAATGTTCAAAATGTTCGAGTTACGTAAGAGTTTCGTCATTTTCAAAATAAAACTACAAAAATTTTAAAAGCTTGAATTTTAAATTTTTAAAAATTTTTGGTATTTTCATATTTTCAAAACCAAAGTCTCGAGAGTTTTGAAACTTTCGAACAGAAAAATTTGAAGAATTTGAAAATTAACAAAATTCTAAAAAATTTTAAAAATTATTCTTGAAAATATTAGTGATTTTAAAAAAGCCGAAAATCGTGCAAATATATTTTTAAAACCTGTCAATCTACTGCGAAATGTAAATTTTAAATCCTCCCGCAAACGAGGAACCGTTGTTTGTTTAAAATCCAAGAAGAAATCATTCCTCTAACGGAACTCAATCGTCAAATAACGTGTATAAATGTAATCCTAAAAATGTTCTGAGCCATCAAAATACTCGCTTCCATTGTTTCATTACTGGAGGCATGGTTTATATAAAATCAAGGAGAAATCTACACAGATATTTTTGTGTCTGACGTACCATTTATTAATTTAGATTTTCACAATTTCGTACTGCCTTGGTGTTTCAGTCGGTTTCGGTTAGGAGTGGAAGGGCTAGAGCTGAAAATAAATTATTTAGACATTCACACTCATTATTTTTAGCGAATGAAAGTTCCATATATTTTCTGTCTATACGTTATTTTCTCGTTTTGTATATATTTTTTTACAGTTTTGATATAAAACTATTTTGCGCCACTGTCCAATTTTTAGGGCCGATGCAAGGTTGTTTGCTGCTTGGTACAAACTTTTGCTGTGCTCTGTATATGTTCATCTAACATATTCTTGGGAAAGCAAAAAATGCCCAGCTTTCATTTTCTTCTATATTTTGCCACTATTTAACTCATTTTGCGGCACAGTTCGCGCCTACCTCACGCCGACCCTGCTTACCTTTTTACCTACCAACAAACTGTTCACCAACCGCTCTGCTCCAAGCACCCTGATGGTCTAGGAAGATCTATAACAAAAGAGAAATTATTTATACACAAAACAGTGGCAACATTTCTGGGACTTAAGATGAATCAAGAAATAATATGAAATAATTTGATAAACATGGGGCCGAAATTTATTTTCGAGAAGAGGAGAATACAAGGAGTTGAAATTATAATTTTAAAATTGAAAAAATATACGACCCCTGTCTCAGTGAAGTTGGCCAAACGCCCCAAAACATGATATTAGTGAATTTATTTGAGGACGGATTAAATTTTTATTTCAAATATATTTCTGGTTTGTGGAAAGGTAACAAAACCGACGCAGCTATTATTAAAGCGTTTTTATTTCGAAATTGTGTTCTTTGCAAAATGATGTGTGTATAGCAAAATACATGATGGACACAAATTAAATTGAACGGTCTGTTTATTCGCTTCGATAAAATAAAGGTAGGCTTTATGAAACAAATAATAACATTTTACGTTGCTAAGAAGCTGATTTTTGACGTTTAAATCAACTTTCAACGCATTGGTGTTGTTGGCCATTAAAAATGGCTGGTGGCAAAGCTGTTTGTGACCAAATAAGAAAAGTGATCATTCACTTCCATTCAAAAGGCCAAAGTGCTTCCCAAATCGCTGACAGTGTTAACAAAAAGAGGAGTGTAGTTCGAAATATTAAATTGTACTAAACAACTGGATCTGTGGCGCAAAAACCCAGAACTGGAAGTAACACGCGTTATTCCAATACCAACATAAGAGTCTTAAAACGGATGATCAAGGAAAATCGGCGTGCTAATTATAACGAATTGAAAACATAGCGGAATCGAGCAACCAAAAAAAACTTTTCAAAAACAACTTTTCACACAGCTGCCCAAATAAAAAATTTTTTTCACTTGTTATTTACAGTAAGATAAATACATTCACCAATTTTTATTAAAATAAAACAATTTAAACTGGGTGTTCGGATTTATATGCCACTTAGTATATTATGCTACTGTTATGATTTGGGGATCCATGTCAGCAAGTAGAGTGGGAAACTTACACTTTGTGGAAAGTATTATAAATGTTGATAAGTACATTAATGTGCTTCAAAATAACTTAATACCCCAAATTGAACAAATGCGTTTAAGCAACATTGAAGGTATTTTCCAACAAGATGGTGCCGAATGCCTTACGGCTAAAAAAGTAAAAGATTGGATTTTAGAAAACAACATTTCAGTTTTAAAATGGACGTCGAGTAGTCCAGATCTATCGCCGATTAAAGCCAGCAAGAACCGTTCCAGAATTGCGAACCCGTCTCCAAAAAACTTGAAACAGTTTTACACCACATGACTGCCAAACATTAGTTGACACTATGTCAAGTCATGTCGAAGCAGTAATGAGTCAAAAAGGCGATGTAACAGTGGTGATTTGCTGCTATTTGATTTCGTAGATGTTTATTAATCGGCAGTTTTTTGAATATGTATGATATTTTTTTCTTTGTTACAAAAAATGTCGAATTTTAGGCTAATATTAAATAAAAATATCGTATGTTATCACAAACAAATTTTAGTTTTTAATACGTTTCCGCTAATATGACAAATTTCGTTAAAAAAATGTAGTTTTGATAGTAGGGCCAACTTCACTCCGTCAGGGCTCCTATATTCGCATCCGAGTAGAATATTAACTGAGATGAAGGGAAGCATCAATTTGTATAGAAATAAATGGCGTGAAGTAGATTGACTCTATAGTTCCTACGCCTTCGTTGGGGTTACAAATGAAAAAGAATTAGTCATAGTCAAGTCGTTTCAAAATGCGAAATTTAACCGTGACTAGGTTCCAAATCAAACTATGCAAATATATTTCTGTTTCCATGGCACATGTAGGGAAAACGTGTGTGACTCATTATTTCTAACAAGTGCATAATATTACTGGAATCGGCAGCTCCTTAATAATAAATCTTTCACTGACACCAAATATCATACAACTTGTAACCATTTACCGCATACAGCTTACAACTTACAATATTAAACCCATCCAAACAATGTCTAAAAATGAGCAGTAATCTCTGAAACCTTGTATTGTAACACTGTGGTCGAGCGATTTTTATTTATTTTTTGTCTAACTTGAATCATGCAAGTTCCGTGTTTCCCATTTATGTGGGTTTGTCAAGCCGTGTCTGTTGTATATCGATGCGTAATAAGTACTGGGCTAATCTACGTGATAAAATAATCAGAGAACCTTCATATGCTGAGTAACACAAATTAAAAGTTAGGAGAGACTAACAAGTTACATACTTTTCCCGTTGTTACCAAGACCAGAAGCTTCATGACGATAGAACGTCTTTGACTGATACTACAGACGTAACATTTTCAACCTCCTGCCCCCTACAAACGCCATTCCACAATTTTTAACCCTTACGTTTTTTGCAAAATCGAAGTTTGAGCGACTTTTATTCTATTTCCTTTCTGGCCTTTTCCTCCACCCCCACCGGACCGATTTTCAAAACCTATAAAGCTTTTGCGTTCCTTCATCGAAATCCGAGCGGTACTTCTCAAGTTACAGGCGGTTGTAAGATTAGCGGGCAGACCGACAGACAGACCGAAGGAAATGAGAGACATAGTTTTTCGTGATTCTACCTCATATAACATCCAAAAAACAATATCTCGTTTTCGAAATTTTTCGCGATTACAGTAAGCGTGGGACGTAAAAAGGCATTCATTATATTTTATCTAATTCGCCTCAATAGAACCCATAATAAAAAAAATCATAAACAGCGTGTTTCAAATTCGACCCTCACCATTGGGATCTCAGAAACTGCACATGGCCAAAGTTGACCAAATGGTGCTACACGACCGTCGAATTAAAGTGAGAGATATAGCAGAGATTATGAACATGTCAAAGGTCGTGTTTGTCACATATTAAATCAAAATTTAGGTATGAGTCAGCTGTCCGCCCGTTTTGTGCCGCGTTTGATCACGCTAGACCAAAAACGTGTTCGAATGAACATTTCCAACGCTCTGTTGGCGCAGTTTAGGAGCAATAAATCCGAGTTTTGGCACCGATTAATGTAGATGAAACTTGGCTACACCATTATGCGCCGGGAACAAAAATACAGTCCAAACAGTGGACTGCAAAAACTATTTTCTCTGCTGGAAAAGTAATGGCAACTGTTTTTTGGGATAGTCACGGAGTTATTTTAATCGATTATCTTTAAAAGAGAAAAACCATTACAGGAGGAGCGTACTACGCATCATTACTTGACAGGCTGAAGGAAGAGCTTGCGGAAAAACCGCCACATTTTCACCAAGACAATGCACCGTCTCACACCTCAGCGGTTGTCATGGCGAAAATCCACGAATTACCGTTTGAACTGCTTGACCATCCGCCTTACTCGCCAGATCTAGCCCCAAGCGATTTCTTTTTGTTTGCAGAGAAAAACACCGAGAACTAATTGGACGGGTTACAGAGATGGGAGCATCGCTGGGAAAAGTGTGTAGGTTTACAAGAGACTCGGTAGAAAAATAAAAAAAAAACAGAAAAAATGCCTTGTATCTTTGTTAGGTCGGAAACTATTCAGTCCACCCTCGTAAAAGATACAAGATCGCTTAAATAGGGGCAAAGATACGTACAGTGCAACCCGCTTATAATGGACTCGGCGGAACTGTGACAAATAGTCTATTATAGGCGGATAACCATCTTAAAAGAAAGACTTTTTTAATGAAAAAAACAGCAGAAATAACATGTTAAAAGCTTAAAATGTGTTTGTTTAACATGTATAAAATAAATATGCATTTTTTCAGAATCTGATACACCTATTACAGGTATACGTGTAGGTATGTATAAAAACCGTAAATTTTTGGTAAAGAATGTAGTATTTTTCATTTGAACAGATTGTTTTTTTGTATAATTATTTAGAAGAGCAAGTCGAATTTTATTTAATTTGGTAAGTGTGGCTGTACTGTCTTCCTCTTGCTGAAAATAACGTTGCAACTTTTTCACGCAGTCTAATGCCTCCTTAGTTGTCACTGGAAGCTTTTCTTCATCGTTGTTTTCTAGTTCGTCTCCCTGTTCGTTATCAACGGATCCTTCATTAACCAAATTGGAGTCTGACAATTCCTGTGTTGCTATTAAATTATTTTCAACATTTACATACTCATTAAATTTATCTATATTCAGTAAACTATTAATTTTCAGTAAATCACTTGATGGAATTTCATCTTCTTTTTCACTAAACAAAACAATTACGAATCGTTTCTGGAGTAACCAATTCCAAAGCACTAGTAAGCAAATTTATAGCATCTAAAATGGTGTCAGCTTTGGTAATGTTGAGATCTTCTTGAAGCTCCATAATTTTCATCAATTTATGTTTCCGATACATTTGTTTAAGACTCCAAATGACACCATGGTCCATTAGTTGCAGAACTGATGTCACATTTTTTAAATACTCTTCAAAAATTGATGAAGTCATCCAACCTTTATTATTTCCAAGATAATCGACGAGAATTGCTTTAACAATTTTTGAAACACTTGGGATTCTTAAATTTCCCTGAAATTAAAAAAAGGTCATAAATTCTTTGCAGCACTGCCATTGAATATCAAAAAAATTAGAACATGAATTTCTATTCATTCCCTTACCTATTATCAATTGTTTCCGTTTTTAAGTACCAGAAGCATTAGCACAAATCATAACAGTTATTTGCTCTTTTGATAGTTTCCCTCCATTGCAAGTTTCACTTTTTAATTTATGAGTTTTATCTGGTAGCATTCTATAAAATATCCCGGTTTCATCTGCATTGAATATGTTATCATCTGAATAATCACTGAATATTACGGGCCAAACTTGAAAAATGCAGTCATTGGTAACGTTCTTGTTAACTGAAGCTGACACACCACACATTTTTCCTAAAACAATGTCTTTTCTTAAACCTATCTAGCCAACCGGAAGTACATTTGAAGTAATCTCCAATCAATTACCCAAATTCTTCAGCCTTTATTTGTAGCATAGGTCCACTTATTGGAAAATTATTAGCACACTTTTGTTGAAACCATTTAAACAGCATATCATCGACTTGGGGATGCAGCGAAAGCCGCATTTTTTTCTTTTGACTATTTGATTTCGTCATTTTGGACACAGTGGATTTTTTATAGCCATACGAGCACATATATTTGCTTGAGATCAACCCTGCTCAAGCTCACTAATTATTGTGAACTTTTCGTGTAAAGTGAATGCACGTTTCGCACTTTTCGATATGTTTATAACTCTAATATCTTCACTGGTGGTCAAGTTCGAATGCAAACTGCGAAGCCAAACCGCCGTAAACGATTGCATCACCTAAATCTGTTTCGGGGAACTACCAAAATGGCTCGCATATGATGGATTAAAACAGTCCGCTATAAGCGAGGGTCTATTTTAAGCGAGTCTATAATATCCGCGGATTATACATGCAATTATTTATAGGTCTTTAAATTGTGTCCATTATATACGGGTTTCCATTATAAGCAAGTTTATCATAAGTGTATTTAGATAATCAACAAAATGCCGCTTAGGATTCGAAGTTTCGAAATTCAAAGTACTTCCAGAGAGAGACGGAAAAACCCGTTTTTTTTCAAAATCGTATTATTTTTTGCTGACTTTAATTTAATAATAAGTTGCACAGTTACATTACCACTTTTTCTCCTCTACAAAATGGAGAGTTTTTAATTTAGATTCTAAAAATGTATAATACGTCATACAATAACGCTGCCAAATCTTAATTACTCCAGATAAAACAGAAGTTTCTAGGTAGGCCTTGAAATTATCAGATTTCATTTGTTTCATATACTAGACCAGACCTCAAATTAAACATAGCAACAGAGAACAGAGTTTGAAAGACTGAGAAGAAGAGAAATAAATCGAGCAGGTAGTAATGTACAGAGAAGAGACAGGCTTTGCCAGACAACATTTGGAACATATATGGTCATTTATGATTATCATTATTACCATCAATAAAATTTTCATTTTGTGTTCAGGTTTCACCATACCTTTTTATTTCCTTATAATTTTCACCCAACAACAATATGACCAACTAAGGAAATACATCACTGAATTTAGGACTGAAAACTCCATTTAAATGTACAAAACGCCAATACAGCGACCATATGAAAAAACAGAGTTAGTGATGGAAGTCGAAAAAAGAAATGTTGAGTTGAAGATTTTACTACGCCATCTTATAGAAGAGAATAAGTAACAACGACAACATGTAATTTATTCTGAATTCCCATTTCAAAGAAAGTCAGGAATAAAAGTGATTTTGGGGTAAATCTGGTATGCGAAACAACTGACGACAATCTGATAATTTCCAGGACTAACCAGGAAATTGTGCTTCTTCAAAATAATTGAGGTTTGGCAATGTCAATGTATGATGTACACTTTTGGATTCAAAATGAAAAACTATCAATCTGTGCAAAAATCTAATATGGCGTCCATAAGAAAGTTGATCTTAATGACAATAGACGAAACGTTCACATTGAAATTCTAATTATGCCTTCTTTTAGAGGAGAAAAGGTAGTAATGTGCAATTTCTTTTGAAACCCCACTACAAATCAGTCAGGAAAAAATTTAAACAATTTTGGGAAAATTCGGTTTATTCCGTCTCTCTACGGAAGTACTTTGAATTTCGATACTTTCTAAGCGGCATTTTGTTGATTAAGATAAGTCAATTTGCCCCCATTGCGACTTCGTATCTCTTACAGTTTCCGAGACCCCAGTGGTGAGGGTCGAATTTAAAACACCCTGTATGCCGAGCTATGGGTATTGGAAAGTTAATAACTGCTGATAAATTTGTTGCTTTATAATATACGACCTGAGCATCGCGTTACCATTAATTTTGTTTTGTTTGTCCTATACTTTTTTGTATAAAGATTTTTTTGGTTCATTGTTTTTTCCTATCCCATTTAAAAAAATACTTAGAAGTAGTTCTGTGTTTAAGCTATTGAAAATCACCTTTTTCTTACGTTCTAGGTTCTGTTTAATAATTTTCTGTTAAGGTTGTTCTCATATTAGAACAGATCATAAAACCTAAGATAGGCATTTTGCTAGGTAATCAACCCTTAGATCGTACAGGGTGTTGCATATGACGAAAGGCGCCTTTCTGGCCTCATTATCTCAAAAAAATTGAATTCAGGCATGGACGCTAACACATAAAATGTTTAAAATCATAAGAAGAATCTTAAAATAAAAAGGATTTTCCATTAAAAAATGTTTGGTCCGATTTCACTTTGGGCTACCTCAGAAAAGATTTTTTATTTATAATTTAACTGTTTTCCAGTTTCTTGTAATAAGGAACCTAAGGTACTCCATCAAATCTTTGACCCACCCTGTACAACAAGTCTAGGAATCATCAAACTTTTAAATTCACTTTTTTCAAAACTTACTGTTGTGCCATTCATCTTTTTCTCTGTACCCTTCAAAAAGTTGTTGTAAAATAGTTATGGAAATTTTAGTTCATAATATAACTGAATTGAGCAATTCAGCTAACTTACTTTCAAAATAGTGATTGTTCTGGTTGTACTGGAAGTAGATACCAACATGTTCAGTATAATTCAGTACTTAAGTCATATCGATTTTGAAATATCTCAAATTTTAGGTAAAAATGGCAAATGAAGGCCAATGAATAAATTATAACATTTTTTTTCTCATATTTTTGCCTTTGGTTTGTAATGGATTTCTGGATAGTATGGACCTACTTCAGTAGATTTCATTCTGGATTTGGATAACATAGTACAAGGTGGTCAGAAAAAGATATTAGAAAAACCCAAGAGGTTTTTCAATTAGAAACCACATTTTTTATAGTTTCATCGCATTAAGCATTAAAAACCAGAATATTTTGATCCAGTGGAGTTTTTGTCAATAAAGAGTATGCTGGTACCATTGGCATAATTAATTATTATAAAGTCACAATTCTTAATCCTATCTCTTAGATTGTTGATGTATGACAATTAAAATGGGACCTAACACACTGCCTGTGGCATACCTATCTCATGATAAAAAAGAAATCTAACTTGAAGTCAGTCAGTCAAAGTGTTGTGTAAATTGGTGAAGAGCTGTAATTGAAGATCTTCCTTGAATATAGCCATGCTGACTGTTGCTAAACAATTTATTTGTATCCATAAGAGCACTAATTTGTATATGGACAGAATAGTTTGGAAAAGCTATTTAGAATACTGAGGAGCCTAATCATGAATGGATCACCATGTTTTAGCAATCGTTTTATTTCTGACACTTTCAATTCAGGAAGAATTCAAAATTTTTGAGAATTATGAATAATGTATATAATATAATAATTTAATTTCTTTTACAATTAGCTTCACAATGTTTGTTGGTATGTCATCAGCACTAGAACTGTACTTATTTTTCAGTTTGTTTAATATTATTACCAGATTATCAGGTTCTATTAGTTGAAGGCTA
Source organism: Acanthoscelides obtectus (assembly GCA_963669975.1). Taxonomy (NCBI): domain Eukaryota; kingdom Metazoa; phylum Arthropoda; class Insecta; order Coleoptera; family Chrysomelidae; genus Acanthoscelides; species Acanthoscelides obtectus. The sequence goes on along the minus strand of CAVLJG010000010.1, from coordinate 71,234,738 downwards.
AGCATTTGAAAGTATATCTGAATTTACTCTAAGTCATCTTTACTTTTTCTGCATTTAGTTCAAAGCAAAACTTATCAAACATTTACATTGTCTACAAATTACACGCAAATCATACAATATCATTGCCACTTTTCTTCTTCATCATGGCATGATTAGAATTTCGATCTGACATTTCCACTGACTTTTTTAAAATTATACCAATTTTGATATTACCATTAATTAATATAAATGAGTTAAATTATGCTCTTCCACATTTGATGAGCCTAAAATAACTATATGAATGAAGTTAGGCACTTTTATATCAATGCATAACTTATCATCTTTGATATTGTATGAAATAAAAGACTACATATTGTCGGGTTGCTGCCAAAACAAGATAAGTACATTTTTGTCATTTTTGAATTAAGTGCAGTTCTCTATCTGAAATGGTATAATCTGTGTTCTGGCAAAGCCAGATATCTTCATATTAAGAGGAAGAGAGTTGTAAGAGTGTGCAACAAATATGTTAAATGTAACATGAGACTGTTAAAGACAGCTAAAACAAGACATGTGCACTTGCTACCAACAACATTCAAATTATTGTACGACATAGCTAGTGTTCTAAGAGCGAAAATCAGTCATAAGGCACTTATGTCATTTTATCAGTTTTGTCCCAGTGCTGATGTACGAATTTTAGAGTCAGAATAAGTAACACAAGGCGCAGAAGTTAGTTCCTATTTATAAAATCCAGGACTGGTTTACAATTTTCCACATGGCCAGAACATCAAGATTGAATAAAAAACCATATAATGCTAAATAGTTAAAGCATAAAGACTTTTTAGATTTAGAAAACATCAGAAGTTCTAATGAAAGATAAATTGAAGAATACCTGGATCATACATTCGATTGTATGGAAATAAACGTTTTGGGTAAAGAGCAACCTATACAGGCAAGCCAAATGAAAATAACAGATGTGTTTAGAAAAATTTGCTTAAATTTTGTAAAAGTAATGTTATTCCTCAGGAATACCATTATTATGAAGAAGCAAATGATCTTATTCCAGGACCAGCAGCAGAGGATTCTAATCCCGAGAAAGAACCAGTATATGAAGAGTCAAATAGCTAAGGTATGAAAATGTTTACATCCAAAAAATGACAAGTGCAAGAAAAAATGTGTTTTTTGTGAATAAGTAGTTAGTTTTCCAAATGCTATGATTATTTTAATTACTGCTTTGTTAAGACATCGATAAGAATTTAATTTGTGAATAAAAAAGTATTCAATTTCTTTGTTTGATTCGTAATCTATCAAAAAGTTTAAAATCCTCATATTTCAGAAGTATAAAAATGCAAGTTATCTGGTTCTGGCAGTAACCCGACGATATATGATAATTTGAAGGCTTACTGGGGAAAGATTCTTGAATAATCATCTGTACTTACTGTGATCCGTCAATATATTTATCATGAGATGTGATTATATATATATATATATATATATATATATATATATATATTGACCGCGTAGCCTCAGTAATTATTGATGTATATTTTGCAGAAATGCACTGATGCTGCGGACCACAGTAAATACTGATCGTGTGACATTCGTTTTACGGTTTCCGAGGCGAGGTTCCAATTGGAAACACAAGTAACATATAGCAAAATTAAGTTTACATCTCAAGTAGATTTCTACTAATCCTAGTAATTTCTCATCTAATAGATAATGATTCATCTTTGGGAGAACCCTGAATGAATAATTTAATTTTTGTAAAAAATGTTTTATCAATTTAATTCTTGCCGAGCTCGGGAAAAGGAGACAGCTGCCACCCGTTTTTATTTCACAGTCTCGTGAAAAAATGGCCGAGAAATGGAAGTGGTCAGTTATCTAGATGCTATGAAAATTCGTTCATTCCAGTAGTCTGACAAAGATTACTGGCCATACTCCACACTATTTGTTATCTTTCGCTGTCCGTCCACTGGCTAGGGCTTCAGACGTATTTTGGTTTTGTTTAATTCCAAGAGAAAAGTTAAATTTAAAGAGAAAAAGATACATTGATAACGACCACGCCATTTTGTCTAGTATGATAAACCAGCAGCGGCCACTTCAGTTTGACTTCAAAATGTTAAAAAGATATTAAGATTAATTTATTTCGTAAATTTTGAATGTCTTCTGCATATGCAACAAGAACAGTCTGTATATATTGCTGATTCTACTTGCCTTTATAGTTAAAATCACTCACTACACAATACACGCCATAATCAGTAAACGTGCCACAAAATATACTCTGAAAGAATTCTAACTAAGTCACTAAGTGTAATTCAACCAGCAACCAGTGTTGCCAGAGCGAAGTTTAAAATATCCGTTACACGTATCGCAAAATTTCGCTACATGCCGCTACGGTCTAAAAATTTAAGGGGGGGAGGCTTAAAATAAACAACAAATATATTTTTTACATATTTACTTTTTTTTAAACACTGTCTAAAAACCCTACTAAAAATACAAACAGTAACATAATATAATTGCAATTTTTCGTAAAAACATAGAAAGTATACCTCTAAAAAAACAAAACTGTCTTTGGTTTAGAATTAGGAACTAATAAAAAAATAGAAACTATCACCAATATCTTAATCTTAATAGAAAAAAAAAATAAAAAATAAGGACAAAGAGGAAGCGGAAACGTGGAAATGCCTACGTTTGCTTATTTTATTCACAGTCAGAATCAGAAATTACTTCTTCAGCTTGTTCTTCCTTATTTACATTATATAAATTCTTTTTATATTTGTTTAAATGATTCTCATTAAAACTATAGGATAAACAGCACTGTTTTTTTGATTCCAAGTCTAATTTAATTGTAAGTAGTGCAGACAAAGTTGATGGTATTATTTTATTTCTTTTTTTTGTTTTGTAATCAAGCATATAAGAAAAAGTTCGCTCAACATCAGCGTTTCCATGAGGCAATGTTAAAATGGTTAGAGCCAGTTTACCTATATTTTTGAGGTCGTTTACAAATGACCAAAATTCAATGACATTACTTTTTGTTTTTAAAATTCCCTCTTTCTCACTATCACTAAAATAAATACATATTTTCTTTAGTTCCAAAATTGCCTTTTCGGTTTCAATATGAAGGGCAAATTTTTTTAAAACGGCGTCATGAAAGGTATATGGGACCTCGGTTGGCCGCGTGGGTCAGAGTGTCGTGCTACTGATCAGCCGGCCGGCCGGGCCGCGAGTTCGAATCTCGCCTTCCCCATGGATGTTGTGTGTTTGTTTTAGGCAGCAGCGGTGGCCGCAGTAGTAGACTCTTCGGTCTCCTGATCAGTCGCCATGCGCTGTGCGGGTTCGAGTCCCGTCCCAGGAGAAATTTTTCTCTTGGCTATGGATGTTGTGATTGTCCGTAGGTGGTAGATGGTCTCCGACTGTCGAACGCGGAGGTACCACCCGGCGGTTCTCGTAGGCGGAGCCAGAATGTGTGCATGCTGCATGCACACGTGTTCCCTCGCCAGAGTCCGTGTGGCGTCCCCCCTTTTCACATGTATCCCCCTATAGCCCCACGGTACCCAATGGGTGCTTAGGCCTTAGGCCTTCGTGGTAGTTGGAGTATAAAAAAAATCACTTATAATAAGACGATTGTTCATCACATCAACCGGTGAGAGAAACTTTAGCTCTGAAAAGAAGTTGTCTTTGATAGGAAATCTTTTAAGGGACTCTTCTACCGATTTTTGGTAAAATGTGACACATTTCAATTTAAATTGTTCGATTGCCGTGTTATTGCAGTATTTTATTGCATCCATTGTATGCGGACCAACATTCACTTGTTCAATTGGTAATAAGCAGTGGGAATCATTAGGATTTAGATTATATAATTTCTCATTTTTAAAATATTCTGGTCGCATAAAGTTTGTACATAGATGACGTACAAATCGCTCACTCTCTATTGATATGATATTGAGCATAACTTTCTCTGATTGAAAGAGAGCATTAAATTGGTTAAAAATGGGCAACACGAATTTAAAAAACATTAAATACGCCTTAACAAATGGATTCTGTAACTCATTAAGTATTACATTTGCTACAGGATTTTTGTCTTCAATGGAAGTTAATCTAAATAGGCTAAGCAAGATGTCCCACTGATCCAAAACTCTATCAACACATTTGGATAAAGCAAGCCACATTGTTTTACTAGGGCTTAAAATTTTTAATTTTGACTTTTTGAAATATACCTGTAATTCTTCAAGAACACGCTGCCTTTTTGGGCTTCTTGAGAAGTAAGAATATAAGTTTTGTAAAAGAGCTTCAACGTTGCTTGGAATCTTTTCAGCTGCCGCCACCGCCACTAAATGAGCAGAGTGGCAAATGCAGCCATTGACAATTATATTAGGATTATCTTTTAAAAGATAATTTTTGAAATATTCGTTATTGCCCATCATAACACTAAGGTTGTCGGAACAGTATCCAACAATATTGGTAATTTTTACTTGATTGGATATAACGCATTTTTTAAAAAGAGAATATAAACCTTTGGCGGTACCTTCATCTGCGTTTATTTTAATTATATCTAATAAATGGGTTTTAATTGAATTTTTATGAATATACCTTACAAGAATGCATAGTAGTCTTGTATTGCTCAAGTCTGTACTCTCATCCAATAAAATAGAAAATGGTTTATTTTCCAATTCTGAAATTATTTCGTCTTTAATAACAGGAGCCAGCACATTTTTAATTATACTTATGCATTTGGATCTTTTTAATTTAAGTGAGCTGGAGAGATCTGGGTCTTTAAAACATGATTGACTAACTCCTGTTATATGATCAACAGTTCTAAAACTTATATAATGACTTACAACTAAAAGACTATATCTTAAGCAAGCAAATATTTGCCGTTTTTCCAACTCACGTGCTTCCTCAGACTGAAAAGTGCTATCTAACGTTCTTACATTCGAAATTGCTTGTACATTAGTGGAATGCTTTTTTGATTTCGAATGATTCGCTAAATCTGATTTTTTAGCACCCATTATTTGATTACAAGCTTTACATTTTGCTTTCAACTTGTCAGTTCAATACGTCCCAACCAGCCTTTGAATAACGGATCTTCTAGCCATGATGAAGTAAACATTTGTTTTCGTGTCTTTTTCTTAACAGGTTGCTCTGGCTCTTAGTTATCCTGAGATTCGCAAGTCGAATTATCAGGCTCAGAACTGATTCCACTATATTCCGCTCTTCTATTTTGTCAGTACTCAGGTTCGGGATGATCCGAGTCCGACACAGATGCAGTCGAAGTGGATGGTACGGCCACGTTTGGTTTCACCGTTTGTTTTTTAGAAGGATTTTTATCAAAAAAATAGTTAATGGTCTGCTGGCGCCTTTCCATTATTCCTATTTTCCAGAAGAAAAAGCGTTAAAAACAAATTTCGCGACTAAGATTTATTTCTGAATTAAACTATAATTTGTTAGATATTTAAGCAGTTTTGTTACTTACCAGTAGATTTAATATTAAAATCTGCAGCAAATGATATATCAATAAAATGATCAACACAAAAATAAGAACACTAATATAAACGAAACTAAACAGTATATACCCAGAGCTGAAAAATACAGTACAAAGCGAGAAACCGAATATTATGTCTGCCTGCTGAGACCTGTTAGAAACGATTAGTATTGAAAGCAGTACGTACGCCATCTGTTATTGAAAAAAAAGGCAAGTGGAATAATTCTCTTCTCTGTTCCTAGATGGCTCAAGCGGCACCAAAATGCACCAATTTTATTATCAATGTGATAATAAATCAGACTCTAGCCACTGCCTATTTAGGATTTAGAACGTTATTAACGTTAAAACAGTGAAATAAATATGATAGTTTTGTATGTAATAAATTCCGCTACATTTTGGGCTAATTTGCTCTACCACCGCTACGCCGCTCTTCTCAAAATAATCCGCTACAAATAGCGGAATTCCGCTACGTATGGCAACACTGCCAGCAACACGAATGTCGCCATGTTGTCATGGTGAAAGAACAAACATGACACAGAAAGAACGCCTGTCTACTCAGAACAATTCGACGAAATAACATATGCCGCCATGTTTCTTACAATGACATACGGTGGTGCTCTCATGGTTGCCTACTTTCTCACCACATCTGTCACTCATTGTCATCTTGATTTGGTTGTTTTGAATGGTTTTCCTAATAACAAAAATCAAATTCAAGCGGATAACCAAATGGAAATGGTATTTACCATTTTGGGTTGGTATTTACCAATCCGTTCAAGCGAGTGTAGTTATCAGTTTGGTTATAAGATCCGTGACGTCACGAATCAGCTGTTACATGTCATAGTTATCACCGCAAAATTGTGGTATTTACCCAACTGAAGAGTAGTTTTATATTTCTGGTTATTATTTGAAATGTGACAAGTTAGAATTTTGCCGGGTATTGGATATTGTTATTGTACTTCAGCTTCATTTTTGAGAAAAATGATACAGGCTGACTTCAGTTTTACCATAAAGTGGAGCACCTTATTAGTTATACTCATTACGGTTGTTGGGGACACTTTAAACTTTAAATGTAGTTCCTATGCTTAACAAAGTATCCTGTGTAGCCATATACCACAAGAATATTAAAATATGGCCATATAAACTCACTAGATGATATCCACCTGTATACGGTTTTGCTAATTTCTTTTTTCATCATTGCTGCTGAATCAATAAATGTTTTCTTTGACATGCGGAAAAATTTAGAGAATTGAAAGTTATCATAGCTACAAAGCCATGGTTCCATCATTAAAAAAAAATCTGAAAAAAACATTTCTCCCATGAATATTATGAAAGGTTTCTTATTTAAACTTTCCATATACAGTTGTAGACGAAAAAGCACCGATTATTAAGTGATAATAAAAATAATCGGAGATTATTTACGCGCTTTTCTAAAATACACAACTTGCAACAAAATCGCGGTTAAAACCAACGCGTTCAAGCGATTCCTGTAATTGACGTCATCAACCCGTGTGTCATCTTGAACCATATTATAACCGCGACACATAACACAGAAATTTTGGTTATTCGCTTGGATTTCATTAAAAATTAATTTTGCATTAGGAAAAACAATTCAAACACCTCACGTGTATTTGTGATTGGTTTCGTTCAAGAGTAATAAATAAAAGAATATAATTAGGAAAATAACTTTATTCTGGTAGATAACGTAATGTGGTGCATTTGCAATATATAGTGCAATGAAGAATCAGAAACCCCCATGGGAGGTTTCTGATTACGATCATAAGGAAACTACAAAAAACCCATGACAACAAAAATTCAATAATGAAGATATTGTGAAATCTGTATGTAAAGGGTACAAGATTTCGTTAACCAAACATAACATTATACTTCTGAATAAACATTAATTTGCAAAATTTTAAATTTATTTTACATTAGTCAAGCCTGTATGTATATGGTACAGGCCATATAAAGTAATTTAATAACTCAACATAAAATTCTAAAAAACAAAATAAAACACAATTCTATCACAATATGGTAAAAATGTCCTGGTCAGGTATGTCACAGCCGGGTTTGTGATGGTTCATCCATGGAGGTACATGAAACAATTAAAAAACCAGCAGCAAATATTCGAAAATGATTTACCTAGTGGCATTCAACTTTTTCATTTTCCTTGAATGTCCATCAGATGTTTCAAGAGGTCTTTTCAAAGAGTTTTTATGTTTAATATACTAGAAGATTGTCAGTCTGACGCATTTGTTAATGATATTTTTGGGGTCATCATAAAAATTGCAAGGCTGAAAATGTTCAAGCAGTTGTGTCAGACCTGTTTTGAAGGAGGCTTGATCATTAGGCAAATGGGCAAACTTAGCCAAACAACTATACTGTTTTACATGGATAACATCTAATAGATGACTTAGTTTGTCATTTGCGTATGTCAGCCTCTGCTTGTTGTCCTATTCCTTGAAATGAACATACAACTGTAATGGAGTCAACTCATCAGAGAACAGTACTTCCCCACATGTAGGGCATTGGGGGATGTTAACATCACTTTATGTTGCGGTGAATTTGAACATTTTAGATTCCCTTTCTGTTAACTGACTTTTACTTACTTCTAATTGTGTAAGGCATGAACTCGAAGTGTCTGACAGAAATGTATATTTATCTTGATAATAAGTCTGTATCACAAAAATCTGGCTTAGAATAACAGTGATCGTGTTCAATTGTACTTACATCTGTCAAGTCTTTGGTACTTCTTTTGGCAGGCAATTTACATGGCTTACTGCCGAAGTTGAAGGAGAATCACAAATGCTTGCTGAGAAACCAACAGAGCATTCCTCCAATTCCTTCCAATGAAACTGCAATATCAGAATGACTAATGGGTTGACTTATAATTTGACCATCAACATCTTTTGTACCTGCAAGACAGTTCAAACGTGAATAGGGATCCTGAAGGCAAACATGATCAGACAGTACGAAGTGTTCTTCACAAACATACACAGATTTTGTACTGGAAGCTAATCCACAGGCATTGTATCATAATTGCGTTTGACTGGGATTTTTTGGGAATCGATGAAATTTCTTTGATGGGGAATATATATAAGTGATGCACTTACATTCAATATGTATTTATTTTGGCAATAAGGATATAGGCACTGTCGTGTCTATTTCTTACTTGTTTTTGCCATATTAGTATCAAAAAGATTTAAGTGAAACATAATAAATGCCCTGAGCAACTTCACAATATTATCAGAACCAATGACATGTAGGTACTCACCTGTATTTTTTTAACCCACTCCAATCTCGAAACATGGGTGACAGAAACTGGAACTGAAAATATTGAAAATCATTTCTTGAAACACACAATTTATAAAAAAAGAATGTAGGCACATAGGAACCGAGTGGAGTGGGAAAATTTTACTCAGGTTTTTTTTTCAAGGTGGACATAAACGCATGCTTAATTAAGGGTTTGATGACATACTCCAAATTCCAATAAATATCAAGATTTAAAACTGCTCTATTTCATTATCACATCTTATAAGTCAATGCCAAACAAAGTGGCGTGCACGTCATCACGATAAAAATTCCCCGACCTAATGCCTAGGTTTCTATCACAAACAATTGCTCTATTGCAGTTTCATATTAATGTGATATATAAATTGTAAAATGGTCATTACTCTCTTATTATGGTTAATAGTCATATAAACATTGTTATTAAAATATCACATAAGTTGCTTTCTGATAAATTTAGACGCATTATGCGAAATAAAATGTTTTGCAAACGCTCCAATCACTTATCGACATGTAAACGCACTAAACCGATTTCGCAGCGTTGACACATTGTCACCTTGAAACTTATTTAAACTGGGAACTGACATTTCTATTAATTTTGACACTGAATCAATTTGTGGCATTTCAAATCTTTATAAATCCTTTGGCCCCGCATACTGTAAATCAACAACTGTTTGTTTCAAAACAAAATTATTCATTTTACTAGTAGATAAAGGCAATTTTGGTATATAAAGATGCCCAAACAGTTAAATAGTCGGTGTAAGGAACTCGTGGCCTCGTTAATGCACTACTTTGAGCAAGAAATGGACAACAACGGGCCTTTGTTGCCTTTAAATGCTGTTCAAGAGGTAGGTTACTAATAATTATATGTAATGTATATTAATAATAGTGAAATTTTATTTCATTTTTTGTAGCGTGTTGCTGCTGCTTTAAAAATTAGTTTAAGGACAGTTAGTCGTATTTCCGAGGGTGTGAAAAGTGATGCAAATTTAGAATCGCCCAAGAAAAAGCTAGTTATATTAAACGTGTAACGTGTAACCAACACAGCGACATTGGATACAAGTGCCATTCGAGAGTGATCTATAATATGTATCACAAATGTAAGATCTTATTATAATAACTTATCAGAAATTTGCATTAATTTGTTAACTAAATTATAATGTCATATTACACATGGTTTCAGAAGAACAAGTTACGATACAAACTTTATGGTCTCGATTAAGAGAAAGGGCATTATTTGATGGAAGTGCCACGTCTTTGAGGCGGTTGCTTAGAGATCTTGGATTTAAGTGGCTTAAGGACAATCCGCGACGAGGGCTCATGGAACTACCAAGTATAGCTTTGAAAAGGGTGGAATTTCTAAGGCAATACAATCAAGCCAAGGTTGAGGCCTTATACCAGTTTGTCTTCCTCGATGAAACTTGGATATTTCAAAATGGGACCATAGGTCGCTCTTGGCAAAATGGAAACCAAAAAAGCGTGAAAGCTATTAAAACAGATGGTAAAAGGTATGTACTTTTACACTATTTGCACTATAAAATTTAAAACTAATATATTTTAGATACATTATATTACATGCTGGAAATGAAAATGAGTTTATTGAGGGTAGTGAAGCGATATTTTCTTCGAAAACAAAATTGAGCGATTACCATGGAGAGATGAACCAGGACAATTTTTTGAAATGGTTTCAACATCAGTTATTAGAAAAATTGGAGAGTCCATCTATGATTATACTGGATAACGCCCCTTATCACAGCATGATATTGAACAAAATGCCCAACAGTGCATGGACAAAAAAAAATATCCAAGACTGGTTGACAAATCAAAACATACCATTTTTAAACACAATGTTTAAAACAGAGCTATTGAGTATTGTTGCTCGGTACATAATGCTTCTTAATTATATATATTTTGGTCGACAGTTTATATTTCTTTTGTTTATTCCTATTCTTAAAATAACTGCTTTTTTAGAAACAAACCACCTAAAATATACGTGATTGATGAATTGGCGGAACAACATGGGCACAAAGTTCTTCGTCTGCCTCCTTACCATTGTATATTTAACCCTATTGAGTTAATTTGGGGCATAGCAAAAGGTTACTATAACAGACATATTGGTAGAGATGGTAACAGTGAAAAAGACTGTTTGGATATGTGGAACGAGGCTCTACAAACGGTTACCCCAGACATGTGGAAAAATAGTGTTCGACATACTGAGCAAGAAATTTTTAAATGGTATGAAAGAGAACGAATTTTTGATCGACCAGACATTAATAATCAACTTTGAGAGTGATGAAGATTCAGAAAGAAACTCCGACTAATTTTATTGTACAGAAAAAGCTTACACCAGTAGCTTACCTAATTTTAGAATGCATTTTTCTGTATGAATTCTGTAAAATAAATACCATGCATAAAATTTGGAGGACCCCATTTGGATTTTTATTCAGTACTTTTAAGCTATCAATTAAATATGGTAGTTTCATAGTGTCATCTGATCAATAATTGTCATACTTAATGATTATGCAAGTACAGATCTATAATTTTATTATACTATTATTTTTGTTCTCATTTGAGGTTAATATTGCTTATAAACCTAGATATGTAAATAATAAATTTTATTATTTTACAAAAAGTTTGGCAACAATGTAAATTTTTCAACACACCCAACTTGATGACGTGCACGCCACTTTGTTTGGCGTTGACTATACCTATATTAATTATTTTGTTGTTCCAAGCCACTCCACACGTCGGCACATTTTTAGCGGTAAAGGAAAATGGCAGCTTGACAGCGGTGACGTTGAAGAAAGCTGTATGAAAGACAAGTGACACTATCAATATTGGCAGTGTTGCCGGCCGTTTTTTCACCACGAAAGACGTTGCCAGATTTCCTGTGTTGCACCTTGTAAGGTCTCAGTTGACCCCACGTGATATACACCACAAAACATATACACTGAAGAAGCAAGAAGGTTTAATTCCATGCTATTCAACGGAAACACGGTGACTTATTTGGTTGGCAGCGGCCATTCTTTTGAGGGTGCGACATGGTTGCCAGATTGCACAGCAACACCCCACAGCGTTGCTGACTGCAGATATATCGGAGATTGCCATACTTTTATATATAGTAATTTCAATTTGGTTGGATATGGAAGATCTTATAACAGCAAGGGTTATTAACAATTTGCGCTATCTTGACGAATAAGTGCTTTTTTGTATGTTAAAATAGCAACCTCAACACAAGTTGTTATAAGATCTCTCATATCTACTTACTAATCTGGAAAGGTTCAGAAGAAAAACATATACTGCAAATACCTAAATATATATTTATTATATAAATCTCATACATTTGTCTATGAACAAATCAGTATTAACATTACTATGGTCAAGATGTTTTAATTCCCCAGCCTTTGTTGGCATAAACTAAAAATTAGGAAAAAATTGAATTGTGTTGATATGTTACTATATTTCACAGATTTCTTTTTTTTTATTAGAACAATAATATTATCTATGGGTAACCACAGGAATTTTTCTCAGGGATGCTGATCACCATCAAGAGATAACTTTTTGCGAAATTGCACCTGCCTCCATAATTTTTTGATGAGCAGAGGTAGTAATTTCCTCAGGGTGACAAATCTAAAGAAATTCTCAAAGTTGTACACAAAATCAAGCTGAATATGCAACATTTAAAAACAAAGCGGATTCCCAGGAGAGACCATGGCCCCCCTGACACCGCCCTGTGGGCACCCATGTTATTGTTCAATAACAACATATGGCTTCGATTTCATTGAAATTATAGTGAGCTTTGCATATCTACCTGCTGCTCTGAGAATAGCTGATATAAAATGAAGTATGGAAACTAACTTTGACAAAAAGCGGTACAAATCATCACTGGTTATTGAGTTATATAAAAACTTACAATGCTGGAAATATCCTGGAGAGCTGTGCCTTTTGGTTAGATCACAAGTAATCTCGGAAGTTCTGATAATGAGAATGACCTTCAAATATTACATTCCTCAAATAAGTAACTGCCGCATCTCTGATCTTCCTCAGGGGAACACTTTGGATCACTTTAAAAAAGAAACATTTTGATTTGGAGTTTGTCTTATAGTATTTACAAATATATTACAGCTTTGTGTGGTTACATTTTTATACTTTATAACTCTGAACAAAATGCATATGTCTCAAATAACGTAATAAGGACTTTATTGAATTAAAATGAAATGTTAGGAAAATGTCATGCTGAAAAAAATAAGGATATTTTTGCAAGGCACAGTTAGAAACCCGCCGGAAATTTAAATCTTACCAATCAGACGTGACTTGTGAAAAAGCCCCCATTTTTTGTGGGTGCGGCATGGTGGTCATAATGTGCACACGAACACTGCTTTGTTTCTTTATAATTAGGGATGGGAATTTGTTAGAAAACATCGATGTTTGGACATCGACAAACATCGCCATGATAATATCGATCGAGCTCGATACATCGGAATAAATACATCGATACATCGATGTATCTAAACAACACTTCTTTTTAACGTTTTCCGCTTTCAATTCAGCAACGAATTAATTCATCGATTGCTATCGGTTTTAGCGGAATGGTCAATTTATCCGTTGGTGGAATTCCAACCGCGTTTTTTTTTTCTCGATTTCAGAACCATTAAGTAAGAATAAAAAACGCGACAGCAACTTCACGATAGGATAAAAGAAGGATACCGCCTGCATTATATTTCAGTAAAAAAGTATAATTATAGGAAACTGCAAGATACGAGATTGTCAAAGTTCACACACGCACATTGATGATCATTAAATACTTTACACTGTGCACAAGTTGAAAAGTATTTTTTAAAGTACTTCCACACATCACTTTTTCGTGGCATTTCGATGAATTAACAATAAAACGGTGACACTGCAAACTGCATACAATGAAATAATCAAAAGAACCTGAAATCATTAAATGCGTAAATGCGCTGTTTTCAGTTTATTTTATTATATCCCTTGGGGAAGTACAGAATAAAAAAAGACTACAGTCCATCTCACGTCTGTAATGATAATATTGAGATACTACTAAACAGCTTTCTGGGCTTTCAATTTAGAAGCTACCAGTCCTCGCTTAGAGATGATAGCACATTCAAGGATATACTCAGGGTATACTGATGTTTATGATCCTTTCGGTGTCGATACATCGATATTTCGTCATAAAACCATTAATGCCTAAACATCGATGTTCTACGTCCGTTGTATCGATGTTTTCGATACATCGATGTATTGTTGCCATCCCTACTTATAATTAAACTGCTGGAAATAGTGTAGCGCCCAGCGCCTCTATTCCCCCTCCCCCTCTAACCAGAACATGAATCCTGGAGCCTACGGCACTGTGTACGTTAATGTTCAATAATTTCTAGGTGCTTGTACGATTATTTCTTGCGACGAGTCTGGCAACGCTGGTAGCACGTCCTACTTGACAGCTTCCATAAACGTCACATAAATTATTATATGTCAAAAGTGTCAAAGGTTGAATTAGGCTAGGCGACAAGTTTTTGACTTTTATTTAACTCAGAGATTAATTAAAATCTGATTGCAACACCGTGAAAAATGGTTAGTAGTTTACTCTATTTCCTCATAAAAATGTGATAATTTGTTCATCCGATTTTTCAAATGAAAAGCACAGTTTGTCCTAACAATAAAACGCCCCCAGAATTCAGACTCAAATCAATGTATTGAATTTCAGATTCGGTTCATACTAATACAGAATAGAGCTGGAAAAACACGATTAGCAAAATGGTATATGAATTTCGATGACGACGAAAAGCAAAAACTTATTGAAGAAGTACATGCTGTCGTAACAGTCAGAGATGCAAAGCACACGAATTTTGTGGAGGTAAATCAATTCTGTAAACAATTTCACACAATTTGTATATATTGAGGTGCAAATTTATCATTGAGTAAGGCCAAGAATCCATTGGTGATCTATATTTAACCACCTTGCTTATTGTTTAATTTAAAACTCTATCTCATTTTCATTATTTACAATCCCAACCTAGTGTTGGTATGCTAGTCAATTACCAAAGATTTGTACACTGCTATTTTTAAATTCAGATTGTCTTTCTTTTATCGTGTTGAATTTTATGAGATGTTGATCATTCTGTCTCAAGCTCCAATCATCATGTATGCTAACGAACATGTAAACTAAATTCCTATAGCCATCACAATTGTAGATTAGTGTGTGGGCACATCACATATATTTCAAAATTAGTATTCTCATTGATCAAAATTCAGTGACTATTCAGTAGATTCTCAATTTCAAGGCAATCCTTGAAAGCACTTATAGTATCAATAAAATGGAACATAAGAGATGTGAGGGATGTGGAAACAATTGATAATACAATGAAAAGCCAATTTTTCAATATTACCTTTGAAACATAGAAAAACAAATTGCTGAATAGTTTTGTTCTGTAGGAAGACAATGCAACAGCAGTCAAATCTTATATGGATGTCCCCAACTTCTTGACAGACATATTTAGAACCTGCACATTTTGTCATATTAGCTAATTTCCCTGAACTAATTGTAAAGTTTGGTTTTATTGAGGCAAGTTGTGCAAGGGGGTATTTAAAACATGGATGTGTAAAATGAGTACACCAATTTTTGTGTGAAAACTCAACATAAAGAATGAGAACTCATGTTATTTGGGATTCAATCAAAGGTGTTGCTAGGTAAAAAAAAACTCTTCAAATAAGATTTTTAGGTATTTACAAGACCTACAAAATGACACTACACATAAAAGGATCCGACCAATAGCAAAAAAGTTTTTGACGAAAACATTCTAATGTCTAAAATTAAATTTGGTGAAATAACCTCTTGTTCACATTATGTATACTTTTATTCTGATCAAAAATCTTTTTGCTCACCATAGATAATGTAATCTTGCAAACAGAAAACCAGTGGTATACATCTGATTGTTTATAATTTTTTTTTGTACTTTGATAAAATTTCAGTAACACTATCTTGAATCAAGATAATTTTTGAAAACATACATATATCTTAGATTTAGAAATTATTAATCAACAATAATGAAAGACATTTGAAATTTTGTTTGTGATAATATGCTCAAGTTTTCGATACACAATCAAAGTAGGTACCTATGCTAGATACTAACCAGGCTAAGACGCTTTGAAACATAATCGAAGGTACAAATGGATTAAAGTGTCATGTCACAAAATCATTTAACCTCTTAACGGCTCATGTTCCTAAACTGGAACACTGATTTCAAAAATTCAAAATGAAAAAATCTTAGTCAAAATGATTCAACTTTCACCAACAGTCCACTGTTCCTTATGTGTACCAATGAATATTGTGTAATAAAGGTGACGTCTTACGCCATCTATGAATCCAACGCCGAGATATTGGCAGAATGTCATCATTTGTTGTTGTTGGTTAGGTGCATCGTTTTCTGAAAGGCTTTTCTTGTGTTTTTGATTATTTTATAACGTAAAATAAATACAGGTGAGTCAGTAGATTATTGTAGTATAGTTTTAAAATAAATTGAATACAAAAACTCTTATTAGAAGAGCCGATAACGTAAATATTTTCATAGTTCCGGATTAGGAACAATGGACATTTAGTATATAAATATGGAACACTGGACAAGTTAGTCCTTCACAGTGCTTTATTATTTTGTTTCAGTAAACTATGGCGTCTTTACCAAGCGATAGTGAAGATGAGAATCTGAGCGATTCTGACGATGAATATGTGCCGTCCAAGCCAGGCTCAGATAACTCTACAAGTAGTGACAGTGAAGACGATTCAGAAGATGACCAACCACTGAGCAATTTTTTTGCAAAGGGGACACCAAAATATCAGTGGAATAAAGTTAGGGAAGGCAAAGTGAGTGTTTCTTTGGCGCCATTTACGTCACAAAACCTAGACGACGAGCCTGAAATAGGAAGACCCATACATTATTTCCAGTTATTTTTCTCAGATGAGCTATTAGATCAAATTGTAGAACAAAGTAATTTATACGCTTGCCAACTTGACCCGAATAGACCGCTCAACCTTGCTCGATCTGAATTTGAAGTCTTCTTAGGAACTGTTGTTTATATGTCGATTTTTGGTTTACCGAGACATAGACTTTACTGGAGTTCTGCCACCAGAGTTTCACAGGTGGCCGACTCCATGTCCAGAAAGCGGTGGGAACAAATAAAGAAAAACCTTCATTTCAATAATAATGAGAATCTACCAAAAGATCGAAATGATGTCAATAGAGACAAGCTGTTCAAACTTAGACCCTTCCTGGATAATTTACAGCAAAAATTCGCAAATCAAGTAAAACCTGAAAAACTCTGCGTGGATGAACAAATAGTTCCATTCAAAGGACGCTCTTCCCTAAAGCAATATAATCCCAAAAAACCCAATAAATGGGGGTATAAAATTTTTATTGCATGCGACAAAGATGGCCTTATCCACAATTTTGAGGTTTACACCGGAAAAATACTACCAGTACCTGGGAAAGACGACATAGGGGCAAGTGGAAACATAGTCCTACGACTAGCAGCAGTTATTCCCAAGCACAAAAATCATTTTTTGTTTTTTGATAATTGGTTTACTTCTCTGAAGCTTCTAACTACACTATACAAAGATGGAATCTACAGTTTGGGAACTGTAAGGAAAGATAGAATTCATGGCCTTACGTTTTCAAGCGATAATATTATGAAAAAAAAAGGACGAGGCACGTACGAGGAGTATGAAGCTACCATAGAAGATGTAAAACTATTTGCGCTGAAATGGTTTGATAATAAAAGTGTCTGTCTGGCGAGCACTTTTTACAGATCACATCCCATTGACACAGTTGAACGTTTTGTCAGAAAAGAAAAAACAAAAATAAATATCCAACGTCCAAATATGGTAAAAGAATATAATCTTTTTATGGGTGGAGTAGATTTGCTAGATGGGCTTATATCCTATTATAGGATAACACTAAGAAGTAGAAAATGGTACTTGAAAATATTTTTTCACTTCATTGACTTGGTTATAGTTACTGCATGGATTCGCTACAAAGCTGATATGCAGATAGCAGGGTTGGAGAAAAAAGATATATTAGATTCCCTTGGTTTTCGCGCTGAAGTTTGCTGAGGGATTATGCCTTTTGGGGAAGAGTGAAAATACACGAAAACGAGGAAGACCAAGTAGAAGTATTGAAAGAAATTTTGAAGAAAAAAAGAAAAGGAGCCAAACAAAGCCCATACCGCAGTTTGACGTGCGAACTGACCAAATAGGTCACTTTCCTTGTGAAAAAGAACAAAGGCAGAGATGCAAAAAGCCAGGTTGCGGACTGAAAACATTTTTTTCCTGCATTAAATGTAATGTATACTTATGTATAAATAAGAAAAGGAACTGTTTTGGTGAATTTCATATTTAAGATGATTGACCTTTGTTCCAAAACCGGAACGTTGGCTTATTTTTTTTGCTAAAGAAAAAATAAAGTATTTTTCCAATAAAATGTGTTTTTTATACCTATTCGAATATCTTTTTTGAAGAAAATCTTTTTTTCTCAAGCGTTATTTAAATGTGGACCTTAAGAGGTTAATGGAGAAAATTGACATGAAACATTTTTTATTAGGACCTTTTGATTTATTTTCATTTTAAATATTTAGTTTAATTAGTTTGTTACTTTGTTTTTGCAACAAAGTAATCAGAGAATCAAAGAACGACTCCTTAAGATTAGTTTAATGCAAAAAAAGCAATTTTAAAAAATATCACATTACATCTTTATCCACTTGTCTTCAGTTTGTGTGTTAACTTTATAAACAATTGAGCACATTTTAGTATGAAATATTTTTTTTGTAAACTTTGAAACTCATCTGTGACAGTGTAAAAATTTCACACAGCCGCTTTGTTTTAAAAATCTGTATTATAACATGTTTTTCAAATATCGTAGTGAATTACTTACAAATACGAAATGTTTGAAATTGTTTAAAAGAATAAAACGTAACCCTTCGTTTTGTCCATAAAAATAACATTTATTTTTCAGAATGGTTTGTGATTAATATTGGCAAGGTAAAGTCGTGTATTTTGCTATAAAGTGCCCTTTGAACAAGTAGTGATGTCCGGAAGAGAGGTGTTTTTGGATAAACAATTAGAAATTGTCAAAAACTACTTGACCAATCGACTCCAATTTTGTTGTGGTTATTCAAAAGTATAAAGCCTACGGATGTGAGGAATTTCGAGTATCTGCTTGACACCATAGTCACATTACCAACAAGTGCCAAAACCTGCATTTTGCCTAGGTTTTTAGCCATAACTGTTTTGCTGTTAGTCGGATCCTGTTACGTGTGGTCTCATTTTGTAGGTCTTGAAGATATCAAAAAATCTTATTTAAGGAGTTTTTTCGTTCCTGTCAGCGCTTTCAGTTGAATCCCAAAAAACACGTTTTCTCATTAATTGTGGTCAAATAAAAAGTTTTCCCACAAATTGGTGTACCAATTTTGGGTGGGCCAATGAAAAGGTCGCAGCCCTATTTGTGACTCTTCTGGATATTTTGGGGAAAACGCTCAGACACGTCAATTTTGATTTCTATTTCGACTGCTTTTCATCTAAACCGTACAAAACAGGGTGATCCAAAAGTAAGATATTGCGTTACACTTTAGATTTTTAAATGGAAACCCCCATTTATTTATAATTATTAGATTTTCCATGAAGTTTTCAGTAACTTTTGTACAATAAAGCTTATACATATGTATCTTTAATCATTGTGAGGCTATTTGAATTTATAATAAAATTCGACTAACTTAATACTGATAATAATGGAATGCACGGAAAAAATAATTATGGATATCAGCAAGAACATTTAGCATCAGTCATTGTCATCTTATGTCATAGAAAAATTCAATTCAAGAAAGGGTAGAAATAACAAAACTTTATTACCAAAATGGGAGCATTGCAAGAGCTACTGCCCGGTTGTTTAATGCGTTACATCCAGACAAAAATATGAACGATAACTACGTGGCTTAGTTGATAAGAAAATTTGAAGAAACTGGATCTATATCTAATATTCGCCTTCATTAGTTAGAAATAAAGCCGCAGAAATAGCAGTTTCGGTATACGTAGCGCTTGACAACACCCAAAGCACTTGCTACTTTTTCAGTATTCACACGCTCATCAGTACAAAGAATTTTGAAAGACAATAAATTTCACTCATACAAGATAAAACTTGTCCATGAGCTTAACAATTTATTAAAGCTAATACAGTTCAATGCATTCTCCATTATTTTCGTAGCATTTATTGACCCTTCTTTTGGTTTCTGCATGCCCATTGTTTAAAGTATCTTCAGATAAGGTGTTAATTGCTGCCATTATTCGCTGTTTGAAACAGTCTAAAATGGTTAAGTCGGGCTAACGTGAGGGCCACCTAATAGATTCGTTTGTTCCCAGCCAACGATTTCCGAATCTATCCGTTAAATATCTTGTAACTTCTTTTCTGTTGTGGACGGGCGTCCCATCTTGTTCAAATACAACATCCCTATTGTAAGCCAGGGGCAAACCATCAAGAAAATCTTCTATTTCATTTTGCAAAAAGTTAAGATAATCTCCCCCATTTAAGGGTTCATAAAGATATAGGACCAACTATGCGGGTTCCCAGAACTCCGAGCCACACGTTCACTCCAAACGTGGATTTTCAGTTGCCCAGTAACATGTATTATATTTATTAAATAACCCAAGATTCGTGAAACACGATTCATCAGACCAAAAAATATGATAATGATAATTTCTATCTTCTTGAAGTTGAGCACAAAACCAGTTTCAGTAGGCCAATGTTCTTGGAAAATCATTTTCATATAAGTGATGGCGTACCTGATATTTATATGAGCGGAATCCATGTTTCTTCAAAATCTGCCTAGCCGACACTCACGATTTGCATTTGTTGCTTGTTCCCACTTGCCAAAACATTTATCTCCGCTTCGTCACTTACTACGAAAAGTTCTCTTCATCATCATTGACATTCTCATTTCTAAACTTTGCTTCTAACTTGAAAAAGTATGAATAACTGGGATGTCTTCGATTAGAATATAGCCGAGCGTACAACTCACAAGCATGTCTCGAATTTTTTCTGCATTCACCGAATATTAATAGCATATCAACTTGCTTGTTTCTTGTAAAAAGTAGTCAAAACACATTGTAGGTTTACCTTATACGGAATTGGAATAAGTGAAAGTAAATTTAAGTGAAACGAAGATTGCCAAACGTCAGATAACTAAACAATAATGGGTATGCTATGAATTGACTTTCATTTGTTTTCCACAGCCTACTATTATTTTCAAATAAATGTTATTTAAAAACATCCTAAATTGTCATAGCCTTCTTACTTTCTTACGGCGATTGGTAGCTTCTATGAAATAGTTGTAATTTTAATTTGTTACTACACCGATAACAGCTTGCAGAACATAATTGAAAAATGCATTGGTCTGATTTTTTTGGTGAAAAAGTAGCTAAATGTCTAAACAAGCTCGCGAAAATCGCATCAGATATCTTGTACCTTACCTAAAATTTAGGCCAAAGAAAATTTTATACGGAAATCCCTTGAATTGTTACTAATTTTTCTGGAATTTCTTTTTTTTTTATTAAGTTTTGTGCCTAAAAAGGACCGATTTAAAAAAAGAACAGTTTTTATTGCCCCCGTGAATGCTCGAAATGCCGACCATCACGCTCTATGCATTCCTGAAGCCTCTCATGGATAGACCAAACCGCAGCTTCACTTTCTGCTCTCGGTATGATACGTATTGCATTACGAATCCGGTTTTTCATATTTTCTCTGGTTGTAGGTTGCGTCTGAGACACGTTGTACTTTAACCGTCTCCATACATAAAAATCAAGGCAAGTTAAGTCTGGTGATCGCAAAGGCCATGGAAACAGACTTCCTCTTCCAATCCACCGCTGTTAATATGCTCTCTCGCACATCTTCCAACAACGGTAATTGATTGTCCAAAAAGTCAAGAAAGACATTGCCATTTAGGGATTGCTCAAAAAAATATGGCCCAATAATTCTGCCTCCCAGTATGCCAGATTTAAACTCCAACGCCCTTCATGCTGAACTTCACGCAACCAATGCGGATTTTCTGCATACCAATAATGCATATTGTGCAGATTGGCTCTCCCGTCACTATTAAAGGTCTTCATCGATCCAGAGAATTTGAAATAAAATTTCTCTATTTTCGCGTATCATGTCTAACATCCAATGGCAATAGTCCAACCTCTGATCAAAGTCTTCCTCTTTCAAGGCCTGATGCAAAACGACATGATATAGGTGCATTCTAAAAGTAATTAAAAAAAAGTAAAATTTAAATATATCCCAATATTTTGATCGCCATTAGAACTTATGGTCCTTTAAAATATTTTGAACCGTTGTTCGTGACATGCCCAACTCAAGGGATAATGCCCTTGTACGAACATGAGGATTTCCTTCAATGTATCCCAGTACGCGGTTAATATTTTCTTGTGTTCTTCCAATTCTTTGCCGTTAAAACGTAGGCCGAAAACTACCATTGACTCGTAAACTCGCCACTAACCGGGGAAAAAACTCACATCCCAAAGACGCCGTTTCAGATATCGAGTCGCTTAAACTCTTTTTGCTACTGCGGCATTCTGAAGACATTCAAAATAAACTGCAAAGCATGTTAACAGCTTCATCGTTCGTAAAATGCATTTGGTAAGCACAAAAATGGCTCAAGTAACGCGAAATTATTGACAACCACTGACAATTCGATTATTATTTATGTTTTGATTAGTTATTTATTTTGTTGTATTCGTGCTTCTACAGGGTCCGCCAAAGGAACCTGATGAGTTTCAATATGAAACTACAAATGTATCTTTCAAGATATTTATTTTCATATATAAGTAATCGAATTTTATGTATGGAAAATAACTTCGGTCAAATGATGTCCTTCACTGCGGACACACTCTTCCAAACGGTTTCGCATATTCCCCATTACGCACTGTACCATACTCATCGGAATCGCGCTAATTTCATTGCGACTGTTTTCCTTCAATTCTTCAATGGTCCTTGGGCTCGTTAAATATACCTTGCTTTTGAGATAACCCCATAACCAATAGTCACAAGCCGTGAGATCGGGAGACCTTATCGGCCAAGGAACATCTCCATTCCGCGAAATGACTCTTCCTGGAAACATTTCTCGCAGTAGAACCATTGTTGCTCGTGCTGTATGCGCTGTGGCGCCATCTTGCTGAAACCATACAGCATTTAAATCTATGTTCCGTCGACGAAGCTCTGGTTCCAAAAATGTGTTTAACATTTCCAGATAACGTTGCGAATTGACCGTGACAGAATTTCCAGCGTCGTCCTCAAAAAAATAGGGTCCAATTATGCCGAATCGCGACACTCCGCACCAAACAGTAACCTTGCGACTATGAAGGGGTCGCTGGTGAAGTTCTCTCGGGTTTTCTGCACACCAGTAGCGAAAATTCTGCTTATTTACGTAGCCTGATAACTCGAAATGCGCCTCATCAGACATAATTAAGCCACCTAAAGCGTTTTCATCCAAAAGTTCCAGAAGCTGGTTGCTTGCAGTCAAACGGTTCACAAAGTCTTCAGCTGTCATTTCTTGAACCATCGCTAATTTGTAAGGGTGATAATGTAAATCCTTATGCAAAATACGCCGCGCTGTTGTTTCTGAAAGCCTTAGACTAATTGCTTGTAGCCTAGCTGAACGACGTGGACTTTGCTGCACCGCTGTTCGCACCCTCTCAATATTGGCTGGAGTCCGAACTGTTCGACGCATTCCTGGTGGCTTAGCTTTCATTGCTGATGCAGATCGACGAAAATTTTTGACCCACAACTTAATTGTGTTACGGCATGGAACAGAACCATGACGTCCGACATTGAAATGTGTTCGAAATAGACGCTGTGTAATGATCACAGAGTCGTGATTTTTAAAATACGTCTCGACAACAAATGCGCGATGTTCACTTGTCCACAGCTCCATGACTACTGAAATGGCATCTACTACCGATGTCTTGCCCACTGTAACCGATGTTCTACGTCAAAAAACAGCTTCGTACTATCCATTCTGAAAACGTTAGGTTCCTTTGGCATATATGCAATATGCATTTAATCAAAAATATGCCTTTTGTTATTAGCATTACTTATTTACCTTTTAGCGATATTTTGTAATATTTAAAAAATGATTTTTTTCTGATGAATAAACAATAATTCCAGAAAAATTAGTTTAAAGAAATAAATATTTAAGGGATTTCCGTATGAAATTTTCGTTGGTCTAAGTTTTAGGTTAGGAACAAGATGAGATGCGGTTTTCGCGAGGTTGTTTAGACATCATTTAGCTACTTTTACATAAAAAATATCAATGCATTCAATTTTTTAAGAATAGCTTTTTTCAACTAGCGTTTCGAAGATACAGATACTTTATTTTTAGAAATAAAGAAAAAATTGTCAAACAAAAAAATCTTATCCTCGACTTTAAAGGTCAGGTACTTTTTTTGATAGCAAAATTCACAGAAACATCACCTTTGTAGATTCAAAATTTTAGTTACGCCCCCTAGCGGCCGTTTCAGAAACTTGAAATATTTTTCAGGTTTTTCTCTTTGCCGTTTTACTAAGAACTTTTTTGCCGCAAGCCTCTACTATGGATACGTTCCCGGATACAGTACCTCGCATTTTTAGGGCCGTATCGTCAGTCGTTCCTTCAATTGTAGGACGCCTTTATGGCCTCCTTCATACTTCTTGTCTTTCTTCTTCATCAGAAAGGCTGGGATATTTCTATATTTTTGCTGTTCCGCGTCAGCGTCAGCGCTCTCCTATTGTCAGGCCATGTTTTCTTCTTGAATTGTAAGAAATTGCAGGCTATATAACAGATGATATAAATCAAAAGCATGAACAATTTGATGCAAATAGATATTTGTAACATAACCTCAAAATAAAGCGCTGACACGGAAGAGTAGAAAACTATGAAAATTAAGGAGGCCATAAAGGCGTCCTACAGTTGTAGGAATGATTGACGATACGGCCCTTAGTTGGCCACCCTTACTTAAAATAAAAATGTAGTTGTAAAGGAGGCGAATAAAAGCAAGTCATTATTACTATCATTTGTTTTCCAGTTTCGCAATTTCAAGATAGTCTACCGCCGATACGCTGGCCTGTATTTCTGCATATGCGTGGACGTGAACGACAATAACCTGTATTACCTTGAAGCTATCCACAATTTCGTCGAAGTGCTCAACGAATACTTCCATAACGTTTGTGAGTTAGATCTTGTCTTCAATTTTTACAAGGTGTACACGGTTGTAGACGAAATGTTTTTGGCGGGTGAAATCAGGGAAACTTCGCAAACGAAGGTTCTCAAACAGTTACTGACACTGAACTCATTAGAATAATGCATCGCGATCATTGTTAGATAAATTACAGTGTTTTGTTGTACGATTTAAAAGTCTTTGTCTGGTAGGATACTTGTGGTGTACAGTGACATTCAGACTACCTTGCGATGGTGGAAAGCTAGAAAAGTCAGCGATTCCAACGTTTAAATACGACTGTTACTTCTAGGACATATTTGATGCATGTGTTGTCATATTTACTTCAGGCATTGTCGTAAAATATCACTCAGTAAACCACAGGGGTATTACATATCTTGAAAAGTGACGTTGACTTTTTTGACATTAGGTTTTTGTGACATAAGGTATATTCTTTAATTCACCGGTTGAGCTACCGGTGCAACCGGTTAGCCAATTTTGTGTCCCTTAATTTCCGCTGGAACGACCGGTTGTACATCAAACTTGTATTTATATTGATGGTGGATATACCACCGGTGCCAACAGAATCCACCGACGTTCGGGCTCGGTTGATACACGATATTCTAACCTCTACATTTTATCAGTTTTTGACAACTACAGTTTTGTGTGAAAAAATGGAAGAAGAAAAGATTGAAGTTATCTACAGCATAGAAGTCGCGTGAAGTTTAATGTTTTTTTTAACACAATTCGAAATAAACAGCATCTAAAAGCAAGTGATTTTGTTTTGAATTATGCATATCTACGATCTCAAATCTAACCTCATCAGTCTAAAAATGTCGATTTTCTGGTTTTGTTCTGTTTTTATTCCTGTATGCATACAGGAAGTCCTAAAATGTCGATTTATGCATACAGGAATCAAAACAGAACATCGTCATTTTTCGGACTTACGAGGTATTGATTTGAGACCGTCGATATCGAAATTTCTTGGTTTTCTGATTTATAGTTCTTATATTGATTCTCGGAGCACACATTCTCTCCGCTGGATAACTTCTTCATCCGAATTATCACTCGAATCGCTTAACAAACGTTCCACGACAATACCAACTGCTGCTTACATTGATATAATGATTTTAAATGATACGGTGTTCAAATTAACAAGTATCTATTCACGATAAAATAAAGGTTAGGTTTTCTCATATGACAGCAACCTGAAGGCTAAAAATGCGTCTTTTTATTAACCACCATTCAACGGAACCGGTTGCTGACGTCATCACATCAGCTGTCAACCATAAGTTCACCGGATCCATCAGTCATGGAATCAACCGGTGAATTAAAGAATATACCTATGATGTACTATCAGATTTCAACTTGGAACTAGCTGTTGTTTACTTGATGTGCACTCGTTTAGCTGAACGTGCTGCCTAAACGTCATGACGCTTTAGCTATCATGGATTGACTCTGATGTGATGCAACATCTGCTTCAGAGATGGCATTATTGAAGGTCGAAGCTGTAAGTTGTATATTATATCTGGAAGGACGGGCGAATCGGCAGTGCATAGACGCATAGTGAGGATTTGTGTGCTAATAATTTGTGTTGAAGATTCTTATCTCAAATATACTTACTTGAGATGTATGCTTCATCCTGGAAATTACATATGCAAATTTGCTGAATTTAAAAATAAAAATCGCTGGTAAGTGAAGTATATTACTACAAACAATTGAAAAAATAGGCTCCATACAGCAATATTTATGAAAATTGTCATTTAAATTTTGTAGAATTTTATTTCATGATGTCAAGCAGAAAACAAAGCAGCCCATAGATGTGAGGCACTGCGAAAATGTCTTGTGTGTGATGCTTCATTCCTAATATTTTCTGCAATGTGGCTTAATTACACACAACGTGGGCGCGGTGGTGATTTTTCAAAGTTTTTGAAAACGCAAAAGACAGGACGATTCAAGTAATCCGTCAGGTACAGCTAACATAACATACACTATAATTTTCTCACGCAGCAAATATCACTGATTTTATAAACATGCAGACCTATACTCGCTATCACCACATAATCATCTAGATGCGATCTTGCTACTCTGATGCTCAACCAATTTTCTTTCTGTCACATCTTCTCAGTGAGAACAACAGCGGAATGAACTATTCGCACACTAGGGGCTATCTAGTCAGCAAGTTGACATTTTGTCGGATTTTTGACATTATAGGTATTTTACGTAATAACCCTGCGCACGGCTATTATGTAAAAAACCTATGAAACGTCAAAAAAAACATAAAACGACATCTTGCAGACTAGGTAGTTTTTAGGGTGCAAATAGTTCATTCCACGTTTACTCGCTATGATCGCTGTGAGCGTCCATCTAAGGAAGAATGACTCAACTATACGCATTGTTGGTTGCAGAAATCAACTATATGTTTTCTGAAGGCGAGTAGTCTGTAGTGTTCATCTCTGAGATGTGAAAGAAAGAAAGTTGGTTGAATAGCAAGAGCGCACTGGATGATTATGTGTATTGGTCTGTACATGTATAAAATCAGTGATATTTGCTGTGTGAGAACATTATTACTGAATATGCTGCCAATGAAGTATATCTATTAAGCTGTGCCCGACGGGTTATTTATATGTTGTCCTTTCTCAAAAACTTTGAGGGAAATCGCCACTGCGCCCGCGTTGTGTGCAATTAAGCCACATCACATAAAAATTAGGAATGACGCATCATACATCAAATATTTTGCAATGCCTCGCATCTAGACGCTGATTTGTATTTTCAATTGGCATCGCAAAATAAATTTCTATAAAATTTAAATGACTGGAAATAAAAAATAATGTAATAACCTTTTCACTTTCATAAATAGTCCTGTGTGTAGCATATTTTCTTTTCTTATCTCTCTCGTTTTTTGAATTCAGGAAATTTGCATATACATATGTAATTTCCAGAATGAATAAGAAAAAGTGGAGGCGCAACGAATTTCTAGCATTGAATCTCAAGTAAGTGTATTTGACACAAGAAATCAATGCAATTATCATCAACACATATTATTAGCACACAATTCCTCACACTATCCACCTATGCACTGCCGTTGCCTTCTAGCTATAGTATACCACTTATAGCTTAGACCTCCTATACTGCCATCTCTGAAGCAGATTTTACATCACATTAGAGCCAAATATTGATAACTGAAGCATCATGACGTTTAGGCAACACGTACAACTACAAAACGAGTTCACTTGTCTCAATCAGCTAGTGCTGAGTTAATATCTTATAGAAAACCCTAGAGATGTCACAAAAAAACCGACATAATGTCACTTTTGAAGATACGTAAAGCCCGTGCGTTTCACGCTTGTCAATTCAAGCAAATCTATGACTGCAAAAAAGGGAGCAATGATTGCCCCTTTCTAATTTATCCTGACTGCACGGACGCTAAATGCACGACATTGACAATGCGTTGTAAGGCACTCTTCCACCAAAAGTAGCCCGATACAACCCAATTTTCTCTCAATTTGAAAAAGCCAATAAGTATGACTTATACTAGGAATGCATAATTTAAATTATTCTTAAAAACCTTGACTGGAAGAGAAGCGTATAGGTAACTTATTTCACAAATAAAAGTTCCCGACCTAGCAAAGATACAAGACATTTTTTCTGAGTTTTTTTATATTTCTCAACAAAGTCTCCTTGTAACTACATATTTCTCCCAGCGATGATTTCATCTCTGTAACCCGTCCAAATAGTGCTCGGCGTTTTTCTCTGCAAAATAATTCTTCACGAAAGTGGTTGCCTCTTCATTTGATGTCAGTCTCTGTCCTCCAAGCGCAATTGTTAGATTAGGTAACAAAAATAAGTCGCTTGGGGCTAGATCTGGTGAGTGAGGTGGTTGGTCAAGCAGTTCAAACCGTAATTCGTGGATTTTCGCCATGGCAACCGCTAAGGTGTGAGACGGTGCATTGTCTTGGTGAAACAGAATTTTATTTTTCAGCAAATGTGGCCATTTGCAACATCTGCCTTGAGCATGTCACGTAATGATGCGTAGTATGCTCCTGTAATGGTTTTTCCTTTTTAAGATAATCGATTTAAATAACTCCATGACTATCCCAAAAAACAGTCACATATCAAAATAGTTTTTGCTTTTTTGGAAACGGTTCCCCCTTTGCAGTCCACTGTTTGGACTATATTTTTGTTTCGGGCGTATAATGGTGTATCCAAGTTTCATCTACAGTAATTAATGGACCCCAAAACTCGGATTTATTGCACATAAACTGCGCCAATAGAGCGTTGGAAATGTTCATTCGAACACGTTTTTGTCTAACGTGAGCAGACGTGGCACCCAACGCGCGGACACCTTTCTCATACCTAAATATTGATTTAACATGTGACAAACACGTTCTTTTGACACGTTTTTGGACTTCCAGAACATTAATCGTCTCCCAAGCCAGGTTTAAACTCATCTTTGATTTGCGTGCGCGTATTGCCTTTCAATAACAAATATTTAATGATTTTGTACATTTTCACAAAAATACTCACCTCAACTCACTCAAACGACTATAACATAACAACTGCGCATCCAAAATAGCTGACACTTTGGCGAGTAACTGTCAACAGATGAACAGCTAAATTCACTACCTTTTATTTACGAGTGCCATCTTCACATTGAGGTCGGAAACTATTCAGACCACCCTGGTTATCTCCAGCGGATAACAATAACAATAATGACAATGTTTATTGGTCTAACTACAGATTTTTCGAATAAATTATAACGGCAGTGTTCAATGAACATAAAGTGTCTAGAAATATATACTTGTGCTTGGGTTTAAACTGAACTTATGAATTAAAAAGTATACAACAAATTTCTTAGAAGTATACTAGTTAAATATATAATATTGTAACAATTTATCAAGTTTGGTATCTTCGAGCTTATGAATTCCACATCATGGCCGCAGCGTTGAGCTCCCCATTCACCTAAACCTGAATACTGGAGTGATGTTGAATCTCCATATTTACTGGCCGCCTGACATAAAGCCATTTAAAGCGATTATGAATGTCGACCTGTAAAAGAAAGTAAGCGCGCGATTTTCGTTCGTATATAATGTGCACTATACCAATACCACTTACCCGATAAATCGACGTTAGAGAGCGCGACGCGTATAGCTCTGGAATGTCTCTTATAAACCACCGGGGAAGAATAAGTTGTGGCCAACTGTGTATATTTCCAATGAATGGCTTCCTAAAACACTGGTGTCCTAGTGGTTAAAGATTTTTATAAGCAGCAGTAGCGGAACGTATCCTTTAGAAGGTTAGGGAATGCTGAAAATGTTACAGTTTTCCTGTTTTTAAAACGTAGTTGCTAATTTAACATTACATTGAAAAATGAAATTGCGAATACCAATACTAGCAGTAATGTAATTAATATCTAGGAAACTATCCTAAATGCTTAAGTGGATATCAAGACACAAACTTTGATAAAAACTAAACGCAAATACAGACATGTCTTATTTTAATTTGAAATGCCAAACCTAATTCGATATTAAATTCAGTTTAAAACCTTTATTTAACACTGGCATCAAAGGAGAAGCAAAACAACAATAACTGTATTTTATACTGTAACCTCATTATTTATTTGTTTTATCCCCTTGAGTATCATGTTGTAAATTGATCTCAGCTTTCCTTAACCTTGTTTTTGGGTATAATCATACAGTGACTGGACTATAATGTTATTGGTTTATGAATGACCCAGCCATGGCACTGCTAGAACATGTTAATAATACTATGATTTTAATTATTAATATAAAACACATGGAACTTAATTGAAAGTAGACGCTAATATGAAAACAAGATATTACTTATCTCTTCCTCGTAATTTTATTTTTCCTCGGTTACTTTAGTATTTTGCTACTTTTTACTTTCATTTTGTAAATCGGGCAAAAGTTACCAAAGTAGTTTGTTCGCACTATACAAGATCAATATTATAGAAATAGTTGATTTAAGAATATAGTTTCTCAAAATAATGAAATGAAACATATTCTAGCGGTGCCATTCTAAGTTTTCACATAGGTTTATGTAGAGGATTTTTTCAAATGGACAAACATCCACTCATTTGGTAAGACAGTACGTTCTAAAATTCTGAACCGTTTTTTATTTACTGTATGGTGTTATAGATGAAAATGTACGACCTAGAACGTTCTAAATTCTTAGATACTTAGATTTTGGCATTTGATAAATAATTCGGCTTGTTCCGAAGACTTGTCGAAGGTTATATATGATATGTAATTTAAAATAAGTTATATATAATATTGTTCAATTAGTTAAATATATAATCTTTCAAATAATGAAAATACTTGTTTTATTTTGTGATAAACAAAATGCTAAATATGTGGATTGTGAAGCACAAAACATTGTGTACAAATTGTATATAAATTTTGCGATAATATTGTATTATAGAAATCCTGACACATATCAGATCCAGTAGAACCTATGTGAAAACAGTTCCCCTATGTTTTGTGTCTATATGTACAATAAATTCGTATTTTGTTATATGTATGTGTACTTTCTAAGTTATAATACTCATTTATAAGTATGCGAGTTATTCCTTATATTTTTTACCCTTGTTTGGGAAAAATGCGAAACATTCCTATAACTGCTAATGTTTCTAAACGAATTTTTATTTTTATTTATATTTATCAATAAAGGTATAGTAGATTGTTTTAACTTACATTGTTTCAATTAACAGACCATAGTGTTCCTTTTATATATACGTAGTCGTGCCATAAGTTCTGTCCCATGATAATCTCATGATAAAAATGAAACAAGATAAGACATATTTATATGAAAGATATTATTTATTCGACAACATTTTTAGAATTCATAATCAAACAGTTTTATTCAAAATGTCCCCCCTTGGCCTTCACACACTGCTTCAATCTCGCGGGCCACTCATCTATCACTGCACGCACAGCTTCCAAAGGAATAGCTGCCGCTGATCGGATCAAATCCGCTTTCAGGGACTCGATATTACGGTGGGCTTTGGAGCAGGCCAACTGCTCTAGCAGGTCCCACAACTTGTAGTCTAAAGGATTGAGGTCCGGACTCCCTGAGGGCCAATCTTCCGCAGCAATGAACTCTGGCACATTGCTTTCCAGCCAGCGCTGCGTACTCTTAGCCTTGTGAGCGGGGGCGGAATCCTGCTGGTAGACCCAGTGTTGGTTGGCAAACAATGTACCACTTAAAGGCTTGACGATAGGATCCAGTATGTCGCTCTGATAGTTTGCCGCTTTTGTTTTCACGCCCTGTTTACAGAAATGGAGCTGAGTGACCCCTTCGTAGGACACCCCCCACCAAACCATGACTGACGCAGGGTGGTGGCCTCTCTCAACTCTCGGAATGATCTCCGAAGCTTCCTGTGAACTCCTTGCATACACTTTGTCATTTTGTCGGTTGAATTTTTCTTCTATGGTGAAGATTTTCTCATCCGTGAACAAAATCTTTCGGAATCCCCCAGCTGCGTACCTCTCCAAGAGCTTCTTGGATCTTGTCGCCCTGATGTGTCGCAAGGTGGCCGTAAGTCGCTGGCCCGTACGTCTCCGGTAAGCCCCTAGCCCTAGGTCTTGTTTAATGATGCGCGACATCGTCCGGACAGGAATCTTCATTTCCCTGGATAGGATCTTCTGCTTCCGGAGTGGATTCCTTTGAATCCTGGCTTTTACGGCTTTGATGGCTGCTGGAGTCCTTACTTGACGAGGTCTTCCGCTTCTTGGCCTGTCATCAACAGAGGACGTCTCATTGTACCGCTGAATGGTCCTAGACACAAATTTACGCGATATTTGAAGGCCGCGTAAGAGTTCAAAAATCTGACTAGCACTGTGATTACACTTATGTAAAGCTATCACTGCAATACGGTTCTCTGCCTTGCCCCACTCCATCGTTATGCTTCGAGAGATCAATACAAACTGAGGTATATGTAATTACCCGAAAAGCGCTTAATCAACTGACACCACAATGTAAACAATCGGACAAGTATTAACAGGTCTACACTTGTTTGAAAACGAGGGACAGAACTTATGGCATGACTACGTATATATATATATATAGAGAAAATTATCATGCGGAGAAAGGTATATAACAAAAATAGGAAAATAATGGACAAAATCCGCAAAAAGTGGATTCGAGCAGAAAATAGGATAGGTAACCCGAGCGATACGTATTTCTGCTGGTTGGCTTCATCAGGCCCGAAATGAATGCACATATGCAACTACAAAAGTAGAGACACATGCCCATACATCCGGATACGGGTGTAACCTGAGGAAACAAAGATGGAGAGGAAAAAAAGACACACGAAGTCCACAACAAGAGCCAACCTACACATTGTAGTATAAAATGGCTAGAAGACCTCGAATTTTCAAGGCGACAAATAACCACAACCACGCGGCCGGTTATAGCCACTTGCTGTGGTACTTCAAGCCCAAAGGATCTACAAAGAGAAAATTATCATGCGAAGAAAGGTATATAACAAAAATAGGAAAATAATAGACAAAATCCGCAAAAAGTGGATTCGAGCAGAAAATAGGATAGGTAACCCGAGCGATACGTATTTCTGCTGGTTGGCTTCATCAGGCCCGAAATGAATGCACATATGCAACTACAATGTGTAGGTTGGCTCTTGTTGTGGACTTCGTGTGACTTTTTTTCCTCTCCATCTTTGTTTCCTCAGGTTACACCCGTATCCGGATGTATGGGCATGTGTCTCTACTTTTGTAGTTGCATATGTGCATTCAGCTTTAAATATACTTATTATGTTGCCAAAAAATCAAGTTAAGAAATTATTTTTTCTGGGTGTAACACTTCTAATGTCACTGAGTACCTATATATATATATATATATATCAATCACTTGTCATCTGTCGACGCTTTATCTTCCGTGCCGTCCCCCTCTCCACGTGTAGCGGAAACAGAAAGTTAGAGACTGCATTCCGATTGTTTCAACAAAATGTCGTTTCACGTGTAATATTTTTAACTTGTTCGGGTGAATTGATATTTTTATCATTTAACGAAGGTATCTGTCGTTTTACAACAAACCCAATGTCATTGTACTTTTGTTTTTATACTGATTATAAGTTCGATCTTCTCTACGTTCGTTCTGAAACACCTTGTGGCTGCAACCTCACCGACGTGTAAGTTGTCTGACAATTTAAATCTGTCCTGTTTTCTTTGCTAGCATCACAATTGTGTTTTCAGAATCCTGATGAAGGCTCCATAGAGAATGCCGAAAGCTTGATTTTATCGTCAAAAGAGTCAACTTAAGCCTAAGAGTTTTGCCAATTTCCCAATTAACAATTAATTGTATTTTGTACCCAACTGGTCGTTGGCTTTGGCAATGACTACCGCTCATATATATACTAAGTGACATATAAATCCGAACACCCAGTTTAAATGGTTTTATTTTAATAAAATTTTGTATAAGTACTTAATGAAGCATAATAAGTAAATGATAAGAATTTCAAAATAATTGCACTGCTTTAAAGCCCTTTGACCTTTAATAATGTGTGGATGCACCCTGATGTGCTACGCATTCTCCAACGCGCCTAGGCATTCTTCTGATCAGGTGGTCAATGTCCTCCTGTGGTATCTCATTCCAGGCAACCACCAACTCCTCTCGAAGTTCTTCTAGAGTCTGAGGAGGACGTTGCAAATTGAGCAATCTCCTACCCATCATATCCCACACGTGCTCAATTGGGAATAAGTCGGGAGATCTTGGTGGCCATGGTAACAATGTGACATCATTATGTTGAAAGAAGTCTATTGTGATTCTTGCAACATGCGGTCGGGCATTATCTTGTTGGAAAGTTGGATCTGCCAGGGTGTCAAGATAGGGTAAAAGATGGGGTTCTAGAACTTCGTGGATATAACGCTGCGCGTTCATGTTACCTCTGATGAAGATTAAAGGTGACCTGGAACCATAAGCTATAGCACCCCAAACCATAACTCCAACAATGTGTTGAACATGTCTTTCAACAAAAAACTGTGGATTCTTCCTTTCACCACGTCGCCTTCTAACCCTGGCACAACCATCGTGCATGCCTAAACAAAATCGAGACTCGTCACTAAAGACAATACTGTTCCATTCCTGATCCCAGAGTGACCGTTGTCTGCACCACTCAAGGCGTTTACGTCGGTGTTCTCGAGTTAAAGGGAGGACCCAGTGAGGCCGGTATGAAAACAAGCCAACACTTCTCATTCATCGGCAAACACTTCGCATGCCAATAGGTCTTCCGTGTTCTGCAAACCATTCATTTGCAATGGACCTGGTAGTGGAGAAACGGTCCCTTAAGGCCAATAATCTTAGGCGGCGATCTTCACGGTCTGTTGTTCTACGGCGGCATCCAGTGCCCCTTGCTCTTTGCGTACGGCCTTCTCGAAGCCAAGCCTGACAACACCTAACCACGAGTTGACGAAATCGTACAGGTCTCCGTACTGTAGGCATCGTAACCGATCGTAAAGGATGTCAAGAACCAAAATCCGCCAACGTTGATTCTTTACTGCGGCTGAAATATTCATTTTTAGAGCGTTAGTGAATTAAAAAAAAGCAGTATAAAAACCGGAATGTCCAACTGATAAGGCTGAAAATTTTTTCACTTGTTATTTACAGTAAGATAAATACATTCACCAACTATTATTAAAATAAAACCATTTAAACTGGGTGTTCGGATTTATATGTCACTTAGTATATATTGTTCAGATAATTCAGATTTTGATATAATAACGATTCTCGGCACGACGCGTACGATGCTATTCGAAAACTTCCACGTCTCGGTCAGAGTTTGATGAAGATGAACCCATTGCAGAATTATAGTAAAATATCGATGTAAACGCGGCAGAAATATTTCTACTAACAGATTACTCAAAATAATCGGACACTGTAACTACCCAAATGAAACTCTTATTAAAGTTACTACCGACTTTCTTTATTAAATATCACTAGACACTACCTTAAATAACATCCACCACAAACTCAACAACTCAGAACCCTATGTCGCGAGTATCCATCACGCTTTGACGTCTACTGAGGTGAACAGCTTATCAGAAAGTGCCATTTTTGTGTTAGTCTGCGTCATTGGCAATGATGAATCGGGTGTCAACCTAGTAAAACTTGTAGCGTTTTGTTTTTAGTATGCAAATAAAATTTTCTAAATAAAAGAGCTGTTAGCAAGTACAAAATGAATCTTTAGCCTACAAAAAACCAAAACAAAATACGGCTATAACTACCTGACGTTGGCGGATCCGTCAAAATTACGTGTTCTATGCCGATATGGGAAATGTTCAGATATCACTAGATAATCAGCTGTCATTCTACCGTGTTGGATACTCGTGAAATAGGGTATAAACTCGCACTTGGAATAACTTTTCGTAACCAAATTTTCTATATAAGGCGCCAAGTATTTCCCTCCAACCCAAAACCAGGAGCGAGATGTCATTTTCCGTACATCGTGAGATCGATATCAAACTATACCCTATTTTACGAGTATCCATCACTGTAGAATAACAGCTGGTTATCTAGTAATATTTCAAAATTTCCCATATCGTCAAAGGACACATTATTCTGATGGATCCGTCAATGCCAGGCAGACAGCCACATTTTGTTTTGTTTTTTGTACGCTACAGATTCAGTTGGTACTTGCTAAAAACTCTTTCATTTAGAAAAGTTCATTTGCATACAAAAAACAAAACGCTACAAACAATTTTTTGCTATATTTACAGCCGATTCATTATAGCCAACGTTACAGACTAACATAAAAATGTCACTAGCTGATCAGCTGTTCACCTCAGTAGACGTCAAAGCGTGATGGATACTGGTGAATAAGATTTATCGAACTTGATCAGCATATAATAAACACAGATTTTTTTTCATCCTTCTAACAGATTACGTTAACAACATCCGGTGTGAATACTGTGTTTATGCCTTGATTAACATATCTCTCTTGGCCATAAGTCATCCTAATTAACACTTGTGAATATTTGGGAAGCGGACGGCCTTCATCTTCAAGAACCGATGAAAACATCAACAGAATCCGGGATCGTGTGTGCCCAAATCGTCACTTGACAGTCAGAATAACCGGGAAAGAGTCAAATGTCACTAACATTACCATCATTCATCAGATCAAGAACAACATCATGATAATGCTCCTTGTCATACAGTAATGTAAATAAACGAGCTTTTAGTCACGGTGTTGTGGAGGTTAGGTTTCGGTCCGAAGCCGCTGTGGCAGCAGAAACTCGCACAGGCCGCAAAACTTGGCATTACGGACATGCCGACTGGGAGGGGCTCAGAGACTTCTTCTCTAGCTTTCCTTGAAGGGATGTCTGTTTCACTGACGCGGATGCGTCGACTGTCTGTTCTTCAATAACCGAAATTATCCACGTCGGAATGGAGGAATACATCCCTCACACAGTGAAAGTTCCTAAACCAGGGTCCAACGGCTGGTTCAACAAATCGTGTGACACTGCTCGCCAGCAGAAGATCAAGGCCCACAGAACCTACTTACAAAACAACACTGTAGAGAACAGACAAGCCGACGTCGAGTCCAGAAACAAATATAACGAAGCGGTTCGCAATGCCAAAAACCAGCATGATATAAAAGTTAGGCACAGGGTAATGTCGCAGCGCAATGGCAGTCGGTCTTTCTGGACGCTGGCCAAGCAGATTGAAAAGAACTTCTCACACAGTAGCCTTCCACCACTTACGTGTCAGGATGGAACTATTGTATTCGACTCAAAGGCCAAGGCGGAAGTGCTAGAAAAGATCTTTGCTGCCAACTCCACCATGGACGTCCCCACCAACGCCCAAGTGCCGTCAATTCAAAGGGTTCCCCACACTATGCGGGAGGTAACATTCAGGCATAAGACCGTAAGACGAGTGCTCTTGTCGCTCGACATCAACAAAGCTTCTGGTCCGGACTTGATTCCTGCCATTGTACTGAAGAGATGTGCAGCGGAGCTTGCTCCAGTTCTTTCGCGTCTCTTCCAGGTATCTTATGAATCCGGCACCTTCCCAGAAAACTGGAAATTTGCTCATGTACAGCCCATCCCAAAAAAAGGATCTAAAACCGACCCTTACAACTACAGGCCTATAGCTCTGCTTTCTGTTATAAGTAAAGTGATGGAGAGGTGCATAAATCGCGAGCTTCTGGACTACCTCGAACGTCACAGCTTGATTAGCGACAGGCAGTACGGTTTCCGGCACCAACGATCCACAGGGGACCTCCTAGCTTACGTCACGCAACTGTGGAGTAAACTCATCCAGTCTCATGGTGAGGCTCATGTCGTTGCTCTTGACATCACGAAAGCGTTCGATCAGCTGTGGCACGCTGCCCTCTTAAGCAAACTTCCATCCTACGGCCTCCCAGAAAAGCATTGCAGATGGGTGGCTGACTTTATCTCTGGCCGCAAGATATCCGTCGTAATTGACGGATTCTCCTCTTCATCCCACAACGTCAACGCGGGTGTTTCCCAGGGATCGGTCTTGGCTCCAACACTGTTTCTCTTACAAATCAACGACCTCCTTTCCTGCACGATCAACCCAATCCACAGCTTCGCTGATGACAGCACTCTACATGCAGGAATTCAGAGTGACAAGCCGATCTCTGCCGCTGAGCTGGAAAAAAGAAGACTAGCGACGACTTCTTCTCTGACAAAAGACTTGGAGGCTATCACTGCTTGGGGACGCAACAATCTTGTACAGTTCAATGCTTCCAAAACACAGTACTGTACTTTGACGAACAAAAAGCGTCCTAGCGCTCATACAGTTTCGATGGACGGTCGGTTCTACCAAAGAGCCATTCATTTCGGCTGGTCGGAGTCCAGATCACCGAGGACCTGATCTGGCACGAACACATCTCTTCAATAGCTGCAGCTGCTGGGAAAAAGCTAGGCTATTTGTTTAGGGCTAAGAAGTACTTTTCTCCGCATGACCTTCTCACTCTATACAAGGCCCAGATAAGGCCTAGCCTCGAGTATTGCTCACACATTTGGGGTGCTGCCGCCCCGACTACATTGTCCATGCTCGATGCTGTCCAGAGGAGGGCGGTCCGACTGATCGATGACTCTTCTCTAACAGACAGTCTTGGGACTCTTTCGCACCGGCGGGCCGTCGGCGATCTAGCTCTTTTCTATCGCTACACCAACGGGCTTTGCTCCTCAGAGCTCTCTTCTATGATGCCGCCGCGCGATGTGCCTGCCAGACAGACCCGCCTGACTTCGGCGTCCCATCCTAACCGTGTCAAACTTCGTACATCCAGAACTGGCCGATACGACCGCTCCTTTGTCCCGAGGGTGTCTAGATTGTGGAACAATCTACGGGAGGAAGCTTTTCCCAGTTCTACTAACCTTAGGCAGTTCAAAAATCGTATTAACAAAATTTCTTTGGAATCATCATAGCAGCCGCGGTGTTCCGGCATTTAGGCTTCTGCCTGCGCGGCTGTTTCGATATAAAAAAAAAAAAAGTAAAAACATTTATGTGGCTTCTCAGTCTCGCCTGACTTTAGTCCTTATGACTGTTTTCACTTCCCGAAGTTGAAAAATCACCTCAAGGGAACTAATTTTGAGACAGTCAAAAACATTCAAACGGTTGTACTCGACCACCTGAAGGCTATTCCAGTATCGGAGTTGCAGCACTGCTATGAGGAGTGGAAGAACCGTCTCCAGTGCTTCAGAAGAAATTTATTTTGAGAGTCACAATATAAAATTGTAATTATATTTGAATAAAAATGAACTTAGAAAATTCAGCCTAAAATTAAATAATTATTATATAAAAAAATAATTTACAGACCTCGTAATGCACCACTGAAAAATAAGCGTTTTCGCCACACTCGAAGCATGGACACAAATCTGATACAATGTCTAGATTGATGTGACAGCCATTGAATTTGCGTTTTATTGCAAATTACGGTATCTCACTGCTGCTGTACAAAATTCTGCTCGATAAAGACTCGGTCTGTCTGGCACGCACTTCGCGCGGCGGCATCGTGGAGGAGAGCTCCGTTGGTGTAGCGGTAGAAAAGACCTAAATCCCCGACGGCCCGCCGATTCGACTAGTACGACGCTTTTTGTTCGTGTGTTTTGGAAGCATTAAACTGTACTGTCGTTAATCTGTAAGAGGCACAGTCTCGGATCCAAGACCCATCCCTGGGATACTCCCGTGTTGTCGCTGTGGGATAAAGAGGAGAATCCATCAATTACGGTGGATATCTTGCGGCCAGAGAGAAAGTCAGCCATCCACCTGCAAAGCATCTCTGGGAGGCCATAGGATGGAAGGTTGCATAAGAGGGCAGCGTGCCACAGCTAATCGAACGCTTTGGTGATGTCAAGAGCAACGACATAAGCCTCACCTTAAGACCCCGATGAGTTTAATGACTTAAGCTAAGAAGTCCCCTGCGGATTGGTGGTGTAGGTGGTAAGCAGAGCTATAAGCATGTAGTTGTAAGGGGTGGTCTTAGATACTTTTTTTTTTGATGAGCTGGACGTGAGCAAATTTACAGTTTTCTGGGAAAGCTAGCTGGATTCGCAAGATATGTAGAACAGTCGCCAAAGAACTGGAGCAAGCTCCGCTGAACACCTCTTCAATACAGCGGCAGGAGGAAAGTCCGGACCAGAGCTTTGTTGATGTCGGTCTTATGCCTGAATATTACTTCCCGCGTAGTGTAGGGAACCCTATGAATCGATGACACTTGGGCGTTGGGCTGGCGTCCAAGATGGAGTTGGCAGCAATGTTCTTGACAAGCACTTCCCCGTTAGCCTTTGAGTCGGTTACAGTCATTCCATCTTCACATATGTAAAAGGTGGAAGGCCACTCTATGAGGTTCTTTCAATCTGCTTGGCCAGCGTCCAGAAAGACCGCTATTGCGCTACGACATTACCCTAACTTTTATATCGTGCTGGTCTTTGGCTTTGCGGACCACTTCGTTATATTTGCTTCTAGACTTGAGGACGGCTTGTCTGTTCTCTACAGTGCGGCTTGATCTTCTGCTGGCGATCAGTGTCTCACGATTTGTTGTATCAGCCGTGGACCCTGATTTAAGTACTTTCACTGTATGAGAGATGTATTCCTTCATCCCGACAAACATCTCTCCAAGGAAAGGTAGAGACGAAATAACAGCGAGGTATTCAAGTAGGTCATCCCAGTTATGGTCCGAGGGAGAGCGATAAAGGTAGCAAATAAATTTGGTGGATGTTTTGGAGTTGAGGCGAAGCCACAGAATGTCCTTTTGTTTCCATGGATTTTTTTCTTAATTTTGGTGTGTTGTTCTATTAAAAACTTAATAACTCGGAATCTCACTAGACTCTTTATCTGAATCAAACCTTATACCAAAAAAAAGGTTATAAAAAATTGGATCCAAAGTACAATTCGCGTTTTTGACCACCCTGTATGAGCAAAAATGAAAATTCGAAAAAGTGATAAATAAAGATAAAAGTTGGGGTGTGTAAGTTTTTTTGATACAAAATTCAGCACTCCAAATTTCAAAATGACGGACTGAGGGGTTGACGAAGTGGGGAGTTTTTCTAGACAAAACACCTTATATCTCAGTAGCTAAAGACCAATTTTATATAAATTTTCTTCTTTTGAATTGGTTTATTCAAATACCTATGCAATAAAATTTGAGGCATACCATCTGCAAAATCACAACTTTGATAGGTCGAAATTGGGACACCCTGTATAATGGCCAATATTTTAGAAATTTTCCCTCAAATGTCATGTATAACATTCCATAAATAGATTTCCCCAAAATGTATTTGTTTATGAGTAATATTCCGTCCACACATGGATGGGCCACCCTATATACGTATGTATATATACAGGGTGACTTCGAAGTTGAGTCATTTATTTTAACAGTGAATAGATCTGATCAAAAGAAATGTTTTTTTCCTTTACCATTTTTCTGGTAAAATTAAAGTAACAAAGTTATAGCCCTTTGGAAGTTTGAGTACCGCCCTGTCTCAATATCATGTGCTCGTGTTTGGCAACAACGGATATAATCCGCCTTACCGGTTCATCGCATCGGAAACAAAAAAGCGAAGGAATTTGGAACGATGTTTGCGTACAGTTTATTATTTTATTCAGTTCAGTTATACATACAGTCACTGTCAGTGTCGCGTGTGAATAGTGTCTGTTGCGTGGCTCAAACGAAATAAAAAATGGCACATGTTTATGCGGA
Source organism: Acanthoscelides obtectus (assembly GCA_963669975.1). NCBI lineage: Eukaryota > Metazoa > Arthropoda > Insecta > Coleoptera > Chrysomelidae > Acanthoscelides > Acanthoscelides obtectus. Next base: position 71,192,552 of record CAVLJG010000010.1, on the reverse strand, counting down.
TCGGTTTCCCAATCGAGTGCAACCAACCCCTCGTGCCTTTGTTAATGTAGTATAACGGGCTCGTGAATCAGGTGACTTAAGACCTCACAGGGGACCTCACGATCAAATACAGGTCCGCACTGAAATACTTGTCGGGAGGATACTTTATAAAACAAGGTAAAATTTTTTTTTTATTTTTTTTTTTATTTTTACACACATATTTTGGTTTATCTTCCTTCTACAATCATTATCTGAAAATTAATGACTCAACTTCAAAGTCACCCTGTATATATATATATGCGTCTTCAATGAACATTTTCATAATTAATGAAACATTGCTTCATTTTGGTCGATTTTGATTTAAGGTCAAAGTTATAAAAGCACAAACGTGATATAGTCCAAATCACGAAATATGACTATTACGTCATACCATAAATTGTACTGAACTAATTAATATATAGACGTACGTCAATGATAAAATTATAACATAATGACAACAAATTTATATTATAATTTTGCAAAGTTAGGTTATTTCACTGATTATTTTTATTTTCATTTTACTTCATGGTTTTGAGTGATATCTTAATAATAATTTTAGTGGGGAGTTTTTGTTTTGAAAAAAAGCTGTGAATAGAATACCTTAAGACAGGGACATCAAAGACCAAAGTATTATTCGAAAACAACCTAACCTGCTTTAACATAACCTAACTATTCATCTTTAAAATATGATCGATCACGCAACATGAAAACATCGTCTACCTTTGTCGGATACATGCAAATTAGCAATAGTTTATTTAGACAATAAAATTCTGTTTGTCTCTGTCTAACATATCTGAAACTTCATTAAAAATATTCACAAATCGATGTCGTTTGTCTTTACAACATACTAAAATGATGACGTAATCGTCATCTTTCGTGATTTCGACTGTAATTGATTTCAAGTTTAAATAAAAGTTCTAGAGGAGTGACTCAATCACTATGTATATGAATGACGTAATTCTTGTTGGCTGTTGTCACATTGCTTTTCAGTAAGAACTTCTGATTATGTTCTTATTTATCTCATTTCCTTCTGCCTTTCGAAAAACCATCTGATGTGAATGTACCTTCGAAATATATCTACACTCTGATGCACTATTGTTAGACAGCACAAAATGGACCTGCTTTTTTTAATTTTGTTTGGATGTCCGTTTGAAAATGTTCAGCAGTTCCAAAGATAACTTGACATTTGACAACGTCTCTCTCTTTCTACGTGCATCTCTCCTAACGGTGTTGCCACACGCAGAATGTTCTCTTGAATGCGAATAAATGCTAGGAAGGGCATTCCTTCCCAGGCCAACTGTTAAATTGGTTGGAACCCCGGACTGGGGGCTTATACTCGTATTTGACTGACATGTCAATTTAATTCCTTTGTGTTGAACATAATTTTTTATGAACTGATGACAGCGCTGCTATTTTTATCAGGTTTTCCAATAAAGACGATGCCCAGACGGAATAAATTAACCTGAAATCAAATTACTTTTGATTTCGTAAGATTTAAAGACACATAATTATTTGTGTTATGGTTGCTTTTGACATTAAGAATGGCTCTAGCACAGCACAATGGCAGAAAATCATCGAATCTCTCGAGAAGCTAGACACCCCTAGCTATCTATTGAACAGAATAAAACCTACTTTCACGAGAGGGCACTTATGATATGGCAAAAGACGATGACCGTAACCATGGGTGTGCCGCAGGGCTCCGTCCTAGGGCCGTTGCTTTGGTACGTGTTCTACGATGGGGTTCTTCGGTTAAAAATGCTGCCGAAAATTCGCTTGATAGGGTATGCTGACGACCTTGCAATGAGTGACTAGCAAGGAGAGTGATACACTTGAAGGACTCTTGGCATATGGAAACACGAGAATTGCCATATGGATGGAAAAAATGGCTTGAAGTTGGCTCCTGAGAAGACGGAAGTTGATATACTTTCCGGCAGACAGAAGCTAACTTCATTAGCTTTTAAGAGTTGATAATTCCGAGATTCAGAGCCAAAATGCAAATAAGTATCTGGGTGTGTGGCTTGATAAGGATCTTAAAGTGATTGAACATATAAGGCGCACCACTGACAAAGTAAATAAGGTCGTTGCATCACTTATACGGGTAATGCAAGTAGTGAGAGTCGCAGGATTTTGGCACCGGTGGCAAAGTCGATTAGCTGTACATAACAAGGTCTTAAGGAAAAAGAAATATAGACAGCTAATACTGAGAAGCCAGCGAAAAGTAGTGCTGCGCGTGGTATGCCCTTACAGAACGGTGTCGACCGATGACCTGCTGTTGGCGGTTGGTATCCCGCCAATTGACTTCCCTGCTGCGGAGAAATGTGCGCTCTATAAACAGGGCGTTGAAGCTACAAGCGACGAAAGAGGGACGCTTTTTGTCAGATGGCAGGAGAGATGGGATGCAACTGGCCATTGTGCATGGCCCAGAAGGCTGATCCCAGATATTAAAACTTGGATTGACAAAGGAACGATGCGGATATATTACTATACCACACAGTTTCTCACAGGACTGGTAGTTTTGACAGCTACCTGAAGAGTATATGAAAGAGATGAGAGTACGCGAACTGCGTATATTGCAATGCAGCGGAGGATACTCCTAATCACCTACACCAATGTGGTAGGTGGGTTGACTACCAGACAAACCTCGAACTGACGCTCGGCGAGAGGCTCACTGCTGACAATTTTGCCACGCATATACGGTAGTGAAAATTATATTCAAGCAATAGTGAGGCGAACGATGCTGAGTATGATGCGGGATAACTTGCTCGGTTGTACATGTACATATGTACAAAAGTATGTATGTGTACGATAGAGAATAGATGACTAATATCTTCCATCCACTACAACACTCCTTGTTCAATACGTCATAAGCTGCAGCCACGATACTATAACATCCGGCAATGCTGTCACACGCAAGGCAGAGTTAGGCGTATGGAAGTTGCCGTTACATTACATCGTCCCTGTCGTCCGCATGTCACGTATATAAATATATTTCTCCAAGTTATAAGAGTAAATGTAGGGGGAAATCTCTGATGTGTGAAATACGTACTAATAGGTGCGTAAAATTACTGGGCTTGTGAGCGTATAGACTACCACAAACAAAATGAGATATACCTTTCCCCATAGCTACAATCCCCAAATTTTCAACCCATAAAATTGTTTTTCTGAAAATTATCAGAAGCCCGTGAAGCGTCAAAAAACGAAGTTTGGTCAATTTTTCATTTTTCCGTTTTTTTCCGCTAGCTCCGTTGTCACTGGGCCGATGTTTCAAAACTACAAAGCTTTTATAACCTTGTGATAATTTGATCCGACAGGTGCTTTCCATGTTATAGGCGGTCTAAAGATTAGCCTACAGACCGACAGTCAGACATACAGATCAACGAAAATGAATGACATGGTTTTTCGTGATGTACAAGTCGTTGATCGCTATTACAGTACTTCCTCGCCAGTGGGCGAGGGAAGTAAACGGAATCAAATGTTGTTAAATCGTACGATCTACGAAGAAACTATGATATTCGAAAGGAGAGATCGCATCTTCAGGAGATGTCTCATAATGCAATTCAATTGTTTCACGGACTATATGGCACGTGGCACTGTCTTCTTGAAACCACTCGTTACCCTCAATAATTTCATCCAAACAGAAAGAAACACACAGAGACCTGAAGTGTGAATTTCTGATCACCGAAACCAGGAAGTACATGACCAAGAAAAATCTTATGCAATATTCGAATTGCCTTACGAGATCTATGGTATGTGTTATCCACATCAATATTGCCCCAGTTTATGAAAAAAGAAGCCCATGAACAGCCATCGATTGAAGAAGGAAAACCAATAAAATTCAGCCACATTTATGCAAAATTGTGATGGACAATATCAGTAAAAGAATGCGTATGTGGTAACAAAGCTGAATATGCTATTTGACATTTATTGCGTGATGTACCTTTCCTTAAGAATAAAAACTGTGTTTTATATTCAATTCTATTCATGCGTGAATTTTTGGACACTCTTAGTAAACTTGTATTAACATTTGATTGACATTCGAGTTGTAGATGTTTTTACTTGAAGGAAGATAGATCTGGAAATTGTTGGTGTGTGTCAGACTGTAGATGTTTTGATTGCGTTCAGATCAATTAAGTAGCCGTCAAACACTTGGATGAACTTTATGTAAACTTGCAACAAATACGTGCAAGTAATGTGCTTGTGGCTAAATAAGCTGTACGGAATGAATCTAAAGTGGCAAAGTAGTTAGAAGTTAGAAGCCAAACGTGCTAAGTAAAAGATTAGTGGGTAATGCCGATGGTGATACCCAAAGTTGGAAAACAACTGAAAGTAATAAAATTGATACTAAAACTACTATTACAATTATAACGTTCACCGGCATGGCTATTATGTCAAAAACCTATAAAACGTCAAAAAAACAATAAAATGTCATCTTGCAGACTACGTTGCTTTTCGGGTGCAAATAGTTCAATCAAAGTTTGATCACTGAGAGCATCCATCTAGGGAGGAATGACTCAACTACACGCATTGTTAGTTGCAAAGAGCAAGTATATGCTTTGTGAAGTCGAGTAGTCTGTAAAGATGTGAAAGAATGAAAGTTGGTTAAATAGCAAGATCGCATGTTGATGATTATGTGTATTCGTCTGCATCTGTACAAAATCAGTGATATTTTCTATGCGAGAAAATAATAAATTACGATTTTACCCGTTTTTTTTTTGTTTTCAAAGATTTCGAGGGGCATTACGGGAAATCGTCACCGCGCCCGTGTTTTGTGCAATTGAGGCATATCACAGAAAAAAATAGGAATGACGCATCACATATCAAACCTTTTCACAATGCCTCACATCTAGGCGCTGATTTGTATTTTCTATTGACATCACAAAATTAATTTGTATTAAAGTTAAATGATTGGAAATAAAAAATAATGTAATAACCTTTTCACTTTCATAAATATGCCGGTCTGTTGCATATTTTCTCACCTGTTCCTTCGCAACCAGGAATTTTCTTTGCATATGCAATTTCCAGAAATGTAATGCAATTTCTAGCTTTTAATCTCAAGAAAGTGTATCTTGTCTCAAGAACATGATGGAATTATCAACACATATTATTAGCAATGATATCTCTGAAGCCGATTTTACGTCAGGTCAGAACTAAACATTGATGAAGAATTTGACGTTTAGGCAACACGTACAACTACAAACCGAGTTCGCAACAATTGTCCATCGGCTAGTGCTAAGTTAACATTTTGTAGAAAAACCAACGTAATGCCACAAAAAACCAATATAATGTCAAAAAAAATCGACTTAATGTCACTTTTCAAGATACGTAGTACCCGTACGGCACGGGTATTGTGTAAAAAGCCTATAAAACGTCAGAGAAACCCATAAAATGTCATGTTGCAAAGTAGGTAGTTTTTTAGGTGCTCACTAGGATCGTTGTGAGCATCCATCTATGGAGGAATGGTTCAACTACATGCATTGCTGGTTGCATATGTTTTGTGAAGCCGAGTAGTCTGTAGTTTTCATCTCTGAGAAAAAAGTCTGTGTAGTAGCAAGATTGCATCTGGATGATTATGTGTATTGGTCTGCATGTGTCCCTATAAAATTAGTGATATTTGCTGTGTAAAAAAATCATCACTGAATATGCTGCCAATGAAGTATATCTACTGGCTGTATCCGACGGGTTACTTATATGTTGTCCTTTCCGAAGGCAGGTTATGTTCAACGCTATAAATTACGATTTTTTACGTTTTTTTTTTGTGTTCTCAAAAGCTTTGAGGAGGAGTACGGGAAATTACCACCGCTCCCGCGTTGTGTTTAATTACTGTTAGTATGACTTGTAATTCGGCAGTTTACAGTGAAATAATTATGTCTCATCTCTATCGTTTTTTAAATTCAGCAAATTTGCATATGTAATTTCCAGAATGAATAAGAAAAAGTAAATGCGCAACTAATTTCTAGCTATGAGTCTCAAGTAAGTGTATTAGAGACAAGAATCCAATTGAATTATCATTATTAGCACACAATCCTCACTATGCACCTATTTATTGCCGCTTCCTTCTAGCTATAGTACACAACTGACAGCTTAGACCTCCAGTAATTCCATTTCGGAACCAGATTTAACATCACATCAGAGCCAAGCATTGATAACTGAAGCATAATGACGTTTAGGCAACACGTAGACACGTACAACTACAAAACAAGTACATAACGTTTCCATCAGCGAGATCTAAGTTAATTTCCTGTAGAAAAACCTACATAATGTCAGAAAAAACAATAAAATGTAAAAAAAATCGACATAATGTCACTTTTCAACCTTCATACCGGGGTAAATACCTTAATGACAATTTACATATAGATAAAATAAAATTGAAGTGGTAAAATGTAAGTGAACCAAATTAGAGAAAATGAATCTTCCTGTAGGCAGGTAGGTGTATTAGAGGGGCCAAAGGTTAGGGGACAGATAGACCGTCAGACATACCGACCTGTAGAAATTAGTGATATGTTTTTTCGTGATGTCATGTAACATCCAAAAACATGATATCTCAATTTTTCGCGATTATCCCAACTGACGTGAAAGGTAAAATTGAAAGTGGTAAAACACTTTCCATCAAGAGATTTTTTTTTAGGCAAAGTGGCATCGCTGTATTTTACCTCATTAGCTATTTGTGCATCTGTCTTGTCAGCATACGCCAAGCTGTGACACAAGAAAAAGTAGTTCCACTTTCTACTGTATTATTTTTAGCTACGCATTTTATTTCTCCTAGTTATATTTCATTTATATTTTATTGCACCTATTTTTTGAGTAATCCGAGTTGTATCATGTAGTATTTCAAACAAAGCAGCTCATGAAATAGAGGGACGTTGACATTAACCGTCTGCCGCCCTGCCGCCTGTCGATCTCCCGATTGCAAGATTGTATCCGTTTGTCGTTTGTTTATGGTATGTGTATGTGGCCCATCCCAGTTCGCTGTGAATGTGTATGCCGATTCCATAAAAATCCATATAAAAATTGATGGAGTACATCTGCTGCCAATAAGGTATGTACCCATTGAGTATTGTGTTATCCACATATTGATAAAATGTTTATATCACTTTTCCAAAACAAAAACAGACAAGACGCAAGAGATGTAACCCGTTTTCCGTTACAAAACAGCCAAATTACACTTGTGGGATCAGTAGAGCAGGTGGTATTTAAATAAATCGTAACCAGATTGTGTTAGAATTCATTGGTATATTCGATTTTTTCAAACAATGACCCCGATTTTCTTGTGTTATTGAATAAATATTTGGGCGTATGTATTTAAAAGCCCCGTTATGTGTCATTTCCACAACAATCCCACCTACATTTATAGACACCTAAAAATAATCCATCTAAAAATCAAATGTGTAATGTTTTATACCTATGCATTTATCAAAATATTTTTCAGCAGAACAGAATATGGATCATTACATGCATGTCGCGATTGTTGTTTTTAACACTACATTCTTTCCGAAAATCCAGTTTCGCTTTTTCATTCATGTTCATAAATTTAGAATTCTAAGGCATGTGCTCACGTTCCGACGTTCCTGTATCTCTTTTTTATTTTTAAATATGCTAATACTTGGTATTTTATCAATAATTTATAACAATATTTATTTTTAAACTCGACTAAATCCTCGGCTTTCGGTGACTCACTTAAATTCTTATATCAATTGTAAGGCTCATTGTAGGTAATGAATACAGTTATACACGATAGAGAGCCTTTAGTTTATAAAAGAATCATAAATGAACGTGCCTTGGCATTCATTTGAAGATCGTAGAATTGTTTATAGGCCATAAGCAGGGCACAATGTCAAGTTAAAATTAAAACCATTAAGTATAGCTTGTTTATACTTTATATAATGATATCATCACATGCACTCCTACTTCTGTTTACAAATCCAGATTATTTCGTGCATTTTGCAGAAATTTGTAATTTTCAAGATTGCAAATGATGGTGCATGTCAAATTTCTTCAGGGAGATCGAAACTTGTATAACATAAGAAGTGACTTGTACATACTTGCAATACACATAGACAGATCTGCACAGGAAATATTAAAGAATTTGAATAGATTAGATGGAGCCAACCCTATTTGTTTACATTGCATTGTTTGTCACCAAAATTGCTTAGCTGTAGTGCATAGATTTGACTTATTTGACTGCAATTCCCTACTAAAGTGACAGCATTGTACTAATAATACATACTGGTGGAAAGATCTACCTTCATTTAGAATTGTGCCACTCTTTACAAATTTTGCAAGAAGTATCATGTCCTGAAATTGTCTAATATAATGTTAATGAAAGGATTGTCAAAAAATTAAGTTATGTCAAGTCTTCTTGTATGTACTTTCATAGTTACTATATACAGTAATGGACAAAAGTATATAGACAAATTAATATTGTGCTGTATTTCTTTTTTAACTTGTTTTATTAATACACCAACCTGTATACATAATTCGTTATAGCATAATACTTATACATAAATAAATTCATTGGATTCCCTTCAATAAAAACTTAATTGAAAAAACTGGAACTATGAAGGACAAAAATATATAGTCAATTATAGAAGAAAGAAGCAAAGTTCATTGAATTATAGAAAACCAACCATGTTTGTGTTAATATTTTGTAGCATAACCATTATCAATCACCACCTGGCATCGTCTCGGCATAGTTTGTAGAAGTTTCTTGATATAAGATTCATCAATCTGTCTCGACTTTTGTTCTAATGCAGCAAAAAGTTCATCCTTGTTTGAATAATTTTTATCTCGTATTTGCTTATCTAAGTATTCCCATAGATTTTCAATGGGGTTTATATCAGGAGACTGTGAAGGTCATTTGAGAACTGCTATTTTTTCACCCAGAAAGAATTTCTTTGTGAGAATCAAGAGATCATTTAATCTTCTACTTATAATTTTCGTAGAAACACTGACAATTCCTTTTGTCTCGATTTCGGCTTATTATTTGTCTTGGGGTTTTAAACAGATCTTTGAACGAAATTACTTTATTAATCTAACTGATCTAGCATTTAGTTTTCTAAGCCGACCACTTCTCTTAGAGGCTTCCAAGAAACCTTTTTGTTTATATGTGTTCAATATTGCCCAAACTGCTTTACGCTTCAGCTTCAAATTTTTGCCAATGTGACTTGATGTTGGCCATCTTTGTATAACTCAATGATCTTAGTCTTCACATCGAAAGGAATTTCTGGACCACACTGATTGGTCTTAAAATCACTCAACTTATTCCACAGTACTTGATGAACACAAACTAATCCTCTTCTGACATGAAACTGTACTGAACTAATGTTGAAAAGAATTTGTCTACATATTTTTGTCCCTCATAAAAAAGTGCTTATATTCAGACTTGTATTGTGTTCATTGCAGATAATGTAAAAACAAGGAATTTAGTTTTTCTACTAATAACGCATTTGTTTATGGAGCAATGAAGTATGAACTTGTTTTCTAAAGATCTTTAGGTAAATATTCATATTTTTCTATATATTTTTGTCCATTACTGTACTGAGATTTTGAAGGCAAACAAATCCTAGGCTTACTCCTTCTACCTAGTCTGAATTCATTGGGAAATATTGATGTAGAAATTTTTTGATTGTTTCATAATATTAGTCCAGTCATTTAGTTATGAATAAGGTGAAAGTGTCAGTGGCTGGACAGTTTAGGCTAAAATATAATACAAATTGTAATTATGAATTTTGTGTTCAAGATTACTAAACTGTTTTTGGAAGTGGTCAAATACGGTGTGTCCCAGATTCGCTTCTCAATACAGGGATCACAGCTCCTGTTATACCTACAGCAAAGGTTAAATGGGGGAGGTTTTAGAGGAAACTTAGTGCATTTGATAGCCGGCTTCAGATTTACGATTGGTCAATTGGTTTTGGAAATATCGGCGAAAAACCGAAAATGTCGAATTTTGTTTTTTGCCAGTAAATCTGACACGTTCAATTTGACAGCTATCAAAATGTGACATTATTTGGACATTTTTTAAGGAAAATAAGATAGCGTGTATGAAATGTTTCAATCGTCTTTTGTTTTCCCACAACCTGCCCCAATTTTCATTTTTCTTATGGACGCCATTTTGGATTTTTTGATTTTTGAGAAGAGCATAAAATTTCCAGCCTATTGATGTCTCACAAGTGCATAAAAGATTGGAGTATCATCGAAATATCATCACATGTAATGTTATGTATTAGTTTTTTTCCAAGGAGGCCATGATTTATTTGTCAGAAAATAAAATTAATAAGTAACACATTTTTTTATCTCAGGAGGCTCTGACTTTGACGTTAAATAATTCAAAGTATTAAAATTGTGTTTTAATAAGTAGTAGGTACGTTTTCTCTCATTAAAATCATAAATCTGACAAAAAAAATTGTCAAAACCTGCTGAAAATGGCCAATATTCCCTACTCAAATGAAGAAAAGTTTGATATGTTGTCCTCAGCAAGGTACTTGGAGATGTACCCCTAACGCCGGCAGCCGCATAAAACCCAATTTAGAAAAATAGTAGTTAACTTAATAAACGGGGCCTTCGAACAACTTAGAAGCGGATACAATACTGAAAATGAAAGTCACAACAGAAACATTTTACAAGCTGCCAATGAAATCCCTAATGCATCAGTAAGAACTATAAATCTATGTTTTTCAGGCCAGTTGATCTTTATGAATTGAGTTGTATTATAAACAAATTAAAAAATGAAAAGAAAGATGTTTTTGAAATTAATGTGTTTAGTTTTAAGAAGTAGTAGTAGTTAGTACTGTCACCACTGGTAGATATAATAAACACTTGTTTGGTGGATGATACATTTCCATCTCTTTTAAAATCTGCTAAATTAATCATGCTCTACAAAAAAGGAGAGCTGAACCTTCCTCAAAACTTTTGACAAATATCTATTCTGCCTGTGGTTTCAAAGGTATTGGAAACAGTTATTTTTGATCAACTTGTTTCATTTTTTGATAAAAATAAAATCATTATTCCCAGGCAGTTTGTATTAAGGAAAAACAAAACGACAACAGATGCCGTACTAACTTTAGTAAATTGTATAAGGTAGGCTTTGAAAATAAAAATAAGTTTGTAGGACTATTTACTGATCTGACTGCCGCGGTCGATTGTGTGAATAGAAATATTTTATTAGAAAAACTACAATTTTATGGCGTTAGGGGAACTGCTCTAAAGCTGATGCGATCCTTTCTCTCAGGTTGTTTGCTATAATAATTGAGCTAGTGAACCTATGCTTGCAGAGACTGGTGTGCCTCAGGGTTCCGTGTTGGGTCCACTCCTCTTTCTCATATATGTGAATGATTTGCCACAAGCATTCACAAACGAACATGGTAATAGAGACCATACTGTATGCCAATGATGCAACATTGGGAATTGCTGTAGAGAGGGGCGTGGACGCAGCGCGGATGCTTGGGAGCGTCCTGGATCGGGCTAATGCGTGGGTGTAGTGTTAGACACTAGTCTGTTGTATAATGACCATGTAAATATTCTATGTAATAAATTAAACAGGGCAATTTAATGCGATAAGGCAAATATATACCGTCAATGAAATAGCTGCACGTACAGCTTATTATTCTCTTTTTGATTCTATTCTACGTTATGGACTTTTAGTTTGGAGCTCTGCAGCTAATATACATATTGAAAAAGTGTTTAAAGTTCAGAAATCTGCAATAAGGTGCATTGCTAATTTAAAGCAAACTTCCGTCTTCTCAGGAGCCATTTCTTCCATCCGTATGGTAATTCTCGTGATCCCATATGCCAAGAGTCCTTCAAGTGTATCTCTCTCCTTGCTTGTCACTATCATCACAAGGTCGTCAGCATACCCTTTCAAGCGAATTTCCGCCAGCATCTGTAATCGAAGAACCCCATCGTAGAACACGTTCAAAGCAGCGGCCCTAAGACGGAGCCCTGCGACACTCCCATGGTTACCTTCATCGTCGTTTGCCCTACCATAGTGTCCTCTCGTGAAAGTAGCTCCTTATCATGTTCAATAGGTAGCTAGAGGTGTCTAACTTCTCGAGAGATTCGATGATTGCAGGGTTGCATCAGTTCTATCATCCTGAACAAATATCAGAATCTTCAGAAAAATTTTTCAAATAGATATTTGAACTTTTTTCTCACTACGGCATCGAATTTACTTGAATGCTCCTCTTTAAATAATGAAAATAGGTTATTAGGTTAATTAAGGTCACTATTAGCATATTAAAGGAAACAATCAGTACGAATTGATATAGATTGTTTTAAAATCAGGTTTTTTGCAACACTGCCTGGTACATACAAGTTATGATACTACTGATAAGAAGTTTAAACCTATATCAAACCGATTCTCTTGAATTCCCAGTTATACAGGGTCCGGCACAAAGGCCGGATGATTTTGAAGTGGTTAGTTCTCTCCGCCTACTCTGGTGAGAGTGGTGGGGAGAGTGCCGTTCGAGTCGGGCGTTCCTAGAATTTTTACCAGTAGACATTATGGAGCAGTGTATGGTTGGGCACCGCGTTTTCGCGTACGACAGTTTTGTCCGACACAATGAGTCTATCACGGTTGTACAGCGTAAGTATATTCATCAGGATCGAGCTGTTCGTTCTCGAAACACCATCCTTCGTTAGGTTCAATCACTCCGCACACCTGGTGTATTGTTCAACAAAATACCACCAGGAGCTCCACGAACGGTTCGAACCACTGAAAATGTGGAACGCGTTCGACAAGTCTTCCTTCGCAGTCCGGCTCGATCTGCTCGGCAACATGCTGCTGAACTTCGCCTCAGTGATCGATCGGTAAGGTGCATTTTGCATTTGGAACTCCAGTTTCACCCTACAAATTGGCCATTGTGCAACAGTTACAGCCTGAAGATTACGCACAACGAAGGAACTTCGCACGTGAGATGGAAGCACTTATCGAGCAAAATGAGAACCTCATTTTGTTCATGAATGATGAAGTTCACTTTCATCTCAATGGCATGGTTAACCACCAGAATTGCCGTTATTGGGTTAATGAAAATCTGCGACAGTTACATGAAAGACCGCTCCACACCTCAAAAGTGACGGTTTGGTGCGCTGTATCGCAAACTTGCATCATCGGCCCTTACTTTTTCGAAGACGGTCATGGCAATGCTGTTACCGTGAACTCGGAGCTCTATGTCGAAATGATCACCACCTTCTTTTTACCTGAATTACGACTACGACGTGTTCCATTCCCACGTGCGTGGTTCCAACTGGATGGGGCGACCGCCCACACAGCAAGAGCAACGCCCTCTCTTCCTTCGTTTGGTCATGTTCATTGGCCTCCTTGGTCCTCAGATTTATCCATCTGCGATTTTTTCCTATGGGGACCCCTCAAGGCTCGTGTATACGAGCACAAGCCCCGAACTCTGGACGAGTTGAAGGAGGCAATTCGCGAGGAAGTCGGGCAAGTTGAGAGAACGATGTTGGAGAGAGTCTACGCGAACTTAGAAAGAACGCCTTCAGCAATGCATAGTCAAAAACGGTCACCACATGACAGATGTGATTTTCCACACTCAATTATGTCAATCGCTATTTCATTGTGAAACCGAATCCGTCAATAAATTTGTTTTTGAGTAAGAATTACCGATTTTGTGATTTTTAAAAACCGTCCGACCTTTGTACCGGACCCTGTACTAATCATTTATGAGGTAATCACATTATTACAACACTCTCAATCTGATTTTTGTACCATCCTGTACCACCTGTATAACAAAGCTTTGTATGCTATCAGCATTCATTCTCATTCGAGGAGTGGCATGTAGCTTTTAATCCTCATTGGTTGGTACGAAAAATATTCACTCCCATGTTTATCATTGTCCTATTTTAGGTAAGCACGCTTCGTAGGAACTTGTTTTTCGTCCTGGGTGGCGATCGATTTTTGCGATTTTACGGTCCCGAAAGTTAATAGACCCGGCAAAACTTCACTGCATGCGATGCGGCATACTTTTGGCGTCGGCAGTAAAAAATGAATTTATCTATTTGTTTTTACTTCCTACGTCACTGGGCGAGGAAGTATTATAATCACGAAAAAAGTCTAAAATGATATGTTTTTTTTTTATATTATATGACACGTACAGGGTAGCCAACTAAGAATGTGAGGTACTGTATCTGGGAAGCTATCCATCCAGGCTTGCGGTAAAAAAGTTCTTACTAATACGGCCAAGAGAAAAACCTGGCAAATATTTTCAAGTTTCTGAAGTGGCCGCTAGGGGGCGTAACTGCAATCTTGAATCGAAAAAAGTAATGTTGATTTTAACAAACTTGGGCTAGTTAAAAAGAGTTATTATTGGGTTACAAATGTTATAACATTTCAAGTTTTATTAGTTTCACATGAGGGCTTTTTTGACATTTCGACAGAAATGGTTAATTTAAAAAAAAATTAAAAGCATTGGTAAGATTTTTTTATGAAAAAGTAGCTAAATGACGTCTAAATATGCTCGCGAAAACAGCATCTCGCTATCCTTGTTCCTAACCTGAAATTTAGGCCAAGAAAATTGTATACCGAGATCCCTTAAATTTGTATTTTTTAAACTAATTTTTCTGGAATTTCTTGTTATTATTAAGTTGTGGCCCTAAAAAAACGTATTGCAATACGAATCCGGTTTTTCATATCTTCTCTGGTTGTAGGTCGAGTCTGAAACACGATATCCTTTAACCGTCCCCATAAATAAAAATCAAGACAACTTAAGTCTGGTGATCGCGAAGGCCATGGAAAGGCTTCTCTTTCCAATCCACCGGTGTTGAAATACTGCATTAATATGCTCTCTGACAATAATAGCAAATGTGCTGGGCAACATCCAACTGCAAAAGCAAGTTTTGCCGTGTTTTCAGTGGCACACTGGCACATGCTGGCACATCTTTCAACAACAACTGTAATCGATTGTCCAAAAAGTCAATAAAGACAGTTCCATTTAGGGATTGCTCTAAAAAATATGGCCCAATAATTCTCCTTTCCAGTATGCCACACCACAAGCAACCAATGCATATTGTGCAGATTGACTCTCCCGTCACTATTAAAGGTGGCTTGATCGGGCTAAATGATTTGAAATAAAAATTCTCTATTTTCGAATACCATGCCTAGCATCCAATAGTAATAGTCCAATCTCCGATCAAAGTCTTCGTTTTTCAAGGTCTGATGCAAAACATTATATGCAATTAAAAAAGTCAAACTTAAAATTAATTTAATAAATCCCTAGATTGTGATGGTCATCAGAACTTATCCATGGTCCTTAAAAATATTTTGAAACGTTGTTCGTGATATGCCTAACTCAAGGCCTTGTGCTAAAATGAGGATTTCCTTCAGTATATCCCAGTTTGCGGTTAATATTTCCTCGTGTTCTTCCAAGTCTTTGCTGTTGAAACGTAAGCCGAAAACTACCATTGGTTCGTAAGCTCACCAATAATCGGGGAAAAACTCACATCGCAAAGACGCCAATTTGGATATCGAATCGCGTAAACTATTTTTGTTACTGCGGCATTCTGAAGACATTCAAAATAAACTGCAAGCATATCAACAGCTTCATCGTTCGTAAAACGCATTTGGTAAGCACAAAAATTGTTCAAAATAACGCGAAACTATTGACCACTATTGAGAATTTGAGGATTATTTATGCTTTGATTAGATATTTGTTTTGTTGTGTTCCATGGCCTGCTTCTATTGTCTTTTTCGTATGTACTCATAGTGAATATGCATTTAAACAAAAATATGCCTTTTGCTTTTAGCATTACTTACTTACCATTTAGCGATATTTTTTAATACTTTCAAACAGGGTGATTTTATTCTGATGAATAAAAAGCAATTCCATAAAAATTAGTTTAAAAAAATTAAAATTCATGAGACTTCTGTATAAAACTTTCTTTGGCCTAAATTTTAGTTTAGATGCAAGATATCGAGATTAAGTTTTCGCGAGCTTGATTAAACATCATTTAGCAAATTTTTCATAAAAAAATCGGAATGTCAAAAAAGCCCTCTAGCGGCCACATGTGAGACTAACAAAACTTAAAATATTGTAACATTTGTAGCCTAAGAATAGCTCTTTTAAACTAGGTCACGTTTGTTAAGATCAACATCACTTTTTTAGATTCAAGATTGCAGTTGAGCCCCCTAGCGGCCACTTAAGAAACTTGAAAATATTTGTCATGTTTTTCTCTTGGCCTTTTTAGTAAGAACTGTTTTTGCTGCAAGCCTCTACCATGGATAGGTTCCCAGATACAGTACCTCGCATGCTTAGTTGGCCACCCTGTACATGTCATATAACATCCAAAAAACATAACATCTCATTTTCAAATTTCTCGCGATTACAATACTTACGGTGGCGTAGGAAGTAAAATAAATGAGTTATTATGGATCCACACATACGTTTACGTAGGAGTATGTTGGTATTGCGGATCCTCAATTAACCGTTCATGTTTCCAGGGTGATAGGCGAGGATGCCTGAAGATAAGAAGATGGCAATCGACGGAGATCACAACAATTCTAAGCCCGCCGCCAACAAGGGGACTGGTGGCGGCACAGCTCTGGCTCAAGTTACGATGCTGGATGGCTCCGTATTGGACATCTCTATTGACGTAAGTCCTCATCGATTTCCTCCCTTCTATCTGTTCTGGTTTCAGATTCCCTACTGGGTGACAATGAAAATCGGAAACACGCTGTTTTTTTTTGCAAATAACGATATCGCTCCAAGACTGGGACATGTTTAGTTAGTCATTAAGGTGTATTTCTAGAAAGTTGAATAGGTTATCTCACCCTTCTAATTTCACCGTTTTTCAGATGGAAACCTGTATATTTTCTTCTATAATCGTACTCTATGCAAAATTCCATTTCCTACGATGTGTCACAAGTGACATTTTTGCTTTAAAATGACGGCGGTATAAAGTAATTGGTGCCGCCATATTTCTTACAAGACAAAAAAATATTTTAAACTGTCAAGCTCGCGATGTGATCAAAATAAAAAGATATACGAGCCCCTTTCGAATCGCGTAAACTATTTTTGTTACTGCGGCATTCTGAAGACATTCAAAATAAACTGCAAGCATATCAACAGCTTCATCGTTCGTAAAACGCATTTGGTAAGCACAAAAATTGTTCAAAATAACGCGAAACTATTGACCACTATTGAGAATTTGAGGATTATTTATGCTTTGATTAGATAATTGTTTTGTTGTGTTCCATGGCCTGCTTCTATTGTCTTTATCGTATATACTCATAGTGAATATGCATTTAAACAAAAATATGCCTTTTGCTTTTAGCATTACTTACTTACCATTTAGCGATATTTTTGTTTTAAAATGACGGCGGTAGAAAGTAATTTGTGCCGCCATATTTCTTACAAGACAAAAAAATATTTTAAACTGTCAAGCTCGCGATGTGATCAAAATAAAAAGATATACGAGCCCCTTCCCACTTCAGATGGCCCAACTATTGAAATCTTAGTTTTTTTCTTATCAAACACAAGTAATAAAAATGTAGCAGGGTGTTATAGGTTTAAAATATTAACAATGAATATTTTGATAATATCTAGTAGAAAACATCAACTTTATCACTCCCTAATCAAATTTGCAGCATAAAAATAACACATGTTGCAATTACAGCATATCAACCTATTTTTATTTCAATGCAAAATAAGTCTATAACGCATAGGTGGCTGTGAAAAATAAAAGCCATGACAATTGTTTTTATTAATCACAGCTGTCAGAATACTTTTAAAATAGTTTTGGGTAGTTAAGGTTTTCAAAATGGGTAGAGGAAAGGTCATTAGTGAGAAAATTCGGTTACTGATAACTAAATTTTTTAATTCTGGGAAATCAAACTCAGAAATTGCAACTTTGTCAGACTTATCGCGGTACAGTGTGAGAAATATTGTTAGAAGATATAACGTAACTGGTTCAGTTAATATTAAGCCACGATATGTGAAAAAAAGTAATATCACAAATGCCGACCGAAGAGCATTAAGATGAATAATCGTGAAAAATAGGCGTGCCAATTATTTACAATTAAGTGCTCTGTGGAGTGACGCTGTTGGAAGTTGAATTTCGAGGCCCACAAGTCATAGAGAGGCCCACAAACTGGGATTTAGCACTTGCAAGGTAAGTTTTCTTATAAAAAAAGTGAAGTAAAAACCTTAAAGTTGCACAACTTGTTTATAGCCCAAAGAAAAGCCACTATTAACTCCACTGCAAAAAAAAATCGGCTTAGATGGGATAAGAACATAGACAATGGACACCTCAACAATGGTGTGCAATAAAATGGAGTGATGAGGCCCGATTCGAAGTTTATGTTGGTGACAGTCGCAGTAGAGTTATTCGCAAAAAAATGAATTATTCCATGTTGATTATCTGAAGAGAAAAGTGATATTTCCAGCATCCATTATGGTCTGGGGCAGTATGTCATCAAAAGGAGTAGGAAAACTTCATTTTATTGATGAAAATGTGGATACAAATAAATATTTGGCAATTTCAGAAGAATCGCTTTTACCAGAGATGGAAGAATGTTTGACATCCGGCCAAGATTTTGTGTTTCAGCAAGATGGTGCAGCGTGCCATACCTCAAAAAGGCTATAAAATGGATGGAAGAAAATAATGTACCACTTTTAAAATGGGTTTCTAGCAGTCCAGATCTGTCACCTATTGATACTTTGTGGCACGAGATGAAAAAGGTTCTACGACAACATCCTGCTCGTACAATCACCGAACTGAGACAAAAGCTTCAAGAAATATGGGATTTTCTTACACCAAATTATTTCCAAAACTTAGTTAACACTATGCCCCAAAGAATTTCAGCCATAATAAAAAATAAAGGTGATATTATCCAATGGTAATCTTTCAATTGTTGCTTTGTTAAGTTCGCGAAATTTATTCGCACATTGTTTTAGAAGTAAGTAGTTTCGTCATGTTTAGTTTATAAAGGCATATTTTGGTACAAATCTTGAAGTGGGCCAACTGAAGTGGGAAGGGGCTCGTAGTTCCAGACAAAGTAATAAAAAATGTTTTCATTTTCTATTTTATAATAACAGACTATCAAAACTCCCTTTGATTACTACAAACTGAAATTATTGATATTATCATATTCTACCTATTTTGCCCAAATATTCTAGTTATAAAAAAAATATTACAAAATTAAAAACTATTAAAGATTCATATTAAAGCTAATAAGTTCAATGCTTCCTCCATTATTTTCGTAGCATTTATTGAACCTTCTTATGGTTTCTGCATGTCCATTGTTTAAAAAATCGTCAGATAAGGTGTTAATTGCTGCCGTTATTTGCTGTTCTGAATCTAACAGATTTATAGGAGACATGATATAAAGTAGGCCCAAATGAAAAACTCTAAAATGGTTAAGTCGGGTGATCGTGCGGACCACCTAATAGGACCGTTTGTTCCTAGGCAACGATTCCCGAATCTATGCGTTAAATATCTTGCAACTTCTCTGGTGTTGTGGGCGGGCGCCACATCATTTCCATTAAATTATCCAAGATTTGTGAAACGCGATTCATCAGACAACGAAATATGATAATGACCATTTCTATCGTCTTGAAGTTGAGCATGAAACCAGTTACAATAGGCCAATCTAGTACCTGATATGTATATGAATGGAATCCATGTTTCTTCAAAATCTGTCAATCTGACTCACGATTTACATTTGTTGCTTGTTCCACTTGCCTAGTAGATACGGTTGGGCCAAAGTGAACATATGCCAAAACATTTATCTCCGCTTCTTCACTTACTACGAAAGAGACCTCTTCATCTCTAAAATTTTCCTCTAACTTGAAAAAGTATGAATAACTTGGGTGTATTCTATTAGAATATCGCTGAGCGTACAACGCTCAAGCATTTCTAGAATTTTTTCTGCATTCGCCGAATGTTAATAGCATATCAAATTATTTGTTTCTTGTAAAACTCATACTAAAATAATACTGTAGGCTTACCTTTCATGGAATAGGAATAAGTGAAAAGCCTACTATTCTTGTCACTTACTTATTCCGTTCCTCTTCTACCGGATCTAGCCATTGTAGTATTTGATATCTTTTACACTTCTCTTATTTTCTTTCTTCATTTCGTTCTGTCTTTAGCTAGTCCTCCTGCTGCTTTCCAGTCCAAATGCATTTGTCTTAAGTACAACTCTATTTACTCATTCCACTAACTTCTTGGTTTTCCTTTAGTCTTTTTCACGAATTTTCCCATTCTACAGACCCTTTTCGTTTATTTGGCATTCTAATCATGTGTCTAAACCACCTTAGCGCATTCACTTGTATTTTTTTCTACAGATATGACACCTAATCTTCTTCTAATTTCTACATTTCTGACTTTGTCCGTAATCTTCAGACCCGCAATTCTTCTTGGCAGTTTCATTTTACTTGCTTGTATTTTCTGCCTCTGTGTTTTACTCAATATCCACACTTCTGAACCATATGTTAGTGTAGGGATATACAGTGAGTTGAACATTCTATTTTTGTTTTTGTAGATATTTCTTTTTTGTTAAATAGGTGTTTATTTAGTTGGAAGTATAATCTTGTTGCTTTCATTCTATCTTCTATTTCTGCCTCACCCTTTCCATCCTCTGTTACCATTATTCCTAAATATTTAAAATTTATTATTCGTTGTATTATATGTTGTTCTAATCAGATTTCTATGTATTGTGGGTCTTTAGAAATACCCATATATTTTGTTTTGTTCATATTTATTTTTAGTTTATATTTTCTGAGTTCCTCATTCCATATCTCAAGCTTATGTTGAGGTCTTTTTTGTTTGCTAACAGTACTAGGTCATCTACGAACACCATTCGGTTAATATTTACCCTCTCCATATTATAGTATCCCCACGTTGTTTTCTTGAGTCTGTTTCTATATTCTTTTATAATTTTATCCATTAGTACTATGAATAGATATAAGCTCAACGTTCCTACTTGTCTCACTCCTGATGTAGTTACAAATTTTTCAGATTTTTTATTTTTTGTTATTACAGGATCGTCCTACTCTTATATAGGCTTTGTATGTTTCTATTAAATTTTTGTTCACATTATGGTTGTTTAATATACTCCATAGGTCCATTCTATCCACTGAATCAAATGGTTTTGATATATCTATGAAGCACCAATATATTGTTTCGTTATTATCTACTATTGTTTCTATGAATCCACGTTGTGATTCGTTCAGGTTGTGCTCTATTTCCCCATTTAGTCTTTCGGTTAGTATGCTCTCATAAACTTTTTCTGGTATACTTGATAGAGAAATGCTTTTGTGTAGTTCTCACATACATTTGTATCTCCCTTTTTAAATAATGGTAGTATTATTGCCCAGTCCTTCGGTATTTCGTTCTCTTCAGCTCTAAAAATATTATTTTTCCTACGCCTCACATATACTTTACCATATCTGCTGTTATTCTGTCGTGCTCTGGAGCTTTCTCTACTTTAAGTTTCCTTACTGCTTTTTCTAATTCTTCTTCGGTAATAGGATCTGCTACAATGTCACTATTTGTCCTAATTTCTTGAATTAACTCATCCCTTACTCGATTTTACATATTTTCTTCCCCTCCTAATAACTCCCTAAAATAGTTCTTCCATCTTTCCATGCTTTTTTCGTCCTGTGTTACTAGCTGTCTGTTTTTATCTTTAATTTAGTCCAGTTCATTGTTATTTTTTCGTCTTATATGTTTCAACACTGTAGAATAATTTTTGATTCCCATAAAATGTTTCCTCCGAATTTTTGCATTTATCATCTTCTGCTTTACTTTTTTCCGATGTTTTCTATATTCCTCGTAAGATTCAACGGTTTCTTCTGCTAGGTATATTTTCCACGCCTTCTTTTCCAGTTTTACTGAATTTTTTATATCACCTGTCCACCACGCGGTTTGCTTTCTAATGTTGTTTTCTACCTTTGTTCCACACACGTCTTCTGTGCTACTCAATATACATGTTTTAACTATGTCCCATAATGTGTGGATATTGCGATGATTTACATCTTTTAGGTGATGTTCAAGCTTTTTATCTAAAAGGTTTTGGAATCTTGCTTGTGCATGATTGTCCCTGAGTTTGTTCGTATTAATTTTGCGCTGCACTGGGCCTAATAATTTTAATCTGTTTAGGGCTAAATTAGACTCTTGAATACAACAAATAATATTGCCAAATTTCAACAGAATCAAGTAAATATTTTTCAAGATATTTTTTTTTAAATTTATCACCCTGCATCTTGAAAACTGCATTTCCGGGCCCATGTTTATATAGCCTTTTTTTCATATTATTCAACAAGGAATCATCCTCTAAAATATATCCGTCTATTTTTTGAACACCCTGTATATCCTGGAAGATGCTTCCCACACAATATGAATTTTGATATATTGGTTTATCCTTCGTCAATTAAATGACATTAGAGTGCTCCATAGTATGGTTAATAATAAACTTGATTGCCCTGAATCATTATCTAAAACCTATTTTTTGGTGCCAGCACTAAGGGTAGAACCAACATATCAGACATGTCTCCTGTTAATAGGATGCGTAATGTGTTTGACACTTGAGGAGCAGACTTGCAAATTGCATTTTGTCCATTTTTACCAATTTTCAGGAGAAGCAAAAAACCAGTACAGAAAAGCTAACCATGACAGAAAATTTTGTTCTGGATAATATAATGCTATCAGGTGTATCGACCTCAATCACAAGTTTTGGTACAAGAAAGTCGAAAAACAAGTTGAAAAAATTGAAAAAATTGTTGGACAGAATGCAGTTTGATTGTCTCTAGTGGACAAAATGCAATTTAAATGTCATTGTCAAGTTAACAATAATAAAAAATTTGGTTTTATTTAAAAAAAGGTGTATATTGAAACAACAAAACAAAATTTGTAAGTATTACAATAATATTAGGAGTAAACAATTTTATTTTTAAAGGAATTCATTATCATCATTCTCAGCGCATCCACAAGCTTCTTCGTCATTTTCGTGCTCTTCATCGTCATCATTACAGTTTGCCACAGTTTTCTCAAATATTTCAGCCATCCATTTCAGCTGCGGGTCTGTTTCATACCATTTGTCACCAGACAATGAAACAAGTAGGTTTTTTAGACTATCAAGCTTTTTCTGCTTTACTTCATGTCCAAGTCGTACTTTAGGAAGTTCAATTTGATCCAACCGCTTTTTAGGTTTCAACAAAGTTTGGAATTTTTTCGCTGGATCATCCGTTCGATACAGCAATTCAGATTTCACCACAACGCCTGAGGGCTTTCCCCGTTTGATGATTATTCTTTTACTTGAACTAATTCCTAGGACTTTTTTCAAACAGATGGAAGCTTCTTTTATATTCACCAATGACCAATCAGTTCCAAGTTTTCTGATTTCACCTACTTGTTTGTAGAGTTCCCAATATTTTTCAGGTGTTTTTATGACCGCGTGTCGTCTTAAAATCTTTTCCACCCTCCCAAAAATTCTATCTGCCGGAAGATAAGAGTGTCCTCGCACTGGGAAGATAACTTCTATTTTTTTAATTGTTTCTGGAGCAAAGCGGTGTAACCATAACATTAGCATGTGGATGGTAAAGCTATTTTTATTTTGCCCCCCGCATCCATCGGAGAAGAGCCGAAGAGTGTCTATATTCGGGGAAAAATTGGTCTTTTTCAAAAAATCAAGCAGGGCGGAAGATATTTCTGTCGCTCCCCTGCCAGCTTGGTGTTCCATCCATGAATAAAAAACAGGGTTTTTACAGTTTGTGGCTGTAACGCAAAAAAAGTAAAATGACAGCTGCTGTGCATAAAAAGCATCTTGTATGGGAACTTTTGGGAGAACCTGCACTTGTTGCAAGTCAAAACAAAAAGACACTGAGTTAGGAGATGCTTCTTTCATCATTTTATGGAACTGAGATGCTCTAACCTTGTGAACTTTTAACTGGGTCTCAAGTTGGCCTTTATCGATAATATTCCTCGCATTACCGATTTGCGTTGCTGTTTTAACACAAAAATTACATACATCTGTAGCCGGGCTACCAAAGCCTATGTTGAAGTGATTACTGAAGACCCTGCTAAAGTATTTATAATTTACTTTTTTTTCATTAGTCACTTTTTCATTATAGAAGTTGCAAAGTTTAGCAATGGTGTATTCGGCAGACAAGTAGATTCTTCTTGATTTAGAACGGCTGTAGTGACTTTCTTTCCCTTTCAGGTTGCTTATAAACTTTTTCACCTCATTTAATTTGTTGATAAATTTGTGAGATTTTCTATCGCCTCCTCTTTTTTCAGTAAGACTTGATCCCATTTTTATTTTCTGACATATTGTGTTTATTCGCCTTTGAGACACGCTGAACATAGCTCTAAATAGTTTCTGGCAAATTTGTTTTTTATCACCTTCAAAAAATATCTGAAAAAAAACGAGAGTAAGTCACAGTTTAAAATACATTTCAGATGGTTATACTTACGAAATAATTTACGGAAAAATTATGGGACTTTCCATTTTCTTTGCGACTTCGTTTTCGTTTTGGCTCCTTAATCTCCATGTAGCTTGCAAGCAAGTTGTCCTGCGTAATTTTGTTAGGACTCTCGAAAAAGGTTTGGCGGATTTTCAGCATAGCTCCTTTCGATAATTCTTCGCAATCAAGATTAGAATTTTTATGATTACAAACTACGTTGAAATTGTCTAGATTGATGTCCAAATTGGAATACCTTAAAAGTGAAACGGAAAATAATAAAATATTTTAGGCTTATAACCTAACAAATACCTTATTTGTTTTTTTCTCTCACGGCTTGTTGTATTCCTTTTTCTTTTCCTACTACCCCTATCCACACTATCACCAACAATATGCTCCCCTTCTAACTGTTCCATTTTGATCCAAAAGCAACACTACTTCAATGTTTTAACAATTAAAACTTGAAAAAGTCTCCAAGGTAACACCGAACTATAACAACAGATTCTGATAAAATAAACAAAAACCCCATCAAAATGCATTTTGTCAACGTTTATGGACAAAATGCACTTTGAAAGTACCATGTGAGTGGACTTAAATCAGTTTGTTTGTCTAGGTATAATTTTCCCCTCAATAACACGGGGACTAAATACATTTTGACTGTTCAAATGTTTAAAAAAAGATAGTATTTCATCATAGGAATGCAGCGCCACCTGTATCTCAAATATGGAAAATTTGGACAAAATGCATTTTGCAAGTCTGCTCCTCACTTATCGACAAGGATGCGATATCAATAATGATACCATTTAGGTGATTTTAACTAGTTTTAAACAAAATATGGCGTACTTAACCCGTAATGTTTATTTTTGTAAATGGAGCCGTAACTTTTAGATATTTATTTTTTTGTGTGAATTTTACTGTCATGTTAATGTCTTTATTTTCTATAATAATGTTTTTCATTGTGTTTTAAATGCATTTTGTAAAATGAACTTTTATACACAAGATACTCTAGAACTGAATGTTTATTATTACTATTATCGGTTGTTCCTGTGTTTGGAAGCAAACCTGTTCCAATGAAGATTATTACTAATATTATAATGCTTATTATCCTACCGCACAGACAAATGTCTGGCTCCGAAACAGTTCGATAGTTTCTTGGCAAAAAGTTTGTTTTTATAAGGTTATTCGGCTGCGTGTTCATTAGAGCTTTTATTTTATTTTTCAGAGAAAAGCTAAGGGCAGAGAACTGCTAGATAAGGTATGCGAAGCTATAAATTTGATCGAGAAAGATTACTTTGGATTAACCTATCCCGACAGGCATGATCCAAGAAATTGGCTGGACTTAGAAAAACGAATTTCAAAGTTTATGAAAGGTATTGTACATTCTTCAAATCCCATAGTAATAAGTTTGATTCTGTGTATATGAAGAGAGCGAGCGCGGCGTCAACCAAAATCTATAGGAAATGGATATTATGAATATTAACAAAATATATCAATTTACTGAGGAAATCAATAAAATGAAAATGTGAAAAATTACAAGGTCTGTCGCAAAGAAAACAGGACAAGATATCCGATACAAGTAGCGCCATCTATTATCGGAGCGTTGGGTAGGTACGTCTTTCATAGATGCCCTGTCAAAATTTCAACAAAGTGACAGTATTTTTTTAGCATCGGTGTAAAAATGAGCATCGAACAAAGAGCCAATATTAAGTTCAGTGTTGAACTTGGTCAAACATTTACCGAAACGCATCAGATGTTGATGCAAGTGTATGGTGATGATTGTTTATCTCGTAGCCGAGTCCACGAGTGGTTTACACGGTTCAAAGAGCGTCGTGAGTCGCTGGAAGACGACAAAAATGTTGGCCAACCAAAATTTGTGATTACGTAAGAAACCGTTGAAAGATTGCGTGAATTTATCAGAAATGACCCAAAATCTTCTTTGAGATACATAGAAATGCAACTAAATATCTCTAAAGATTCAATCTATCGCATTTTGACCAAGAATTTGGGCATGAGAAAGGTGTGATCACAGTTTGTTCCGCACAAGCTCACGGATGACCAAAAATTGCTTTGAATTCAAGATTCGCGAGACATCAGTAAAGAGTCCAAAACAAAAACTTTCTGTACAACATTGTGAGCCAAATCTGAAAAAAAGCTGTTTGGAAAAGCCCAAAGTTAAGATAATGATGGGAAGGGAATTATTCACAAAGAATTCGTTCCACCGGGCGAAACGGTTAATGCTGTGTTTTATCTCGGTGTTATCGAGGCGTTTGCTGTCACGTATTCGTCGTGTTCGGCCAGACTATCGCGAAAAAAAAAAAGCTGGTGCTTGTTGCACGATATGCACCATCTCATCGATCGACGATTGTGCCCGATTTTTTGATAAAAATGGCATTTTAACCAGTAGCCATATTCACCTGATATGACAACGTGTGAATATTTTCTGTTCGGTAAACAACATTTGGCCATGAAGGGTCAGCGGTATGCCGACGTGAAGGCCATCCCCAAAAGGCGTCGACCATTTTGAAGGACATCCCGGTCAATGATCTAAAATTATCATTCGAAAATCTTTTGGTCCATGCAAGACGCTGCATTAACTCTGAAGGAGACTATTTTGAATAAAATATAAAAATGTTTGTTAATTTTTTTGTAATATCTACTTTGCGACAGATCTTGTACAATTACTGTTGTTTGTTAGTCAGAGATGATACTTTTGTTAAGTTAAGTTAAGTAAAACTGACGAAATGTCATCTTTCAGATTAGGTAGTTTTTAGTTCATTCCACGTATAGTATGTTCGCTATGATCGCTGTTCGCTAACGTTTGAGCAACACGTACAGTTACAAAACGAGTTCACAACAAGCGTACAACAGCTTGTGCTAAGTTAACATCTTGTAGAAAAACCTACGATATATCACGGCATGGGTATTATGTATCTTGAAAATTGATATTTCGTCGATTTTTTTGACATACCTTAACTTTTTTTTTTGACATAACGTCGGTTTTTCTACAAGGTGTTAACTTAGCTCTAGCTGATGGACACTTGTGAACTCGTTTTGTAGTTCTACGTGTTGCCTAAACGTCATTATGCTTCAGTTATCAATGTTTGGATCTGATGTAATGTAACATCTGCTTCAGAGGTGACATTGTTGGAGGTCTAAACTGTAAGTTGTATACTATAGCTGGAAGGAAACGGCAGAGCGTAGGTGCATAGTAAGGATTTGAGTGCTAATAATATGTGTTGATGATAATTCCATTGGTTTCTTGTCACAAATACACTTACTATATATATACTAAGTGACATATAAATCCGAACACCCAGTTTAAATGGTTTTATTTTAATAAAATTTTGTATAAGTACTTAATGAAGCATAATAAGTAAATGATAAAAATTTCAAAATGATTGCACTGCTTTAAAGCCCTTTGACCTTTAATAATGTGTGGATGCACCCTGATGTGCTACGCATTCTCCAACGCGCCTAGGCATGCTTCTGATCAGGTGGTCAATGTCCTCCTGTGGTATCTCGTTCCAGGCAACCACCAACTCCTCTCGAAGTGCTTCTAGAGTCTGAGGAGGACGTTGCAAATTGAGCAATCTCCTACCCATCATATCCCACACGCGCTCAATTGGGGATAAGTCGGGAGATCTTGGTGGCCATGGTAACAATGTGACATCATGTTGAAAGAAGTCTATTGTGACTCTTGCAACATGTGGTCGGGCATTATCTTGTTGGAAAGTTGGATCTGCCAGGGTGTCAAGATAGGATAAAAGATGGAGTTCTAGAACTTCGTGGATATAACGCTGCGCGTTCATGTTCCCTCTGATGAAGATTAAAGGTGACCTGGAACCATAAGCTATAGCACCCCAAACCATAACTCCAACAGTGTGATGAACATGTCTTTCAACAAAAAACTGTGGATTCCTCCTTTCACCACGTAGCCTTCTAACCCTGGCACGACCATCGTGCATGCCTAAACAAAATCGAGACTCGTCACTAAAGACAATACTGTTCCATTCCTGATCCCAGAGTGACCGTTGTCCGCACCACTCAAGGCAATTACGTCGGTGTTCTCGAGTTAAAGGGAGGACCCAGTGTGGCCGGTATGAAAACAAGCCAAAACTTCTCATTCGTCAGTAAACACTTCACATGCCAATAGGTCTTCCGTGTTCTGCAAACCATTCATTTGCGATGGACCTGGTAGTGGAGAAACAGTCGCTTAAGGCCAATAATCTTAGGCGGCGATCTTCACGGTCTGTTGTTCTACGGCGGCGTCCAGTGCCCCTTGCTCTTTGCGTACGGCCTTCTCGAAGCCATGCCTGACAACACCTAACCACAGTGTCTACACTTCTTTGCACTCTAACTGCAATTGCCCGAAAAGAAAGTCCAGCTTCCCGAAGTCCCACTATACGGCCCCTATCAAACTCACTAAGTTGACGAAATCGTACAGGTCTCCGTACTCTAGGCATCGTAACCGATCGTAAAGGATGTCAAGAACCAAAATCCGCCAACGTTGATTCTTTACTGCGGCTGAAATATTCATTTTTAGAGCGTTAGTGAATTAAAAAAAAGCAGTATAAAAACCGGAATGTCCAACTGATAAGGCTGAACATTTTTTCACTTTTTATTTACAGTAAGATAAATACATTCACCAACTTTTATTAAAATAAAACCATTTAAACTGGATGTTCGGATTTATATGTCACTTAATATATATATATATATATATATATATATATATATATATACTATTCAAAGGTAGAAATTAGTTGCACGTCCACTTTTTCTTATTTATTCTGGATTACATTTCATATTGCAAATTTGATGAATATCAAAAATGAGAGAGATAAGAGAAGAAAATCCCTGGTTGGCCAAGTAACAGATGAGAGACGTTATTACATTATTTCGTATTTTCAGTCATTTAAATTTTATAGAAATTTATTTTGCGATGTCACTAGAAAATTCAAATCAGCGCGTAGATGTGAGGCACTGCGAAAATGTTTAAAGTGTGATACGTCATTCATAATTTTTCTGTGATGTGGCTTAATTGCACACTTTGCGGGCGCGGTGGCGATTTCCCGTAATGCTCCTCCAGTTTTTGAAAACACAAAAAACGGGAAAAATCGTAATTTATAACTTTGAACATAACATGTCTTCAGAGAGGACAACATATAAATAACCCGTCGGGTACAGCTAATAGATATACTTCATTGGCCGGATGTTCAGTGATAATTTTCTCTCATAGCAAATATTACTGATTTTATGCATATGCAAACCAATACGCAGTCATCCAGATGTGATCTTGCTATTCAACCAACTTTCTTTCTTTCACAGCTTCTCAGAGATAAACACTACAGACTATCCGGCTTCACAAAACATGTACGTGCAACCAACAATGCGTGTATATAAGTCATTCCTCCGTAGATGGACGCTCACATCGATCGTAGCGAAAAAACGTGGAATGGACTATTTGTACCCTAATAACTACCTAGTCTGCAACATGACATTTCGTTGTTTTTTTGTGACGTTTTTTTTGTACATAATAGGCGGATAAGATTCAGATATTAAATGAATTACTGTGCTGAACCGATACGTGTGTTTACAGCTGAGCCATGGAAGCTGAACTTTGAGGTGAAATTTTATCCGCCCGATCCAGCACAACTTCAAGAGGACATCACCCGCTACCATCTTTGCCTCCAGATCCGCAACGACATTCTGAGCAACCGTTTGCCCTGCTCTTTTGTCACCCATGCCCTTCTGGGATCATATTTGGTGCAGTCCGAATTGGGCGATTACGATCCTGACACGATGGGCAAAAATTATCTGAGAGATTTCAAGTTTGCACCCAACCAAACGCCTGATCTCGAAGAGAAGGTTATGGAGCTGCATAGAACGCACAAGTATGTCTATAATATATCTCATAATATCATAAATAGAAAAATTGATACAGGAGAAAAAAGTAATATACATTGTTATGCGGGACGTGCCAAAATGGACACACCCAAATATCTCGGAAACTAGTGCTAGAAAAACAACAGTTTTAGGAAATCAAATAATAATAATATTTCTTTATTCAACGAATTATCAAGCGATGACATGGAATGCGTCAAACAAAAAAGAAATAAAAATTGGTTCAATGTACAACCATCAAAAAACACGTGAGGGGCGATAGTAGGATAAAAAGATACAAACAAGTGTATATTAGTTTTTCAAATAAGCGATAAACTCATCAATACTGTAAAAGCTGCCTTCCAATAAAATGTTTTTTACCTTTCTTTTAAAGCTATTCAACGATGTCGACTGGAAGCAGGTTAAAAAGCATACATACAGCATACACTGGAGACTTAATCTGATGAAATTTATTATTAATTCAATTGTCTTTGTTACGAGTATTGTAATTATGCATATCGGAATGTCTTGAATTTGTTTTTATTTTGGAAAAATACACTAATAGCTTGAAAATACAGGGTGTTATTTAAGTATGTGGCCAAACGCCAGGAGGTGATTCTTTAAGTAATTTTAAGATGAAAAGTTCATATAAACATAGGTCCAGAAATGCTTCATTTTCAATATAAAGGGTGTCAAACTTTTTTTTTAAATCGGTTTTTTCTAAACATCCTAATAAACTTTCAGTCGATTTTGTTCAAATTTAAGAGTGGTATTAAGGGCAGTCAGGGGCTAATTTAGCCTCAATTAGATTGAAATTATGAAGTCCAGTGGCGTGACACAAAATTTTTGCGCTACTGACTTTTTTCAATTTGTTTCGAATTACGCAGCTAAACATACAACTTTTTTGTATCCTGAGTTTCTTTCATATCTCGCTTGTTTGCGAGAAAGGAAATAGAAAGTGCTTTATTGCATGTGTTTGATAAGTTACACGACAGTCGTCTTTTGAATTCTTTTGCTCAGATTATACCTGATTTCGATAAAACAAATAAACATAAAATATTTACATAACGTTATTTATTGTTGCAATGTAGAGTTGCACATTGGTAATGCTTGAAGTTGAAAAAAAAATCGAACCGGAAAAACGTCTTTTTAAAACTACACTTAGGCCCAATTTCACCAACAACAGTCCGTTATTCTCCACCTATAGGGTAACAGACCGTCAGATACAGCGAATGAGCTTCAAATTCCAATCAACAAATTTTAGCAACCAATAGCTATCAAATGTTGAAATCAAAATACTGTCAAAGTATGAGATGACAACTTGTCATTGAAACATCACCAGCTTATTGAATATTAAGAAATTACATATAATTCAGCCAAAATTTTAAGAAATGTTTGATTTTTGAATTAAATTCATGTTTTAATTTCTATTGTTGATTTTTTATTCATGTTTATATTATTTTCTTCAATTGATATGTGATACTGGGTGTTTTTTCCTATAAACCTCTTGCAGATAGCCATTAAGCACCTACTTGATGACAGGCTCTACCAAAAGATATTGCTTGTTTCCAAACATTCATTCATTTACTTGCCATTCATCAGAACCATTATGGCACCTTAGATTGATATTCCCACAAAACCATTCAAGTTTTTTGATATCCATACATCCATAAAGTTGAATATTTTTCGTTGTTCAGGAACTGAACAAACATCCACACTATATTCACAGCGATTAATAAATTCCCAAATATACGCCTTAAAGCTACCATTTTGTGACGGTGCGGCAGGGTTGCCAGATTGTGCATTAATATCCCATTTCACCCTCCTGGTCCCAGTGGACTAAGTTCCGCCAACTGTTGAAATATACTCTACTTTGCTTTATAAGACTATTCGTGACATTTTTCCCAAAATTATTGCACAACACTTGAAAAAATGCAAATGAAAATTTAAAATTATTTCCTTGACGCCGCAATATAGCTCCGTCGGTACCTTGGGTTATACATCTTGACAGTAGGGATGTTCGATACGATCCTATATTTAGAAGTATCAATACATTTCACGAGTATCGTCATCTTTCGATCCGGACTGTGTCAAAAAGAATGACTGCCATTTGGCTGCGACATTACCCTGCCAAATCAGACATCTTTCATCATTTTCAAAGAAATTGTACAAAATCTTCAAATTTGTGAAGTTAGCAAGTTTCACTTCATACGTTGTTACCAGACATACCCAAATCATCATATATGCTATAAATCATATGTCACAGATTGCAATGGTTAGATGATACCAAAAATATTTTCATAAATAGGAGGTCTTTCCCATTCCGGATCGAACAATCTACCAAAGATGATTATAATCGTGAAACCTAGTAAATTTTCACGAAAAAAATTCAAAACCAGAAAATGTAAAAGATTCATTTCGCACCCTCCACCACGGGACGTGATCGTCGTTAGACTTGGCAACCCTGCGAGTGTCAGATAGATATCCCCGCCAGTCAAAAAAGAAAAATAGACAAATAAAAATTACTAGTTTTTTTGATTTTTGGACTTAAAAGCCATTATCTGTGAAACATTTTTAATAATTTTTTGTTCATGTCCGTAGTAATTGCATTATGCATCAGGGAAATATAGGGATTGACACGTCTTACACATATTACTGTGTTTTAGGATGGAGAGGACATAATGTTTTTATTGCTTTGAAGAAATTCATTATCCCATAAATTAATAAATGATTACTATTTTTCATCTCCACTGTTCATAAGTTAATTTTTTGTTACTTTTGAAACATTGCTGTTATGAATAAAATTATTTCGTTATTCGATTAGTTTGTGTTATTTTGTTTTATCGAAATCAGTTTTAAATATGCGCGAAAAAATTCAGGAGATGACTTTTGTCTAATGTTTTCACAAAGCTTTAAATCTGACGGGCCTTCGACCAATTAGGGAGCAGCTTATCGATATGCAATTTGACGGAAGCTGTCAAAGCTATCCTAATATCGCTAATTTCTATTGAAATATTGAATAAAATCGTGAAAAAGCGGTTGCTTTGTATATAAGGGTGCATTATAGATGTAATATTATGTCTTTGAGATTTAGAATTAGGATAACTTTCATAGAATTTCCAATTCCACAAAAGACGGTCTGTCATTTAAATGAACCAATGAAAATGTGAGAAATAATAGGACGATTTTCTAGCTTTTATATTTAATAGGATATTTTCACTGTTTCTGACGACTGTCCATGCATGGCAATCTAGTTTTGTCTCTATATCACGTACAGGGTGTTGTACATAATACGTAACTGTAGAAATGTACCGATTTTTCTTATTTTGCAAAAGCATATGAAACGTATTCCAACTGGTTCCTCATCTTTTGTCACATCAAAAACAATTTTTGCCAATTTATGATCTAGAAATCCACACAAAATGTAAACAAACAGCACATTCTGCATTTCTGGGTCCTAAAACATCGATATTTGTAAATGTATCCGCATCCATGTATTATTCATCGACTAGATATTATAAGTCAGAATCCAAAATACCTATTTAGGAAAATATATCTTCAAAAACATTGTTATATTTTCTTGTTATTTCTATTATTATAAAACGTCTGGGATATCAATTGCTTTTGAAGTTATCTGCAGTGTTGCTGGCAAAAAACAATCGGTAAATAGTGTCGAATTCGGTATAAGGAAAATGCCATACCAAGATCAGTGGTGGTTCAAGGACCTTTGAGTCACGCAGCGCCGTCTATGAAAAATGTTTATTGTATTGAGCGCGCATACAACATGTTTTTTGATGGCATAGTTCTATATTACAACTTGTGCAATGTGCATACTGGTCGCTCTTTCAAAGTACTTTGCAACCATTCTGGAAACTCCTTTTTCGATTCTTGCTTATAGGATTGTGAATATTTTTCTGTTTTACCCATGAACTCACCTCACATTTTAATTAAATATGTATTTTGAAAACAGACGGGTTTCGGTTTCTTTATTGCTTGTCCGGTGATGAGGTTATGACGGTAGTCTACCTTTTGTACGCACAAAACTCAATTCAAGGCAAGCGGAGTAAGGGATGAGGATGAGCGTTCGTAATCAGGCAACCCAAATCTACGCCTTTCATATGCCAGACTGCCTGAGTGTGTATGCATATGTATGTTATGATTGATATGGGGCATAAAACTACGAAGACCAAATTAACTTTTAGCTTTATTTCTAATTTCAGCTCTTTTTCGGCAAGTATGGAAATGCTTAAGTTATTTTGAAAAATCGTGGAAGATTACGTTTTCGGTAAATATTCTCATTTCTGTAAAAATACCAAAAAATCCGATTCATGTCCATACATACACAATCTGAAACCTCCAATATGAATTTATATTCTAGATTCTATGCATATCCATTAATTCGTCAATATTTAATTTGAAGCTTCTATTTTTCATAATATTTTAGCGAAATGTAAAATAGCAAAGGCAACACCGCACCCCGCTGCCCAGTTAACAAGAACGACAAGCAATCAAGATCAGGGTTGTTTCGATCCACGAAAAGTATCGATATGTATCGATTCTTATCGTTTTAGGAAGTATCGGTACTATAAAATATGGGAATAAAAATATGGATATCCAGCAGAAGGAAACACTGAAGAAAAGTAATCTGAAGTTAATAACTCTGACACAGTCCGCATCGAAAGATGACGATACCTGTGAAATGTATCGGTACATCCAAATGTCGTATATAAAAATATCGATCCAAATATAGGGTATGGGAAGCAAAAGTATCGATACTTTTAAATATAAGATCGTATCGAACATCCCTACTGTCAAGATGTATAACAGTAGGTACCGACGGAGCTATTTGGAGCGTCATGGAAATAATTTTAAATTTTCATTTGCATTTTTTCAAGTGCTGTGCAACGATTTTGGGAAAAATTCCACGTATGCCTTATAAAGCATAGTTGAGTATATTTCAACTGTTGGTGGAGCTTACTCCACTGGGACCAAGCGTTGACGGATCCCAATCCCACACATGTGTCACTTGTTGGGGAGTTTTGAAATATAATAATAAGCTGTTATTCAAATAATGTCTAATATAAATAAAACCTAGAATGTGTACTAAGTGAAATAAGAAAGTTATTGCAAATTATAGTTTTAGGATTTCGGTTTGCCGGAAGCTTTACGACATATATTTGGGTATTTTTTAATCGCTGTAAATATAGTGTGGATGTTTGTTCAGTTCCTGAACAGCGAAAAATATTCTACTTTATGGATGTATGGATATCAAAAATCCTGAATGGTTTTGTGGGAATATTAATCTAATGTGCTATAATGGTACTGATGAACGGCAAGTAAATGAACGAGCAATATCTATGAACTTTTTGGTAGAGCCTGTCATCAAGTAGGTGCTTAATGGCTATCTGCAAGAGGTTTATAGGAAAAAACACACGGTAGGTGATGTTAGATCAGTAAAATCGCATATCAATGGAAGAAAATAATATAAACGTGAATAAACAATCGAGAATATTAAAAAATACATTAATTTTATTCAAAAATCAAACCCTTTTTTTAAATTTTGACTGAATTATATGTAATTTCTTTATATTCAATGAGCTGGTGATGTTTCAATGACAAGCTGTCATCTCATACTTTGAGAATATTTTATTTTCAACATTTCATAGCTATTGGTTGCTAAAATTTGTTGATTGGAACTTGAAGCTCATTCGCTGTATTTGGCGGACTGTTACCCTATAGGTGGAGAATAACGGACTGTTGATTTGACAATCCTAGTGAAATCCACCCTTAATGTTTTATTGTTATTGTCGTATATGGTATATGCAATAAAATGCTTTTTATTTTTCATCTCGCAAACGATGCCAGATATAAAAGAAACTTAGGAGACAAAAAGTTGTATTTTTAGCTACTTCATCCGAAAAAAAATAAGAAAAATTGAAAAAAACAGTGGCGCACAAATTTTTTGTCAAAGATATTGATTATGGTGTTTTCCGGGATACCACTGGACTTTTTAGAGAATTTATCACAAAATAACTTTTACCAAGCTTTGCGCATACTGAATTGGCATTTTCCTCCTATGACAGATGTTAGTCTAAAATGACACCTAAGAATTTAAATGACATGGATGGTTTTATTAGAGATCCGTTAAAGTTGTAATTAATATTAGTTTATGCCTGGTGCGAAACTACATGGTTACGGTCTCATTCCAGTGACGATTGGGCGGTTTTTATAGCACCATACATCAAGTTCCTTTATCAAATGGTGCATATAGTGGTGGCAGAAATAGAAAGCCAAAAAAAATCCTTTTTAACGGTATAAATATCATAGCGGCTAAAATTACATCTAGAGGTTATTTCAAGTTCAGCTGTTGCTAT
Organism: Acanthoscelides obtectus; assembly: GCA_963669975.1. NCBI lineage: Eukaryota > Metazoa > Arthropoda > Insecta > Coleoptera > Chrysomelidae > Acanthoscelides > Acanthoscelides obtectus. The sequence continues at coordinate 71,155,870 of CAVLJG010000010.1, read as the reverse complement.
TTCATGGAATGTGAAGCTGCGCATAGCTGGAAAAAGAAGAGTATTAAACAGTTACATACCTTAATAAATTGGAATTTAAAGTTCTTCTTACAGTACTATTAGATGCTAGTATTCCACTGTGCCGCCGTAAGTTTTCATCCAAGGTTCTGGATGAAAGGATCCTTACTTCCTGCAATAAATGTCTTTGGGCCCGATCTCCAATTTTTTTTATTATCTCCCCCATGCAAGTAGGACGTTTTCCCGGTATCCTGATATATACGCCTTAAAAGGTAATTGAGGGCCTATCAACATTATAAATTATAGCTACATCATTCACTAAACGACATTCTCCCAATAATCTTATACAATTCTCTCGTTCTTTTTGAAAAAGGCGAGATATTTCTGAGAAAATAAAATTACATTTTCAAGGATGCAATGAATATTGTTGTTACTTAGCAATTGCGTGTTTGAGGTGTAGGTAGTTAGGATGAAAGAAACCCTATTTGCATGGGGGGGTTAAGCCGAAAGACATGTATATAAATTCGATCATTTGAGTTATAGCCAACTTTCGAAAAATTTGACATATCACTTTTTTAGGATAATCCGAAGATCAAAAAAAAGCATAGAAAAATTTCCAAGATCAAAAATTGAGAATCTGACAGCTCCAACTTTGCTAAAAAACAAGGCTTCCTTTGCTCACCCTGGATAAGTGGACAAATAAAATAAATATACCGACCGAACCGTGTACCTGTTCTTAAAGAGTCGGGTAAAATTTTCCATGTTGAAAAGCAACGGTCCACCAGTTTATTTAGCAACGCAATAATTCGGACATACAAAAATTTGCGAGATTTCTATAAATTTTGTCACAACTCAATATTACCTTGATTTCAAATATGTGGTTTGTTTTTTTAGGGGTCAAAATCCTGCTGAAGCTGAGCTACACTACTTAGAAAATGCGAAAAAATTGGCCATGTATGGTGTAGACTTGCATCCTGCCAAGGATTCAGAGGGCGTAGATATTATGCTAGGTAAATCTTCTATTATATTTTATTTAGCGCATGTAGCTTTCAAATAAAAAACATTATAGTAATGTTCAATAATATAATTCCTGCTTCTTTTAGGTGTTTGCGCATCTGGACTGCTTGTCTATAGGGATAGACTTAGAATAAACCGTTTTGCCTGGCCAAAGATTCTGAAAATCAGTTACAAGCGTCATAATTTCTACATCAAGATACGTCCAGGCGAATTTGAACAGTTTGAATCCACCATTGGTTTTAAATTAGCCAATCATCGAGCAGCAAAGAAGCTATGGAAAACTTGTGTCGAACATCACACTTTCTTTAGGTAACATAATAATAATAATTTCTCTAAATTTTCTCCATTTGTTGCAATTACATGGTAACAATGTTTTGGAGTTAACCTGCTCAGCTTATATATATACTATTACACTTTAGAAAACGAATTCATACTTCATTGCTCCATAAACAAATGCGTTATTAGTAGAAAAACTAAATTCCTTGTTTTTACATTATCTGCAATGAACACAATACAAGTCCGAATATAAGCACTTTTTTATGAGGGACAAAAATATGTAGACAAATTCTTTTCAACATTAGTAGTTCAGTACAGTTTCGTGTCAGAAGAGAATTAGTTTGTGTTCATCAAGTATTGTGGAATAAGTCGAGTGATTTTAAGACCATGCCGCGTGGTCCAGAAATTTCTTTCGATGTGAAAACTAAGATCATTGAGTTATACAAAGATAGTCAACGTCAAGTCGACATTGCCAAAAATTTGAAGCTGAAGCGTAAAGCAGTTTGGGCAATATTGAACAAATTTAATCAAAAAGGTATCTTGGAAGCCTCTAAGAGAAGTGGTTGGCCTAGAAAACTAAATATGCTAGATCAGTTAGATTAATAAAAGTAATTTCGTCCAAAGATCCGTTTAAAACCCCAAGACAAATAAAAGCCGAAATCGAGACCAAAGGAATTGCCAGTGTTTCTACGAAAACTATAAGTAGAAGATTAAATGATTTGAAGTTATTTTCACGTCACCCGTGTAAGAAGCCGCTAATCTCGAGGAAAAACCGTAAGGACCGATTACAATTTGTACGGTTGCATCTTGATTGGAGCATCTGTGACTGGAAGAGGGTATGTTTCAGTGACGAATCCTCCAAATTCAATATGTTTGGATCAGATCGTGTTCATTACGTTAGACGTCCTAGTGGACAAAGATTGAACCCCAAGTACACTTTGCCCACTGTCAAAAATGCAGGCGGGTCTGTTATGGCTTGAGGGTGCTTTTCTGGGTTTAGGATGGGACCTTTACATAGAATAGATGGCATTATGGATAAGTTTGTATACACAGACATACTAAAGCATGTCATGTTACCCTATATGGAAGACAATATGCCCTTAAGATCAATCTTCCAGCAAGATAATGACCCGAAGCACACTTCAAATATCGCAAAGAAGTTCTTTCTGGATGAAAAAATACCAGTTCTCAAATGGCCTTCAGTCTCCCGATATAAACCCCATTGAAAATCTATGGGAATACTTAGATAAGCAAATACGAGATAAAAATTATTCAAACAAGGATGAACTTTTTGCCGCTTTAGAGCAAAAGTGGAGACAGGTTGATGAATCGTATATCAAGAAACTTCTACAATCTATGCCGAGACGATGCCAGGCGGTGATTGATAATAATGGTTATGATACAAAATATTAACACAAACATGGTTGGTTTTGTATAATTCAATTAACTTTGCTTCTTTTTTCTATAATATTGTTTTGCTTTGTCTGTATATTTTTGTCCTTCATAGTTCCAGTTTTTTTCAATTATTTTTTTTATTGGAGTCTAATGAATTTATTTATGTATAAGTGAGTATTATGCTATAACGAATTATGTATACAGGTTGGTGTATTAATAAAACAAGTTAAAAAAGAAATACAGCACAATATTAATTTGTCTAAATACTTTTGTCCATTACTGTATATTATAACTTAATGACTATAGTAAACTAAAATTACAACAATTTAATAGACAATAGTTATAAACATGAAATTGTAAAAATAATACACACTTTGAGTATGTTGGTAGGATGTGATACAGGGTGGGCCATTAAGTTGACCGGATTTTGAAAAATCATAGAAAAAAACTACAAAGCATAGGGAAGCTAATGTATGTTTTTAATAAAGTAGACACATCGGAATTTACTTTTTTCAAAATTACATCATTGAGATGTGAGCCAACGAGACGAACGCACTACTCGAATCTCGAAATTCGTGAAAACTCGCTGGTGGGTGCGACCTTTTCTCTGGGCCACCCTGTATAATTCCATGATGACTATTGATGGATTAATTACCGATTCTTTTCTATCCATGTTATTAGGTTAATGTCCCCAGAAACGAACCAGAAAGCTTCATTGTTCCCGAAATTAGGCTCCAAATTCCGATACTCGGGTAGAACCCACTACGAAACAAAGAAAACGACAATCGAAAGGCCAGCACCGCAATTCGAAAGGTCTTTAACCGGAAAAAGATTGACTTCAAGGAGCATGGATCGTAAGTATATTTCCGTTAATCACTCGTTTTTACCTTCTACGCAGCTGGACGTGATTCTTGAATTGTATTAATTTACTGATGCGTGACAATTTACAGCTTTGGGAGGTGTAAGAGCAGAAGAAAACTATAATGAGGCTAACAAGAGACATACAATGCCCCATCCCCCTGATCATATTCCGGATATTGATAATACAAGTCCTGCCAAAACCAAGTCCCCAAAGGAAAAAAAAGAAAAGGAGAAGGTACGTGCGATTTCCTTACCGGGGGGATTAAAGAAGTTGTACATGGTGGTTTTAATGAATCCGCCAAAAAGTAATCCTAGATTAAATTCGTAAGAATACTGTTAGATGGACAAATGTGCTAGATGTCATTCGTTAATTCTGAGGATGGAGAATGCGATCACATTGTACTTCTCAAGATGGTGGCTAGATGGTGATAGTTACATCACAACCCCCATTTGCATTCATACATGCAACATTTTATCGTACAATCTAATGGCTTGTACAAAAGGAGTGTTAGAGCATACTTCACATAGCCAATACAGGGTGTAATTTAATATGTGGATAAAAATACAGGATATGATTCCTTAACTCATTTTAGGAAGAAAAGTTTATATGAACATAAGACCTAAAGCTCTTATCTTTTGATCTACAGGGTGTTGAAATTTTAAGAAAAAATTCGTTTTCTTATCACAAGTTTAATACTGCTCTAGATATTTTCATGAAATTTGACATGCACCTACTAAGCACTAATGCATTTTTTGATGAAGAATATTTTTTAATATTCCTACCAGTGACGTCCGTACTGGAGATTTGTCCAAAAGTATGGTATGCCATTGCTTTTAAAAAAAAAAAGAATATTTATTTTATAATTTGTTTGATGGACCGTTGTCGCGGAAAAAAAAATTAAAACCATTTTCATACATTTGTGGTATAACGAAATTATTTTGAACTAATAGGCCGACGCCCTATTTTGTTTTTAGAATAATGACATTTGATCGATTACGTTGCGGTCTTATTTTGACTAGTATTCATAAACGTGATAGTTTTTACATTTTCAAAGTTTCTTTAATCAATAATAAAGAGAAAAATTGCAATACATGAAAATTAAAAAAAAAAAACAAGTTTGCAACAAGTTTTGACAATTTCTGTGGATCAAATAAACTAATACTATTTAATTTAATTAATACAAAAATTGTCGAAAATGTCCTCCTTCTGCTAGGATACAGGCTTCAATTCCCTTTCTCATGGATTGGCGAACCCTTTCAAAAATTTTAGAAGTATTTCTTATGGTTTAGCAAGAAAGTACAATCTTCTGCCTCTACAGTTTGAACGGGTATAGTACAAACCAAAGTCTTAAGGTGACCACAAAAAATAGTCTAAACTATTTAAATTTGGAGACTTGGTAGGCCAAGATTGAGTTCCCCCACGTCCTATCCATCGATTTTTAAATGCTTCATTTAGAAATTCCCTAGCATGAATGGTAAAATGTACAGGAACACCATCATGCATGTACAACATTTATTTTCTGAATGAAAGAGCTACATCCTCGAGCAAAATTGGCAAACATTTTTCAAGAAAGTGACTATAGGATAGTCCATCCAGTCGTCTTGGAAGGAAGAACGAACCTATGAGGAAATCTCCAACTATTCCAGCCCACAGATTCACCGAAAACTGCTCCTGATGATGTGCCTCCGTAATTCCGTATGGGTTTTCGGCTCATACATGATTATTATGGAAATTTCGAATGGAATTGCGGGAAAAAGTAGTTTCATCAATAAAGAGTATTTTAATGTTAAATAAAGGGTTTTCAGCAACTTTTTCTAAAAATCATCGGCAGAAATTTAAACGCAATGAAAAATCACGCGGCACTATTGGTTGAACCCTTAGAGTATGATAGGGGTATAGTATATTGACAACAAGTATTTCCTTAGTACTTGTTTCTGGATGTTCCTCAATTGTGTTTAAAACAGTTTCCTAATTCTGGTGTTCTTACCATACGATGTGCCCCTTTGGAACTATTGTTAATGCTAAGACTCACAGTTTCATGTAGTCTTCTGTGTATTCTAAAAAACATTGTGGCATCGGAATGATACTATTTGGATACCGCTCTTGATATATCCGTCTAGCCATAAGCGCAGTCCCGTCAACAAGCCCGAAGTTAAAATGCTAACTCGGATTTTGTAAATCTTGGCATAATTTACTTATTTTCTCTTTATTATTGATTAAAGAAACTTTCACAATGTGAAAAACTATCACGTTTATGAATACTTGTCAAAATAAGACCGCAACGCAATCGATCAAATGTTATTATTCTAAAAACAAAGTGGGGCATCGGCCTATTAGTTCAAAATAATTTCGTTATACTATAAATGCATGAAAATGGTTTTTAGTTATTTTACTTGGAAACGGCGCATCGGGCGGGAAAAAGTCAGTAGGTCTAATTTATTGGGAAATGAATGAGGGTTTCATAAAAAAAATTTTTTAAAAAGCAATGGCGCACCATATTTTTGGAGAAATCTGCAGTATACATCCCGTACGGACGCCACTGGTAAAAATATTAACATCAAAAAAATGCCTATTGGTGCTTAGTAGGTGCATGTTGAATTTCATGAAAATATCTAGAACAGTATTAAAGTTATGATAAGAAAACGTTTTTTTCCTTGAAATTTTAACACCCTGTAGCTCGAAAGTCAAGAGGTTTAGGACATATGTTCATATGCCTAAAATCACCTAAGGAATCATATCCTATATTTTTAGCCATTAATTAAATTACACACTGTATATGTGATGTACTGGTGAATATTGTGACTAGAGTCATTTCTCATCGACATACATATTCCAGTACTAACGGGCCACCGATGTGACGGCTCAGTAGACGGTTGAAATGTAAAAAAAACTTTAAGATTAAACGACTTACCGGTAAGGAAGTTCATTCGTATTTATACGAGTTTCACTCCTTCGGTCTAGAACACTTGGCTACTCCGCATCGGATTGTCGCATCAGCACTACAAAGGGTACTATAAAAGTTTTCCAATACACATTTACTTATTGACCTCGTTCGATGTAATTTCCACCACATTCAGTACACTTCTCCATCCGGCAATACCAGTCCTTAACCAGCTCTGCCAAGTTTCACCCGGGAGTGCGGCATACTCGTCCAAGGGCTCACAAGGTCCTCATCGCTAGAAAACCGTTTTCCTTTTAGCTTCATTTTCACATGCAGAAACTGTCCAACGTCGCAAGGAGCAAGATCTCGATTGTAAGGAGGGTGCTCAATAAGTTTCAGTCCAGTAGTGGTCAAATAGTCGGTGCAGGCTTTGGCGCGGTGAGCTGGTGGAGGTACCAAGTGTCCATTCTTATCTTTGGCCGCAGGTTTTTCATAGACTCTATGACTTTAGGCAGGCACTGTTCCAGGTACCACTTAGCTGTGACTGTCTTTTGTGTGCTCAAAACGACACGCACCACAATCCCGCTCGATTTGAAAAATACAGCTATCATTTTTTTCTTAAGAGATCGGGATTTTCTGACAGCTACGGGTGTGTCCTCATCATCAAAGACCCAAACTTTGTTTTGAGCCTTGGGCGGCACATCGTAATAATAGAGCCGGGTTTCTTCACCTGTCACGACGCTGTTCGCATACCGAGATTGCCCCTTATCAAACATTTTCAGCATGTTTCGGTGCCAAGTCGTACGACGAGTCTTCTGCTCTTTCGTCAGATTATGCGGTACCCAGAGAAAACGAAGTTTCCTTACGTACAAATGGTCATACAGAATTGAATGAATTGTTGGTGCATGAAGGTGTGAGGTCTCGTCTATCTCTTGGTATGTGTTACTCTCCTGTCTTCGTCAAGCATTTTCCTCACAGCAGTAATGTTTTCCTCTGTTACTAATGTTCGCAGCCTTCCTTCCCTCTCAGCGACCTCCAGAGTGAAATTGCCCGTTTGGAATTCTCTGTACCACCTGAATAAAGTCGTACGATGAGGAAAATCATTCTTTGATGCAAACGTCATTTCTTCTAAGCACTGGCCTATGCTTAACACGTTCACTGCGAACGACGCTGACCCGCGTCCGACCGATGTTTAACGAAAGGCGGCGGGCGCGGATCCGCGCTTCTGGCTGATATAAACTCACAAGACTGTGGTGTTCTGAAATTAATTAAAGAAACATCTTTAATAGGGTTTCAAGACATGTTTCGTGTTACTGCACGAAAAAAAACGAGATAGAAGAAGAAAATGTATATATGAAATAGTTTTCAATTACACAACGCACATCCAATAGGCTTACGACGCGAATCCGCGCTTCGCTTGTGCAGCGCCTAAAATCGTTTAGCCGCTACCATGCGCGCGGCGCGAGGCAGGTCGCAGCGAACGTGTTAAACTATGCGTAAAGTTATACAGTAAAGCTGCCCTTATCTCACCGCGTGAGCACGATGCCATAGTCCGCACTTTACACTGCCAATACGAATGAACAACTAAATCAACAGACATGCTGCTGGCGGCTACTATGCACTCATGCACTTGTCTCAACATACAGTAACATGCAGCCTCTTGCGTCCGTTTGTTAAGTCGTATTGTAAAACTTTTATAGTACCCTTTGTATTTCGGAGAAAAAAAACAATTGTTCAACCCTCGCTATGTATGTCTTTCTAACGCTAACCTGTCATTCTGCTTTTAGCACGGCTTAGATAACAATCAGCTATGAAACTCTCCTGCCAGTGTCAAAAAAACGGCTGCCATTTCGGCGGAGAAAATCGAATCTAAATTCCCCCAGTACAACGGTGAAAGAGGCTTAGCAGCAGCCGGTGTTGTCACGTATCCTGCCATCGGCCGCAGATATTCTTTGCAAATCGTAAAACGATAATATTTCGATATGATCTAGGGTAGTTTGAGTGAATCAATATTAAAAAGGAGGATGTTTCTCCAAAAAGAAGGAACGTGCCTGCCAGACATACTCGCCTGACTTCCACCTCTCATCCTAACAGAGTCCAACTACGTACATCCAGAACTGGCCGATACGACCGCTTCTTTGTCCCTAGGGTATCGAGAGTGGAACAATCTACATGAGGAGGTTTTTTTAAGTTCTAATAACCTTAGGCAGTTCAAAAATCACATTCACAAAGTTTCTTTAAGCTCGTCATAGCACCTGCGGTGTTCTGGCATTCAGGATTCTGCTTGCGCGTCTGCTTGGATGTAAAAAAAGGCGGTGTGGCGTCCCACTTCCTTCTTTCGCAAATCTCTTCCTATAATCCCGCAGGGTATTTATGCCTTAAGGTTGCGTGGTGACTCATTTATAAAAAAAATATAGAGAAATAACGATTTAAGGAATTAAATTTTGGCACCTGGAATCTCATTGACGAGTTGTATTTCACTTAGACATATTTTGGCTCAGTATCATTATTTTCACGGGTTAAAGCTAGGATTGTTTTTTTGGCGGAAGCGTCATCGACTACCCTTTATGTAAATATGGCCCAACGAAAAGGTCATACCCCCATTTGTGACTCTCCTGGTATAATTTGGGAAAAACGCTCGGCATGTCTATTTTGGTTTCAAGGGGGACGTCTTTTCATCTATATCCGTACAATACACGGTGATCAATTTTTATTTTAATTTTTCGATTTTCATGCAGTTTCTAGTAACTTTTGTATAATAAAGTTTATACTTCAATCGTTGTGAAGCTATTTTGAGTTTATAACAAAATTAACTTCATACTGATAATAATGGAATGCACGGTAAAAAATAATAATGGATATCAGCAAGAACATTTAGTATCACTCAGTGTCATCGTATGTCATAGAAAAACTGTGTCTTTCATTTCAAATTGTTAAGTTACCTACTAAGTTGTGATAAATATTGAGCAATCACTTACTGCATTCAAGGGTAGAAATAACAAAACTGTATTACTGAAATGGGAGCATTGGAAGAGTTACTGCCCGGTTGTTTATTGCGTTACATCCAGACAAAAATATTAACGATAAGTAGTTTGAAGAAACGGGATCTGCGTCTAATCGCGGTAATCGTCATCGAGAAAATCGACCAATTAGAAATGAACCCGCTAAAATAGCAGTTTTGGGACACGTAGCACTTGACAATACCCAAAGCACTCGTGGACTGGCTACTTCTTCATGATCTACACGCTCAACAGTATTAAGAATTTTGAAAGACAATCATGAAAACGATTTTCATAGGTTTGAGTTTTGAGAATTAATGTTTTTCGGATGAGTGTACGTTCTACTTACATGGTGTTGTAAATAGACATAATTGTCGATATTGGAGTGACTCGAATCTACATTTTTTTCTAGAGGTACACTCGCAATATCCTGAAAAAATCAATGTATGGGCCGGCATTTTCGGAAATCATATGGTAGGACCTTTCTTTGATCCTGGAAATTTGACTGGCGAGACGTTCTTGGACATTACCGAAGTTTGATAAAATGACTTTAATTATAATAAAAATTACATTCATTTCGAACAAAATGGTGCATTTTTTTTAATACTCGGGTCTTGTTTTCAATTTTAAACTCTTGTACTATGGGAACTATATTGACTATTGTTTTTACTTACTATCACAATTTCTAGAATTTTATTATAAACTCAAATAGCTTCACAATGATTGAAGATAGGTATAAACTTTATTATACAAAAGTTACTAAAAACTTCATGTAAAATATAAAAGCGAGGGTCCCTAAAGTGTAACGCAATATCTTATTTTTGGATCACCCTGTATTGTACGGCTATAGATGAAAAGACGTCCCCCTAAAAGTCAAAATTGACCTGTCCGAGGGTTTTTCCCAAAATATACCAGGATAGTCACAAATAGGGGTGCGGACCTTTTCGTTGGGCTACCCTGTATGATGCATGCTTGATATGTATTTTTGGGACACGAATTTTAAATCTAAATGGAAGAAGGTGGGCCCTGACGTTGATATAAATACCACAATTTTCTTCATACTATTTTCATGGTATGTAAATGTAATAACACAGGCGGTGATGTAGTACATTATGAACAGGGCAGTCCCCACAATAAAAGGTGTGGTCATTATTTACGTGGTTTTGTCATGCCTACATATTCATTCATTAGCACTCCACATAGATAACACGCTTGTAGGTGCAGACAAAATTATGTTGATTAATACACGTATTTCCACGTAATTATAATACATGCTTTTAGTCAACATTATCTTGAATTCTTGAAAATTAGACCTAAAAATGCAGTTATATTTTGTTCGTAAAATATTGTTTGCCGTTATACGAGACAATATCTTATTTTTGAATCACCCTGTATTGTACGGATATAAATGAAAAGACGTCCCCCTAGAAATCAAAGTTGACTTGTTTTCCAAAAATGTACCAGGAGAGTCACAAATAGGGGTGCGACCTTTTCGTTGGGCCGCCCTGTATACCTTCTGCCGTTATTTACCATGACGGGTGTAGCAGCATTGATTAACATATTCCATCAGAAGATATGGCGTTATGTATCTTACGAGATCAGTAAATTAAGTAATGAGTCAGGCTTTTCAATTTTTCTAATCAAATATAATTACAGTTTTTTGTCACACTCAAAATAATTTCCTTCTGAAGCTACAAGGCGCTGGACAAGGTTCTTCCACTCCTGACAGCAGTGCTGGAACTACGATACGAGAATAGCCGGTGTCGGTTTTTCTGTCCTAAAATGACTTCCCTTCAGATGATTTTTCAACTTCGGTAAAAGAAAAAAGTCGCAAGAACTCAAGTTAGGCAAATAAGGAGGCTGAGGAGCCACAAGAATTTGTTTACTGGCCAAAAACTCATTTATTGACATTGCTGTGTGACAAGGAGCATTATCGTGATACAACAGCCAGTTGTTCTTGATGTTTATTTGGTCTCGCACAAATGAACCTTTTTTGAAGTTTTTCGAGAAATGTTGATTCACCGTTTGGCCTTGAGGTAGAAACTCTTTGTGGGCGATTCCGTGGATATCGAAAAAACAAATCAGCATGATCTTCGACTTTGTTTTTTTTTTAGCTTTTTTGGGCCTTGGAGAGATTGAAGTGTGTCACCTCATGTTGTGTCGCTTGGTTTCTAGGTCGTACTTAAACACCCAAGACTAGTTTTCAGTAATGGCACGTTTCAGAAAATGGTCATTTTCAATCGAATTAAAACAGGCAAAGCACCTTTCCTTCCTGATGCCCTTTTGGCCTTGCGAAATGTTGTTTGGGACAATTTTTGCGCAGATTTTTCTCATTCTCAATTCAATTCTCAAAATCTGAACGGTGGTGTGAGTCAAATTTAACTCATTCCCGGTCATTCTGACTGTCAATCGACTATCTGAACGCACAAGATCCCGTAATCTGTCAATATTTTTATCGACAAAATGTCATCTTGCAGACTAGGTAGTTTTTAGCGTGCAAATAGTTTATTTCACGTTTCCTCGCTATGATCGCTGTTAGCGTCCATCTATGGAGGAATGACTCGACGACACGCATTGTTGGCTGCAGAAAGCAAGTATGTTTTGTGAAGTAGTAGTCTGTAGTGTTTATCTCTGAGATGTGGAAGATATAAAGTTGGTTGAGTAGCAAGATGGCATCTGGATGATTATATGTATTGGTCTGTGTATTGTGTGGTATTTGCTATGTGAGAAAATTATGCCACCTCTCTAGCTTAGCTACACCAGCCATTTTTGATGAAAAAATGATTTCAGACCCTAGTTTTTGGCTGCAAAGAAATGGGACTGAAAATGAGCGCAAACATGAAAGTTCTGAAATATTTTACTATATAATAGTTTTTTATTGAAGGTTTGTTTCTAAAGACAGTGCGATGTTGCCAGATTTCATTACTTCAACGCTTGATGGATATTCTTGATAATTAAATTTGTATGTATTATGACTTCGAACTCCAAAAAACCCTAGATAACGTCTTCGTTAATTTTCTTATATTTCTTCAATATGGCAACATCGCGGTCTGTATGGGATCCGTTCCAGCAAATGTGATTAAGAAGGTGTGTACACCTTTTAAACTCCAGATAATATCAACAGTATTCTGCAACTAACCCATTTGCCGGGATTTTTTATCTCATTTCCATCATTTACAACCCAAACCTAGTGCCTATACGGACGGAGAAACAAAAAAAGGCTGGTGTAGAAGATAGAGAATTATCAAAATCATTACTGAATATGGTGCTAATGACGAATATTTATTAGCTGAGCCCGACGGGTTATTTATATGACGTCTTTTCTGAAGAAAGGTTATGTTCAAAGTTATAAATTACGATTTTTCCCGTTTTTTTCTGTTTTCAAAAACTTTGAAGAGTATTATGGGAAATCGCCAAGACGCCCGTGTTGTGTGCAATTAAGCCACATCACAAAAAATTAGAATGACGTATCACACATCAAACATTTTCGCAGTGCATCACATCTAAGTGCTGATTTGTATTTCCTATTGACATCGCAAAGTACATTTCTATAAAATTTAAATGACTGGAAATAAAAAATAATGTAATAACCTTTTCACTTTCATAAATATTCCTGTCTGTATCATATTTTCTCACCTGTTACTTCACCCACCAGGGATTTTCTATCCTTATCTCTCTCATTTTTGAAATTTAGCAAATTTGCTATGAAATTTCCAGAATGAATAAGAAAAAGTGGATGCGCAACTAATTCATAGCTTTGAATCTCAATTAAGTTATTTGAGACAAGAAACCAATAGAATTATCATCATCTCATATTATTAGCACACAAATCTTAACTATGCACCTATGCACTGAAATTTCCTTCCAGCTATAGTATACAAATTACAGCTTAGACCTCCAATAATGCCATCTCTGAAGCATATGTTACATCACATCAGAGCTAAACATTGATAACTAAGTATCATGACGTTTAGGCAACACGTACAGCTACAAAACGAGTTCACAACAAGTGTCCATCAGCGAGTGCTAAGTTAATATCTTACGTTATGTTAAAAAAGCTGCGTTATGTCAAAAAAAAACGACCTAATGTCACTTTTCAAGATTCATAATACCCGTGCCGCTTTTTCGCTCGGCCTTCAAGCGACTCTCTACCTTCTGAAAATGCCTTTAACCACAGGAAAACCTGAACTCTTGGCAAAACACTATTTTCGTAAGCTTGCTGAAGTTTAGCAAGAGTTATTGTTGCACTATTACCAAGTATGGAGCAAAACCTGATAGCATACCGTCGCTCGAAATTGATGTCACTCGTTTTTAGAACACAATAAGAATAAAACGATTTCACAAAAAAATCGCTACTTACAACTTGAGCGAGTTCAAACTTGTACTGAAGGCGGATCACATGTTCCCTTGTCTCCCCTCCAAGCGCGGCGCCTCGAGTGTCGCCAGATCGAACGTAACGTTGCCCGTTTCATTACTTAATTTACAGACCTCATAAGTGTTGCCATCCCCAAGACTTTGCCGCAGATTAAAGGATTTCCTTGTCCGTCGTTGAAGAGTTTTGGGAGAATTTCGAGGATGATCTTTCATTGGATGGTTGATGGGTGACGTCATGTTTAAGAATAAACAATTTTTTAATGAAAATGGATGTTATTTGGCAACATGGCTGTAACTGTTTTATTACTTGTGACGGTGGAAATTGTATGTGAACGTCCAAAAACACTACAGATTGGACAACTTCTTTTAGAATATGTTAATCAAGAGCGATTATTGGTCTCAACGATTGAAAGATCATTACATTGGTTTTAATGCACCCATGGTACTCAGCGGTTGATGTTCTTTTTATATACGTATATGTCTGAAACCATGATTAATATAATGAATTGAATAGCTTGCATGGAAGCGAAGTTCAGGATCAGTTATGTCAGGAAGTTCGGCCAGTTCAGTAGAAGGAGAATATGTGGCCGATAAAAATCAGAAGGTGTTTACCAAATTACTTTAACTACTAACGATTCAAACCTAGCAATCTACACATTGGAATTCCGAAAAATGCCAGGTTTGGGTCGTGATGGCCATGTTACATTTGCTGCCTTCTTGTCTTTTGGTCTGCCTTACAGTGTACTTTTTCTGTAGTCTTGTGGAGTAAATTGAGTAATAGCTTATCCTTATTAAGTTGTCAGCATCATGCTTGGTGTTTCTTTAGGAGTATAAAAAATATTACCCAAACACTCAAAGGTTGTCATAACATAAACTCATGTGAGCTACCATTTGCAACACCACAAATATATAGGTATACGTGGTGTTTCGAGAAACAGTGCAGTATTTAGCAGACAGAAAAATACCATGAAAGATTCTTACAAACATTTTTTTCCTAAAATATCGCTGGCCGAGATGCCTGGTGTTATAAATTTCTACACTACTGGTAACATACTTATTTTTTTTTTAATTTTTAATCTTTTACTATTTCTTTTATTATTGAACTTTTATATAGGTGATTTTTGGTATATTTGACAAAGCCCCACAAGCAGTTAAAATAAATGATTCCACTTTGAAAACACCCTGTATAACGCATAAACATTTTAACACTGCTTGGACTGTTAAATAGTAATATTAAAAAATATTAATTGGTTAAATATTAATAAACTTAAATTAAACACTAATAAAACAAATTGTATGCCAATAGGGAAACATTTAGGTGACAACACAATTAGACTTATCATTAATGATGGAAAAATAGTCAAATCATTCAAATATCTGGCTATGAATATATGGATATTAAAACTACTGTTTTTAGAGCATTATCCACACAATATTTCAAAAATATCAAGAAAAATAAATTATTTCTATAGAGTTTCCCATAATCTCAGTATGTATTCCAAAAAAACCATATAATTCTTCCCCATTTTTTATATGCAACTATTTTGCTAACAGCAAATGAAAACGTATTTTCCAAACTACAACTTTTAAAAAATAAAGCTTTAAGAATCATTTTAAATAAAAACAAATATGCTAAGATTAAGTCTGTGTTAGAAGAACTATAGTGGTAGAACTTAAAAAAAATATGTTATTTAGTTCTCATTTTCATATTCAAATTAAAAAACAATAATTTATTACCATTACATTTAGAAAACTTCACAAACTTAGTCAATATCATAACTACGATGCTATAGGCAATATTGATTTTCATCTGCAAAACTGTAATAGTAGCATAACCAGCAAATCTTTATTTCAAAAGGGAGAATTTGAATTTAATAAATTGAATAATAGTTTATTCTATAAAAAATGTTTAAGGTGAAATTAAAAAATCACTATGAATACCCTAAATGCATAGCCATGTAATTTTAATAGACAAGAATGTAAAATTACTGAAAATTGATTCAAAATAATGTGTATACTAAGTGACATATAAATCCGAACACCCACTTTAAATGGTTTTATTTTAATAAAATTTTGTATAAGTACTTAATGAAGCATAATAAGTAAATGATAAAAATTTCAAAATGATTGCACTGCTTTAAAGCACTTTGACCTTTAATAATGTGTGGATGCACCCTGATGTGCTACGCATTCTCCGACGCGCCTAGGCATGCTTCTGATCAGGTGGTCAATGTACTCCTGTGGTATCTCATTCCAGGCAACCACCAACTCCTCTCGAAGTGCTTCTAGAGTCTGAGGAGGACGTTGCAAATTGAGCAATCTCCTACCCATCATATCCCACACGTGCTCAATTCGGGATAAGTCGGGAGATCTTAGTGGCCACGGTAACAATGTGACATCATTATTGTGACTCTTGCAACATGTGGTCGGGCATTATCTTGTTGGAAAGTTGGATCTGCCAGGGTGTCAAGATAGGGTAAAAGATGGGGTTCTAGAACTTCGTGGATATAACGCTGCGCGTTCATGTTACCTCCGATGAAGATTAAAGGTGACCTGGAACCATAAGCTATAGCACCCCAAACCATAACTCCAACAGTGTGATGAAAACATGTCTTTCAACAAAAAACTGTGGATTCCTCCTTTCACCACGTCGCCTTCTAACCCTGGCACGACCATCGTGCATGCCTAAACAAAATCGAGACTCGTCACTAAAGACAATACTGTTCCATTCCTGATCCCAGAGTGACCGTTATCTGCACCACTCAAGGCGATTACGTCGGTGTTCTCGAGTTAAAGGGAGGACCCAGTGTGGCCGGTATGAAAACAAGCCAAAACTTCTCATTCGTCGGTAAACACTTCGCATGCCAATAGGTCTTCCGTGTTCTGCAAACCATTCATTTGCAAGGGACCTGGTAGTGGAGAAACGGTCCCTTAAGGCCAATAATCTTAGGCGGCGATCTTCACGGTCTGTTGTTCTCCGGCGGCGTCCAGTGCCCCTTGCTCTTTGCGTACGGCCTTCTCGAAGCCATGCCTGACAACACCTAACCACAGTGTCTACACTTCTTTGCACTCTAACTGCAATTGCCCGAAAAGAAAGTCCAGCTTCCCGAAGTCCCACTATACGGCCCCTATCAAACTCACTAAGTTGACGAAATCGTACAGGTCTCCGTACTCTAGGCATCGTAATCGATCGTAAAGGATGTCAAGAACCAAAATCCGCCGACGTTGATTCTTTACTGCGGCTGAAATATTCATTTTTAGAGCGTTAGTGAATTAAAAAAAAGCAGTATAAAAACCGGAATGTCCAACTGATAAGGCTAAAAATTTTTTCACTTGTTATTTACAGTAAGATAAATACATTCACCAACTTTTATTAAAATAAAACCATTTAAACTGGGTGTTCGGATTTATATGTCACTTAGTATATATATATATGTATAAAATTGACATTGTATCATCAATGCTAAATAAATCTTCATCAGACAAACTCATACATCATGTATCTCGACAGGGATCGTTTTAGGTTCCATGTCTATGAGATCTTATCCTGTTACTTATATTCGTACATTCTGCCCTAAAAATCGCCGATTTTTAACTTTTATTTAAGTGATTCTTTAAATTTAGTATTTTTACCTAACGCCTTCCCATTATTTCAAAATCAGGCGCTTCCGTGAAGTTATAAGTTTATGAACAACCTGTAGCGTTGACCATTAGGTGTTTGTGAAAAGTCTTATTTATACTCTTAAAATAAGTCATTTATGATAGTTGAGGTAAATAAAGAGTTCGAGAGTGTCTTAGCTTTGTTAAATTTGTATTTGAGCTTAGTCCCACCTACCCACCTCTCCTGTTACAGTTCTTGGTGTCGTATTTCTTGGTATTGATCAACGTATATGTTTTTTTCTACGACTACAGCAATAGGTGAAGTAATAGATTGAATCGAACTGGGCTGTGAATATACTAAAGACAAACAACTATTTAAGCAGAATACTCTGGTGCACAATATTGAAAGCTGTGCTATTTATTAAGCAGCTCAGACTTTCTACAAGGTATGTCGCAAAGTAAACACGAGAAATAAAAAAATGAACTAACATTTTTGTTTCGGAAAATCGAATTTATTTTATTCAAAATAATCTCCTTCAGAGTTAATGCAGCGATTTGCACGTGCCAAAAGATTTTCGAAAGATTATTTTAGCTCATTGACGTCCTTCAAAATGGTCGTCGACGCCGTTTGGATGGCCTCTACGTCGGCATACCGTTGTCATATGCCATATCAGGAGAATATGGGGACTGGTTAATGGTTAAAATGCCATTTTTTGTAGAAAAATCGGACACAAGCGTCGATTGGTGAGATGATGCATTTTCGTGCAACAAGCGCCAGCTTCCTTCTTCGCCATATTCAGGCCGAACACGACGAATACGTGGCAGCAAACACCAAGACAAAACACAGCACCGGTGGAACGAATTATTTGTGAATAATTCCCTTCGAATCGTAGAAACAAATCGACATTGTCTTCACTTGGGACTTCTCCAAACGGCTTTTTTTTCCGGATTTGACCCGCTTGGGTGCTTCCATTCGGCACTTTGACGCTTGGTTTCGGGATTGTATCGAAAATACCTCGTTTCGTCACCAGTCACAATGTTGTACAGGTCTCTTTAATGATTTTTGGTCATCGGTGAGCTTGTGCGGAACAAACTGTGAACACACCTTTCTCATGCCCAAATTCTTGGTCAAAAGTCGATGGATTGAATCCTTAGAGATATTTCAATTCATTTCTATGTATCTCAATGCAGATTTTCGATAATTTTTCATAAATTCACGTAGTTTTTCGACGGCTTCTGGCATAATCACTAATTTTGGCTGGCCAACATGTTCATCGTCTTCCAGCGACTCACAATCCTTTATTGGCTCTTTGTTCGATGCGCAATAACTCCGCGTGAAGTGGTTTGATTGTCATGAAATTTTGACAGGGCATCATCAATGAAAAATGTACCTCTCCAACGCTAGTCTCCGATAATAGATGACGCTATTTTTATGCGATATCTTTCAATAGACCTGTTTACTTTGCGACAAACCATGTATAAAGGTTTTTGGCCAGCATACCGTATCATACTAGGACGGCGTCCGTGAACTAAGTTGGGGGGGGGAGCAAGTACTGTGGGTTGTCTACTTTCATTGGGATTGTCAAGCCGTTTGCGTTCAGATGACACAACTTCATTCTCATTTTCCTCTCTCTCCTCTTCCCTTCCTTCCTTTTCTCTTCTTTTTATCATTTTCCTCTTTTCTTTCCTCTTTATCTCCTTTCCTCTTTTTTTTCGAAAGTCTGAGTCCTTGTGGAGGGGGGGGGAGGGTGGGATAATGGCATCTTTGCCATTGCCCGCCTGGCTTCGCGCTTGATTTGTTATACCGGGTGTTTCAAATTCGACACTCACCAGTGGGATCTCGAAAATGGTAAGAGATACGAAGTCGCTGAAATGATGGTAAAGTTACGTATTTGGGTAACTAACAAAATGGCGCTTAGAAAATTTCTAAATCCAAAGCACTTCCGAAGAGAGGCGGAAAAACCCTAATGCTCCCAAAATTGTTTTATTTTTTTTCTTACTTTGCAGGAGTATTAGGGATTTCAAAATAAATTGCACATCAACATTGCCACTTTTTCTCCTCTACAAGAACGCATAATTAGAATTTCGATATGACGGTTCCTCTCTTGTGCTCCAGCATCTACTTTATTTTTTCCTATGGGCGCCATATCGGGTTTTTGCACAGATGAAGAGTTTTCAAATCTGATTCCTTAGATGTATAATACGTCATACATTGACATTGCGAAACCTTAGTTATTTCCTGACTCTTCTCTGTACACTGTTCGCTGCTGGATTTATTTCCCTTCTTCTCAGTCAGCCAAACTATGTTACTATCTTCATTTTGAGGTCTGGTCAAGTATACGAAATCATTGACTATATGATAATTTCAAGTCCTGTCTAGTCTTCTGTTTTCTTGGAATAACTAAGTCTGGCAGTATCACTATATGCCTTACATTTTTTAAATCCGAATTAAAAACTTTATTGCAAATGGGTTAGGGGTGGAGTATAGTATTGTACGTGTGCATGTTCTTAGTATGATGCGGTATAATGGGTAAATACATTAATCAGTGATTTAAAAAAATATTAACGTTGAGATAGCTATAAATAAAAATTTGTAACTAATTCACATAGAATTTAAACTTTATGTAAGGATTACACCATCTTTTCAGATAGCACTGATTATATATTTATTTTGTTATGTTATGTACACTTTGCTTTTGTATGGCTTGAGCTTGAGTCACAAATTCTGGAATATAATATATTTCATCTGATTTGTTTCTCACAGAAGCCGATAGGCGGAGTGGCAGTGCTACCAGCTGGAGGATTATTTGGCAGAAAAGACAAGAAGGAGAAGGATAAAGAAAATCGTGATACGAATGGTCCAGAGCAAAATGGCATCGACGATTCTCAGGCACATTCAATCGCTGAAGAAGACAAATCACCAAAGAAAGAGAAGTCCAAGGTGAGTTACTTGTTACCGGATTGCTAAATATGGAAAACGTCGCCTGTTGACAGTTCTGGTAAATTGAACAACATTAATCAGCTTAGTTGTGCAAAATTTATGGGGGTCCTAGAATATATGGCCTATCTCTCGATTGCCTAAAGAAAAAAAATTATGTAACAAGCTCATATATTCAAATGGTGCGGCCCATGTCGGCGTTCTTGATATCACGAAAGCGTCCGATTAGCTGAGGTATGCCGCCCTCTTATGCTAACTTCCATCGTATGGCTTCCCGAAGAAGCTTTGCAAATTGGTGGCTGACTTCCTCTGTGACCGCAAAATATCCGTCGTAATTGAGGGGTTCTCCTCTTCATCCAACAACGTCAACGCGGGGGTTCCCCAGGAATCCGTTTTGGGTTCGGCATTGTTTCTTTTGCGACGGCCTCATTTCCTATACGATCAATCTGATCGGCAGCTATGCTGATGACAGCACTCTACAACGTCTGTCGCAAAGTAAACAGGACTTTTGAAAGATATCCGATACAAGTAGCTCCATCTATTTGCAAAATGTCATTTTAACCATCAACCACTCCCCATATTCTCCTGATGTCACCGTGGGACAGGGATGCCGACAGAGGCCATTCAAAAGGGGTCAACGACGTGTTCATGAAGGAGAGTATTTTGAATAAAACAAATTCGATTATCCGAAACAAAAAATGTTTGTTTTTTTTGTCCTGTTTACTTTGCGACAGACCTTGTATAACCCTTGAACAACTGTATAATTCAACAAAATTTTGCCAGCATAATAAACGGTTCAAGCCTCGCATGATGTGTCCATGGTTGACTGTGCCTTCAAAATTTCGTTGAATTACACCGTGTCGTTAGGAGGTTATATGAAAAAAGTGCAGTAGTTCAAGCCTGTATTTCCGTAGGAAGCCTTTGCATGACATTTTTTATAGGAACTTGTGACATTTTTATGTTCTATATGCATCAGGGAGATTGGCTGCGTTTTCTGTGGCGTCATATGTAAAACTGAAAACTTGAAATGTACAATTGTGTTCAACATATCAGAACTGTCGGCACATAGCAGTGGCTCGTTATAGAATCTAGAAGTGTTACAACGAAAAGTAGTTTTATGAGTGCACTGGAAAAATAAATTAAAAATCTGTTTTCGTGTCAACCTTGATGTTACTAGTCCACATTTTAAAATTATTTTTGTGCCATTGCAAACATATTTTTTTAAATAAAACACCCTATATTTTATTGTTTGAAAATAACAGGTTTTTTATATCATATAACATATGGTTTTGCTTGTCAATTGCTTAGATATTTGGTCAAACGTCTGAAAACAATCTCAGCTTTGACGGCTCGCAGCTTCGCAATTTATGAAGATATTTAGATAAGCCGTAGTTCACAAAAATTTTATTATCATCGATTTCAAGCTGATCTGGAAAAGTGTTGAAACTTCTTTCTACAGGGCATCTTAAAACGCAAAATCTACCTTTTCTCAAACAATTCAAATGTATATTTGTATATCTTTAAATAGTTTTTTTGGTGAACTTTTTTTGATATAAGGTTTATACAATTTTTTTCGAAACTTTTTTGAGTTATTAGTAATAATTTCAGGAAAATCCAAATACATCTTGCATTTAAACATGAAATCAAGTCTATCAAAACAATAGCTTTTAAAACACAACAAAAATATCCCAGCCTAAGGCAATCAATCGTTAATAAATTGTTGCAATATATGGAGTTGACCAAAACGGACGCAGGAAAGTAAATGCATATTAAAACAAGAAAGATTGATATTCAAATCAAGTTGGGTACTTTATTTTGAAGGTTCATTTATACCATTTATGTGTGAAAAATAATATCGCTCAAATGTTCACCACGACTGGATTTACAGACGTCCACGCGATGGTCGAAATTTTCAATGACATTTTGCAACATGGTCGGTTCTATGGCATTTATCTCGGCAATGATGTTGTTTTTGAGTTCTTGGAGGGTGGCTGGTTTGTTGACGTAGACTTTGCTTTACAAATATCCCCATAAAAAGAAGTCCAAGGGAGTCAAATCGCACGATCTTGGTGGCCATGGCACATTTCCTCTGCGCGAAATCACGCGATCACCGAAGAAGGACTGCAATCGATGGATATTGACGTTGGTTGTGTGGCATGTTGCACCGTCTTGTTGGAAATAAACATCGTCCATATCCATTCCTTCAAGTTGCGGCAAAAAATAGTCCTCTATCATCACGTGATATCGCTCAGAATTGACGGTAACGGCGTCCCCGGCCGCATTTTCGAAAAAGTAAGGTCCGATGATGCCTTTTGACCACAATGCACACCACACAGTCACTTTTTGAGGATGCATCGGCTGCTCTTGATACTCACGGGGATTTTCGTTCGCCCAGATGCGGCAGTTTTGCTTGTTTACCGTCCCATTCAAAGTGAAATGCGCTTCGTCGCTGAACATGATTTTTGATGAAAAATTGGCATCAATTTGGCGGTGTTCAAGGAGCCAATCTGAGAACGTTCGGCGCGAAAAATGGTCGGCCCGACGCAGCTCTTGCGTCAATTGGATCTTGCAGGCGTGTACATTCAAATCCTTGTGGAGAATGCGGAGCAAACTGGTTCTCGAAATGCATTGATCGGTCCGCCTCTCCCTAACCAAATATTAGGACGCCAGCGGTCTAGATACGGTCCCGAGATCCGCTAGGTTTTCTTAAACAACATTGGTATGTGGTCCTCCGAGTTAAACCCAAGTGGTTGTGAAAAAATACTGGACCTGAGATCAAACATCTGGGAATCAACATAACTACTTGAAATGTATTACAACAATAATTGCATAATGAATTAATGTCTTGGGTTGAGTCTTGTGCAAAAAAAAGATGATCTGATTTTAAGTCTAAATGTGGAATATATTTTTTTCTTGGAACTAATAGCAATAACTCAAGAACTGTTCGAAAAAAGTGGTATAAACCTTATATAAAAAAAAAATCCAAAGGAAATCTATTTAATGATGTAGAAATATTCAGGGTGTTCCATTTTGCGTTTTGAGATACCCTGTATAAATAGAAAGATATTTTAACATTTTTTCAGATCAGCTTAAGATCGATGATAATAAAATTTTTGTGAACTAAAAGCTATCTAAATATCCTCATAAATGGTGGAGCTGCGAGCCGTCAAAGTTAGACATTTTCATTTTCATGCAATAAAATATAGGGTAGTCTATTTAAATATGTACCTGTTTGCTGTGGCACGAAGTTATGAAACATCTTGTATATATTGAAATAATTTTAAAATATGCTCTAGTAACATGTCAAGGTTACGAAAACATTTTTGATATCTTTTCCAGTCTGCCCATAAAACTACTTTCTATTTTAGTTGGGACATCCTGTATATTAGAAAAAAATGCCATTGGCGTTATAGACGCGAAAATGGCCAGTGTCACGGAGAGCTGACTTTGTATATTGTAGTAAATGTTCTTGATTTAAAGTGTAGAACTTTGACTTGCAAGTTGTTGCTAGTAAATATATTTCCGATATTTTAGTTTTTTGGTTTGTTATAAAAATTGAAAGTAGAGTCTATAGCCCTATACAAGTGTAGTATATTATGTGTTCTGCATGTAATAATGTATGCATGTTTATGCTTCGCTCGATAGAGTCCTGCCTTCCTATTTGGTTCTAAGCGAGACAGATCCCCGAAAGACAAGAAAGAAAAGGAAAAAGTGGCCGCCAAAGAGTCAGGAAAAGGTGGTCCGCCGGTCGGTTCACCACAACTGCCAGGTTACACGCGCGAGTACGATTACGAACCTACCGAAGAACAGGTTACGCCTAGAAGACAGCAAGGTTTCAGCTACGAGAACCAAGGGTCACCTTCTAGTCCTAAGAGCAGTCCCGACAACCAGCAGTCACCTTCTTCGAAACGAGCGACGGCTACCGCTTTCAACTACGCCCCTGGTGATGTTGACAAACTGAAAAAACCGTTCAAAGATCCGAAAGCTGACACCGCTGCGTTCCTGGCTGGTGAGCAGTACTTGCATCAGGCACCGCCAGAAGCCACACAGCTGCCGGTGTCGGCCGCTAAAACGAAGAAGACTCGGCCCATTACCTTGTTCGTCCTAACCGGTAGTAAGGATCCTAAGACAGGTTATATCGATCCATGTACTGGTACGGCTGATAAATGCACCGGACAACAGAATATCGAAACTCGCCTTATAGACTGCAAATACGGTCTCATAGATCCGTCCAACGGAACAGTTATCATTACGGACCCTACCAACGGCCAAAAAGAAGTTGTACAGGGTTACATTAATCCTCAAACAAAGCAAATTATCATAACATCAGGATCCGTAATTGATCCAAAGACCGGTAAGAAGAGCAACGTACTAGGTCAGATTATTACCATTGCTGAGCAGCAACCAAAGTCTGACAGCATGTTAGCGCTACCGCCGAAAAAACGCATTATCAAAATCACAGTTACCACAGCGAAAAAGGATCCTAAATCAGGTAGAGTTGAAGCAGAAAAGGGTACCACCGAAACTTTGGAAGCTATAATGGAGCCTGCCAAAGGTCTTATTGAAACAAAGTACGGTATCATTGACCTACATCATACCAAATATATTATCAAGGATCCCAAGTCGGGCAAGTCGGAGGCTTATCCAATTGAAGTAGATGATAACCTCGGTCACATAATTGTTAAACAAGGTGTCATTGATCCAAAGACAAACAAAATTGACAACAGCCTTGGCCAGTTAATCAAAATTTCGGAACAAGGCGATTCTGTAGTACCAGTAACAGCAGTTACGGCGAAAAAAGATCCGAAGACCGGTCAGCTGGATCCCTCTCGAGCACACAAAGAAACTACTAATGGCAAAATTGACCCGAAGAATGGTCTGATAGTCACCAAATATGGATCGATTGATGTCAATAGAAAGACGATCACAAACCGCGACCCCAAAACGGGAAAAATCGACGAATTCCCTATCCAGTTTGACGCAAATGAAAACGTAATTGTACTGAATGGTGCTATTGATCCCAGAACGGGTAGCCGAGCAGATGATCTGAGCCAAATCCTTCAGATAGACTCTGAAATAGACCCTGACGTTTCCGTATTTTCTACATCTGGAAAGGTGGATAAGAAGGGCTTTGATCCCAAAACTGTTTCTCCGCCAGAAAAATCTGCAGGAATGTTCGATCCTGAGACGAATAAGGTCTATACAAAATATGGCGTATTGGATCTTGTACACGAAACGCTCACGTTTATAGATCCAAAATCAGGAAAAATAGAAGCGAAACACGGAGTGCGAGACCCAATTACTGGCGAATTACTTTTCAAGGGCGTGGTTAATCCAAAGACAGGTAAAGTTGACAAGGACTTTGGCAGAACAATTAAAATCGATGTAGCTCATCAGCAGGCTGATCCAACCGCTAGAAGTGTGCCAACAATATCCAAAGATATCAAAAAGGTAGCTACATCTGAAGGTCCTCTTAAAGCACCTACAGAATCTTCGCCTGCCACTAAACTAGGCGATAGAAACAAAGTAGTAAAACTACTGGTCATTACAGCTAGACGTGATCCCAAAACGAACAATTTGGACATTGAAAATGGTCATGTAGATCAATCGGCGGGTATATTGCATCCAACGGGAGAGATTGACTCAAAATATGGGTTCATTAATACCAAAAAAGCTACGGTGACCATTACTGACCCAGCTACAGGAAAACAAGAGACAGTGCAAGGACAACTCGATCCCTCTACTGGCCAAATACAGATCCTTACCGGTCCAATAATTGATCCAAGAACAGGCAAAAAAGACCCTAAAATGGGACAGGTTATCACTATATCCACATACGATCCTACGAAAGATACCGTACCTGTCAAAAATCTTCTACCTTCACATCCAATTCCCAAAAAGCGGGTTGTTAAGATATTGGTGATTACAAGCAAGAAAGATCCCACCACGGGAAGGATAGATACGGAAAAAGGCACCGTAGAAAAACTAACAGCAATCGTGGATCCTGTGAGCGGTATCATAGAATCTAAGTATGGAAAAATCGA
Source organism: Acanthoscelides obtectus (assembly GCA_963669975.1). NCBI lineage: Eukaryota > Metazoa > Arthropoda > Insecta > Coleoptera > Chrysomelidae > Acanthoscelides > Acanthoscelides obtectus. The sequence continues at coordinate 71,129,487 of CAVLJG010000010.1, read as the reverse complement.
CCCTCAAAACAAAAAAGTCATCACGAAAGATAGAAGTGGTAAAACTAACGTTACACCAATCAAACTGGATGAAAGCACTGGCCAAATATACATCAACGATAATGTAGTTGACGTAAAGACAGGTAAAGTCGACCCTAATCTGTCTCAAGTGATAAACATTGTTGACCCGCAACACCCCGCTGTTATCGTAACTACAATTACCACAACTAAACATCCTGAAAGTGGTGCTATTGATATGGCTAATGGTAGACAGGAAACAACCAATGGTAAAATTATACCCGAAACTGGCGAAATTGTCACTAAAATCGGTACTATACATCTCAAATTCATGAGGATAACTACAAGAGACCCTAAAACTGGTCAGTTGCATGAGAGGTCGATTCAAATCGATAAAGACGATAACATTATTATTCCTTCAGGAGTAGTTGATCCTAAAACGGGCAAGGTCGATCCTAACATGGTACAAGTTGTACAAGTTGGATCAGAAGTTGATCCTGAAATTCAGATTAGAACTTTTGTAGGCAAAGTGGATAACAAACGTAACACTATAGATTCTAAGAATGCCTCACCAGATACTACTCCAGGCTTGTACGATCCAGATAGAAATAAGATATATACCAAATACGGTCATTTAGATCCTGTTACTGAAACACTGGCAGTATTCGATCCCAAGTCAGGCAAACCTGATGTCAGACAAGGTTATATTGAACCAAACACTGGAGAGCTGATATTTAAGGGAGGCTTCATTAATCCTAAAACAGGAAAAGTTGACAGAGACCTCGGCAGAGCTGTCTCGGTGCACATTACCGAACCTATAATTGATCCTGTCGCATCACAACAACCTTGCGAAAGAGAACTACAGAAGACGGCTCAAATAGTGACTCCAGAAAAGCCCAAACAACAAGTTTCTCCTGCCAAGGCAGTATCGCCTGTTGAACCTACCACTCCTGTCAAAGAAATTATCACGGGTGTTCTTCATCCCATCGCCAAACACAGGATTGTCAAAATTATGGTAATCACAGGAAAGAAAAACAAAACAACCGGTGCTATAGATGTAGAAAATGGTCAAATTGAACATTTAACAGGAATCGTGGATCCAAAACATGGTCTTATTGAAACCAAATACGGTCAGCTCGACCCTGTGACTGGAACGTTGTTAACCAAAGACACTAGCACCGGCAAAACCGAACTTGTTCAAGGCAAAGTTGATGGAACTACTGGCCAGATCATTGTCAATGGTGGCCCGGTAATTGATCCGAAAACTGGAAAGATGGATTCTAGTCTGGGACAAGTGTTTTCAGTAGTTGGCTTGAAACAAGTTCAGGACCCCTCCGCTGCGCCTATACCCAAGAAACGAATTATAAAGATTACTGTAATAACTACAAAAATTGACCCGAAAACTGGTAAAATGGAAGTCGAGAAAGGTCAGGTAGAACAATCCACTGCTTTGCTAAATCCAGAGACAGGTTTGATCGAATCCAAGTACGGTCTCATTGATCCAAAGAGCGGCAAGGTTATCATAAATGACCCGAAATCTGGAAAGGTGGATGCGAAATCCGCACAAGTCAATGAAGCAAATGGACAAATTCTACTGACGGGAGCAATAGATCCAAAAACAGGAAAAACTGAAAGCTCTCTTGGCCAGATTATAAGTATAGCCGGTCAGATTGACCCTATCATCGAAATAACTACTATAACGGCTAAGAAAGACCCCAAAACTGGCAGTGTAGACCTGAATAATGGCCAGATGGAACATTCAAAGGCGAAGAAGGTATCTGCTACGGGAGTTGTTGAAACTAAATATGGCATCATCAACATCAAAAAGATGTTACTGATCACGAAAGATCCCAAGACTGGTGAAACGGAAAGCAGACCTATACAGCTAGACGCAGAAGGCAATATACTGGTAACAACAGGTGTTAAGGATCCTAAGACAGACACTGTGAATCCAAATCTCTGCCAAGTGATCAAACTTGGTGTCGAGGTTGAACCAGAAGTACAAATAGTAACGTTCACAGGCAAATTAGATGCGAAGAAGAATATAATCGATACGAAGCATATTGTACCCGAAGTTTCAAACGGTCTATACAATCCATCTACTCATAAAATAGACACTAAACACGGCCAAATTGACCCGATTAAAGGTACGTTAACGTATATTGATCCTAAATCGGGTAGAATAGAAATTAAACAGGGAACCGTCGATCCGTCTACAGGGCAGATTATGTTCAAGGAAGTTACGTAAATCCCAAAACTGGTAAGCCTGACCCACATTTTGCTAGGATGGTAGCTATATTGATCTCCAATCCTGAGATCAATGAAAAAGGCGAAGTGGTACCTAGAGACGCGAAGAGTATTAAGGTGGATCCTAAAACGAATCAAGTATGGGCTTTTGATCACCATGATCCGATCTCTAAAGAAGATGTGTACTCTACCGGTTTTGCAGATCCTGTCACAGGATACGTCGTCACCGTATATGGTAGAGTTGATCCCAAAACAGGTGCAATTTCTAAGATCAGTAAAGTGGATCCCAGTAGCACCAAAGTCGTACCCGAAACTCAGCAGATATTTACGAAGACATCACAAACAGATGAGTCAGGTGCTCCAGTTTACTGTGCTTCTGAAATTGATACCAAAACTGGCCAGATTTACACAAAATATGGAAAGATCGATCCCAAAACAGGAAAGCTCGTTATAATTAAAGTGTATCTAATCACCCAGAACGATCCTACAGGTACAGTAAAGGAAATAGATCCCAAAGACTGTCAGTTCGATGAGAAAACAGGCAGAATCATCAATGTTACCACGCACACCGTTTACATTTACAGTATGGTAGATCCAAAAACAGGCAAAATAGTCCAAGTGGATCCTAACGATCCTGTGGTAAAGAGCGCAAATACTAAAGTAACCCAAGTGTTGACTCTCTCCGGTGAAATAGATCCTGAGACAGGCAAGATCCACACAGAATGGGGTCATATCGACCCACAGACCGGAGATATCGATCCCAAGACCGCTAGAACAGATCCTGTTACCGGCAAACTTATCCTCAACTATGCCCAAATCGATGCCAGTCACTTTACGGATCTCAAAGATACGAAGGTCAAAGTGAAAACGTACACCAAGGGTGAGAAGGACTCTGGAGAATCTAGTGATGATGACCTCAACGAGTACGCCAGTGAGAATCTCGGCGATATGGCAAACCTGAATATATCCAAGGGCAAGAAGGTGACCACAAGCACACCAGTAATCGTAAAGACAACCACCAAGCAGATTGTGACGAAGGATAAAGACGGGTTGACTCAGAACATCGAAGAGAGGGTTGAAGACGGTAGGACTGGAGAGGTGAAAGTATCTACACAGATTAATAAGGTGAGTCCATTTTTTAGTTTTTTTTTCTTTGTTCATTGCGAGTTTATACTCCCTGGATTAAGCAACGGGGTTTTCGCACGGTAGTTGAGTAAATCAAATTTTTAATCGGTGTTTGATAAAGAATTAGCATTCTGTAATTTTATTTATGTCTTCAAAGGATTTATCAAGCAGAATTTTGTGCAGGGTGGCCAACTAAGAATGCGAGGTACCGTACCTGGGAACCTATCCATCGTAGAGGCTTACGTCAAACACAGTTATTACTAAAAGGGTCAAGAAAAAAACCTGGAAAATATTTCAAGTTCTGAAATGGTTGCTAGGAGGCGTAACTGCAATCTTGTATCTAAAAAAGTGATGTTTCTGTGAATTCTGCTATATTAACCTAACAAAAAATTACTTTAAATTCGAGGATAATCTGAATCTTTTTTACAATATTGGCTATATCTCTAAAAATAAAGTGGTGGGGGGTATTCAAAGGTTTCCCTAAAAAACACCCTGTATCTTCGAAACGGCTTAGCCGATTTTAACAAATTTGGGCTAGTTGAAAAGAGCTATTCTTTGGCTACAAATGTTGTAATATTTGAAATTTTGTTAGTTTCATATCTGGCCGCTAGATGGCTTTTTCGACATTCCGACTGAAATTCAAGCTGCAATTTAGTCTACCCATGAGGGGCTTCAGGAATGCATTTTAAATCGGTCCTTTTTAGGGCCACAACTTAATAATAAAAAGAAATTCCAGAAAAATTAGTTTAAAGAAATAAACATTTAAGGGACTTCCTAAATTTTACGTTAGGAGGAAGATATCGAGATGCGGTTTTGGAGAGGTTGCTTAGACATAATTTAGCTACTTTTTTTATTAATTTATTTGAGAAAATTAACCATTTCTGTCGGAATGTCGAAAAAACCATCTAGCGACCACATGCGAAACTAACAAAACTTCAAAATTTTACAGAATATTACAACATTTGAAGCCCAAGAATAGCTCTTTTCAACTAGCCCATGTTTGTTAAATTCGGCTCAGCCATTTCGAAGGTTTTTTAGGGAAACCTTTGAATACGCCCCACCACTTTATTTTTAGAGATACCGCAAAGATTGTCAAACAAAAAAGATTCGGATTATCCTCGAATTTAAAGCAGTAATTTTTTTGTTAGGTTAATATAGCGGAATTCACAGAAACATCACTTTTTTAGATCCAAGATTGCAGTTACGCCCCCTAGCAGCCATTTCAGAAACTTGAAAATATTCTCCAGGTACATCTCATTCTTAATCGGCAGCAACAGTGAGACACTGTTATTTTCAATAAAATGCTCATTAATTGCTGTAATATCAATTGTTATCAGGTGTGTGTCTGTGCTTCGAGTATGGCGCAAATGCATCTTTTTCATTGGTACATTTTATTACCAAGGCCGCTAATTTAGTGTCCGGACGTAAATGAAAAAAATGGGTTTTTTGTAGCTTAACCAACATATATCTTGATTTAATATGGTAATTAGGGGCCCATCTTACACAAACCGTATATTTATTCTCTAATTTGAGACATTTTACATTGCTTGAATTTGTGACCGTCGCGTTTTTTGCGACCCGGCTTAATAAAATCGAGCCTAAAAGCCCTATTTTGAGTTAATTTTAGTCAAATATGTACTCAAGAAGTAGTGACGTTACCTTGTAATACTAAATAAAAATGCTTTAAAATATCCACGTCGGTTTTTTGTTATCTTCCCATAAAGAAACCAAAAATATTATATTTGAAATAAAATTTTAATTAGCCTTCAAATAAATTCGCAAATATCATGTCTGGGCATTACCTATTTTTAAAAGAATGTTTTTGGATGAGCTATCGAAGTAACCACTGCAGAAAATTGAACATATAATGTTTTATTTTGAAGACCTTCCCACCCATAAGTATTCTGTCGACCACTTAAACCACTACTTCATAGATTTTTAGAACCCTGAAATTTAATAAAAATGTTATTCAGCATTTTTTTTTGTGTCTCTAGGCGAAGGGTCTTCTCATTTTCCGTTAAACGTTATAAAATCCGTTTACATATTTTTCTCTACAGATGCTCAATTTTTTACCGGTTAGCCTAACTTGTTTAAGGTATGACAGTCATTACCATTTGTAACCAGTTAGAACAAAGTTTGTATTGTTTTTCAATATTGTGAACCTTAACTAACTTTGTTAACGATACGCCTACATCTTCGAATAGTATTGTAGGAATAGTGCCAATTTTTCAACAAGTGAGTGGTTTCAAAGTTATTATCTAAAATAACGTATATGCTTTTGATTGGTACAACAAAATATGGCTTGAAGTGTTCCAAATGTGACATAACTGTGAAAGAAAAAACTGAAAAAATAGTGTCTTTATGGTAACTTTGAAGTCAGTCGTCTATTGTTTTGTCAGAGATACTAACAGATTTTTTCTTTTGCAGTTCTATGCAGTTGCAATATTAATTCTGCTTCTCACAATCATTGCATCGTTGTCTTTACATTGAAATGTTTTGAAACCATTCGCATTTTTTGACAGTTTAGTTTTTTATGTAATGAGACTGAAGATGATTTACACTTCTGAAATTTAACTGATAAATGATATTGATAAATAAATCTGATAATCCCCCATGTTTGTTTGGTCAATTAAACGACATTTATTCACATATTCTTAACTACAGTAAACATTTCAATCACATAGGTGATCTTCAGTACAATGACCGTGTGATGATTCTCCAAGGTGGCTCACCCCTCGTAACTTTTACATTAATTTACTTTTTTTTACATATTCACTTGCTTGAACGTACTTCTGGTTTGACCGGAAAGGACTCCAAATTCCGATTTTAAATGGGACACCCTATATATTTTTACTTACATATTCCGATTGAGAATGACATTCAGAACTCAACAACGCATCACTTGTCAATATTTGACAAAGTCATTTTTATTTCAATTTTTTATTTTTCTATCTAAAATGTATCCTGTAAATCGCTTCATTTTTGATCAAGTAACACGGGAAAAATGCGATTTTGAGGCGAATGACCTTCAGTCGTTTTAATGATTTTGTAAAAGTTAACAAACACTAATTTTTTCAGTTTTCTTGTTTTTTTCAAATAGTAAGTGGGCTCGTCGGCTTTTTCTAAGCAACAAATTTCTTGGAATAACAACAAATAATACGTATCTGCATTGGCTATACCTATTATTTTAATTATCCGTGACAAACAATATTGAAGGTTACTTCAAGAAATACCAAAAATATAGGTTATTAAAAATACTGTCAGTTTTAAAAATTTGTTATGTAGTTAATGTACAATGGATTCTCCAATCATCACCATCCCACTCGGCTTTAGTTTCCAAAACTGGAATTGAAAATGCGAAATGAAGCAGAAGAAAATAATGCCAATAACTTTGTCGTCAGTGAAGAAAAAAAATAGACGTGTTGCCTATGTTGAAGTAAATTGTACAGCTTCAATTCGGCAAATTGTTTTAGAATGTGACATAAGTTATGTATCCGGTTGGAGAATTCTTCACAAATATAATATTCGATCATTCAAGTACCAATTACACCAACATATTTACGTTGTCGACCACAACCGAAGATTAACTTATTGCAACTGGTTTTTGACTAAATACAGAGAAGATGTACAGTACCGAGCAAAGGTAGAGAAACAAACCACATTACAAATAAAAATCCAGAAAGATTTAGTCTAACCCAAAACTGTACACTATAAAGTTTTTTATGAATGACTACCTCAAGATAATGAAATGCTTATCTTTGTAAACATTCTTTTTTTTTTTCAATATAATATGGTCGGTTCTTTGTCCAACTAGCAAAAGTAGAGAATCATTTTGTAAATATTTAGTTTATATTTAGTCGTTGATTAGAATAGGTGTTATTTTTGACTGTATTTGGTAAAGTGTAGTTCAAAAACATGGCCAGAGGAATTACATTGAATTTGCAAATAAAAGAATTGATTATTTTAAAATATCGATCAGGCATTAAACAATCAACCATAGCCAAGCAGCTGAATTTAAGCCTATCGGTAATTTGCATAACTATTAAGCTGTTCCGCCTCAGAAAATCGTTGGTAAGCCCTCCTAAGACTGGTAGATCGCGAAAAACCACACCAAGGATTGATAGGAAAATGAAAACACTTGCTCTTAAAAATCCTTTTACTACTACTATCGACATAAAAGCTCAACTAGAAGAAGTAAATATTGGTGTTCACACTGTTCGAAGACGTTTAAGAGAGAGTGATTTATCATCAAGGAGACCATCTAAAAAAACCCTTTATTTCCAAGAAAAATCGGACCGTCCGTCTTCAATTTGCTTACGATCATTTGAACTGGTCAGTAACAAGGTGGAATGCTGTATTATTTTCTGATGAAAGTAAATTTAATTTATTTTCGTCGGATGGCATTTTATGGGTAGGACACACAAACAAGCGATTTGATCCTAGTTCACTTTGGGTACAATCAAACACGGAGGCGGGAAGGTTCAAGTATGGGGTTGCTTGTGTGGTCTTCAAATGGGACCCATCGTCAAAATTGAAGGAATCATGGACCGGTACAAATACTCGGAAATATTACCTGATACCATGCTGCCTTACGCAGAAGAAAACATGCTTCTACGAAAATAATAAAAAAAAAAATTGTAGATCACAATATTAATGTCATTAAGTGGCCAGTTCAGAGTCCAGCCTTAACCGCATAGAGAACCTATGGGATTTAGTTGAAAAAAATTTCGGACCGAACATCCAGAAAAATTCAAAAATAGTGCCGAACTATTTGAAACAATCGAAGTCGCCTAGAATTGTATTCCAAAAGAAACAATAGATAGTCTAATTATTGGTTCTATGAGAAAAAGATGTCTAGCAGTTATAAAAATATAGGTTATGCAACCAAGTATTAGCTTCTTTGTATACCAGAATTGCTTTGTATATTATGTTTCTCTATTTTTGCTCGCTGTATTTTCTAATAATAATTGTTAGCATAGTTTTATTAAAGCAGAAATTTTATTTTCATGTTGGCTTTGAATTACATGTTACATTAAGCTATAATAAAACATAAGTGTTTAGTTTACTTTAATAGTTTAATAAAATCTTTAAAAAAATAAGATGTTTCTCCACTTTTGCTCGGTACTGTACGTTTTCCGTTTAAAATTATTTATTCAGGCGAAAGTCGGTTTACCAACTTGGTATGTTCAATCGGAATAATAAAAGGTACTGGTCACAAACAAACTTACGTCTAATGCAAGAAGGAAATTTTTAAGAGCGATTTGGATTCAATTGCTGGATGGGTATTATCGGAGAAAAAGTTTTGGGGCCAATAATTTTCGATGGACAACTTACTGCGGATAATAATGAAATAAATGGTTTTATTGAAGATTTGCCACAAGTTGATATCTATTTTCAACAAGATGGGACTCCACCTCACAGTACTCATGCGGTAAGAGAACATCTGTATGACACCTTCTCAGAAAAGCGGATTGGCACTAATGGGCCTATTCAATGGCCTCCGAGGTAAATCCTTAAGTTGTCATATTTTTTTAGAAAGTCTTATTTATTTTTCATATTTTAGATCACCAGATCTTACTCCGCTTTTTTCTTTGGGGTACAATTAAAATTCAGGTGTATAAAACTACGTCAGCTACTCGCGAAGAACTAGAGCATAAAGTTAGGGCGCAACAGTTAATCAAAGTGGTGCAAGCTACAATTGATAAAGTTGACCTTTGCCGAGACCAAGGAGGTCATTTTGAACACTTAGAACCTAAATGGCACATTTTTTTATTTTATGTTCTAATGATAGGATAGGTATTTAATTCATTTGTATAGGCCAACACGTCTATTTCTTTTTCTTCACTGACGATAAAGTTATTCGCATTTTCTTCTGATTCGTTGCGCATTTTGTATTTCGAAAGCAACACCTTCAATTGTTTGTCACGGATAACTAGAATAATATGACTTAGTGCATAGCTATACCGAATGCAGATACGTATTATTTGTTGTTCGGTATGATCGTTTCTTACAATTATTCAGAAAAATAGTGAAAATAAAATGAGAGTGTGTAGTGTCAAATTATGCGTTAGAAAATGGTCTCTTCTATATGAAAAAATGAAGTAAATTCAAAAAAATTTGTGTTTGTAACTTTTAGAAAATCTTCGCCTCAAAATCGTATTTTTCCCGTGTTACTTGATAAAAGATGAAGCGATTTATATCAAACTGGAAGTACGTCAAAGCGAGTGGATTTGTCAAAAAATGTAAATTCATCTATAATACGCAACCCCCAAATTTCGCTTTTCTATCTCCAATAATAAAAATGTATAGGGGTGAGCCACTTTGGAGAATTTCCCGGTGTATTTGATTGTAAATTTTGTATAATTATTCATTTACACATTTTTTGAATAATTTTTCTGTAATTTTAGATTTTTGTCTATTAAAATTATATCACTTTGCATTTTGGGTATTTATGAAGTGATTTTTTCATTTCACCTTAAACATTTTTAAATTCCAACTCAGTTCAATACCATTATTTTATTAATTAAACTCAAATACTTCTTTTCGAAATACAGATTTGCTTGTTATGCTACTATTTCTAGTATCTAGTTTCGTAGTTATTTTCATGATATTTAATTTTGTGAAGTTTTCTGAATGTGGCGGTATTTTTTTACATTAACCACTGCAGTTCTTCTAACATAGACTTGATCTTAGCATATTTGTTTTTATTCAAAATGATCCTCGTAGCTGTATTTTGTAGAATTTGAAATTTTGAAAATATGTATCCATTCGCAGTAAACAAAATAGTTGAAAAATATAAAAATGGGGAAGAATTATGGTATTATACACCATTATCTGCAACTTCAGTCTCATTAATTCATTTCCCATAACTGTCGATCCTGTGTTTGTATCATACCCGTACCTTCAAAACCCTGCACCTCTTATGTTTAGTTCTTTCGATTATGTTTACATGTTTTTTTATACCTTCCCCTCACCAACCAACCAGGCCGACGCCCCTAAAGATTCTCCATTTGTAACCGCGCGAGCCGTCACCACTCGTACGGCGATGACGCATGAGGATCTGGAAACTAACGCAAAGACGCAACAACTGGAAGAGAAGACGGTCGCGCGTTCGACCACGAAGAGCGCCACCAGGCAAGAACAACGAACCGTCACGCAGGAAGTCAAGACTACTAGCACTGTGGTTAGCGGAGATCAGGTTCGGTTATTTTTTTTTGTTTTCTTTTTTTTTATTGCTTTAGTTGCGCCGGTCCGAAGTCATACTAACACCAAAGAGAAGGTTATAATTACAATATTATACTAAATGGCATAGAAAATGCGCAACACCGACTAGGACTGCTGTAATTTTGAGCATACTTCTACAAATTTTATGTCTACTGATAAATAGAAAGTGATTAAAATTTCGCAAAACAGCCGAGGTATCCCACCTTAATGGTAATAATGTATTAAAGCTCCTCGGTTCGCTACACATTCGTTAAGTCGACGCGGCATTGATTTAATTAGGTGATTGATATCTTCTTGTGTATTGTATCCCCAGGCCATCTGAATTTGGTTTCGTAGAGCCTCCGATGTCTGTGGAGTGTGCGGTGAATTTTGCAACCTTCTTCTCATCATGTCCCATACATATTCGATGGGAAAGGTCTAGAGATCGAGGAGGCCTCTGAAGCAGGTCAATTTTAAAATGTCTAAACTATCACGTGCGACATGAGGTCGTGCATTGTCCTGCTGAAAAAGTGGATCTTGCAATGTTTCCAAAAAAAGATGTGGTTGTAAAACTTCGTGGATATAGCGCTGTGCAGTCATGCTACCTCGAATGAAAACTAATCCTGACCTGCTTCCGTAATCAATAGCACCCCATACCATACCTACAGTGCGATAAATAATCCGATGGATTATTGGATTTTCCGTCTTTCACCTCGTCTCCTTACTCTTACACGGCCATCATGTGCGCCCAAACAATCCGGACTAATCGCTTAACACGACTGAGTTCCATTTTATATTCCATTCTAGTTTCTCCCTACTCCATACCAATCGTTGCCGAAGATGCTGTGTGGTCAGAGGTAGTACAAGATGGGACGGTATGAAAACAGTCCAAAAGACCTTATTCGGTGATAAACTGTCCTCATTATTATTACCCTTCCGACAGCGTCAAACCACTGGTTCGCAACTGCTCTTGTTGTGGAAAATCGATCTCTAAGTGCTAGTTGCCTCAAATAACGATCCTGTCGCTCTGTAATCTGTCTTTGACGTCCAGTACCTCTAACTCGTCGATTTCGGCCTTCTTGGAACCACGCTCGATAACATCTCATTACAGTAGCTTCGTTGCGATTCACCCGATTAGCGATTTCTCTAAAAGAAATCCGGTTTCACGTAACCCGATTATCCGACTTCTCTCAAACTCTGAAATTTTAGTGAAATTAGCGCGTCTGCGAACTCTAGGCATGATAATGCAATGAAACAAATGGAACCAACACAGAAAAATCACTGAATATTAAGTTAACATGTTCATATTGTCCGGAACCTGATATGACAAAAAAGTACGGCTCGGAATGCCTTCAACATTTTATCAGCGTATAGAAGTATACTTCCATGATAGCAAACATGTTTACAAGTTTTTATTAAAATTCAAGAAATAATTCTGGCTGTTGCATTTTATATGTCACTTAGTATATAATGATGTCTTATGTGTGAGCTTAAGGGTTACTGATCGACCTCGCCTTCGCTGACCGGCAAGGGTATTATGTAAAAAACCTAAAAAACGTAAAAAAACCGACGAAATGTCATCTTGCAGACTAGGTAGTTTTTCATTCCACAATTGCGCGCTATACAAGGTCTGTCGCAAAGTAAACAGGACTTTGGAAAGATGTCCGATACAAGTAGCGCCATCTATTATCGGCAAAAAATAAGCATCGAACAAAGAGCCAATATTAAGTACTGTGTTATACTTGGTAAAACATTCACCGAAACGCAGCACATGTTGATGCAAGTGTATGATGATGATTGTTTATCTCAATGCCGAGTCCACTAGTGGTTTACTCGGTGCAAAGAGGATCGTGAGTCGCTGGAAGACGACAAACGGCTAGCCAAAATTTGTGATTACGCCAGAAACCGTCGAAAAGTGCGTGAGTTTATCGAAAATGATCCAAAATCTTGAGATACATAGAAATGGAATTAAATATCTTAAAGATTCAATTCATCGAATTTTGATCAAGAATTTGGGCATGAGAAAGGTGTGTTCACGGTTTGTTCCGCACAAGCTCACGGATGACCAAAAATTGCTGCGAATTCAACATTCGAGAGACATCATTAACGAGGCCAAACAAAAAACAAAAGCTTTCTGAATATTGTAACTGATGACGAATGGAAGCACCGAACCGACAAAAATCCGAAAAAATGCAGTTTGACAAAGATCGAAGTGAAGGCAATGTTGATTTGTTTCTACGATTTGAAGGGAATTATTCAAAAAGAATTCGTTCCACTGAGCCAAACTGTTAATGCTGTGGTTTATACTGCTGTTATGAGGCATTTGCTGTCGCCTATTCGTCGTGTTCTGCCAGAATATCACCAAGAAGGAAGCTGGCGCTTGTCGCACGATAATGCGCCATCTCATCGATGGACGCTTGTGTCCGATTTTTTGGCAAAAATGGCATTTTAGCCATCAACCACTTCCTGATATGGCACCGTGTGGCTATTTTCTGTTGGGTAAACTACATTTGACGTAGAGCCCATTCAAAAGGCGACCATTTTGAAGGACTTCCCGCTCAATGAGCTAAAATCATCATTCGAAAATCTTTTGGTCCGTGTAAATCGCTGTATTAACTAACAAAAAATGTTTGTTCACTTTTTTCTTTGTCCTGTTTACTTTACGACGACCTTGTAATCGCTGTTCGCTGATGTTAAAGCAACACGTACAGCTGCAAAATGAATACACAACAAGTGTACAACAGCTTGTGCTAAGTTAAGATCTTGTAGAAGAACCTACGAAATGTAAAAAAAAAACTACGAAATGTAAAAAAAACGACGGAATGTCACTTTTTAAGATACGTAATACCCGTGCCCGTCACTGATCGTCGATGTCTTCATTGACCTGGTCACTGATCGACCTTCACAATGACTGATCCAACTTGCCTTCACTGGCCAGTCACTGATCGATCTGGACAAGGACATATCCGACATACGCAAACGTAGAAATTTTCCGTTTCGATTTTCGTGGTCAAAGGTATAGGGCCCGTTTTAATAAAAACGGATTGACCTTGGAATCAAGGTCAAGGTCATGTCCTCTTTGGATTTCCGGGGTCAAAAGTATAAGGGTTCCATTTATGAAGATCAATTTGGCCTGGAAATGACCGTCAGTGTCAAGCACATATTCAAACTTGTAATTCTCAGGCAGACGGAAATGAGTGACATGGTTTCGTCATGTACAGGTCATATAAGATCCAAAAAACATATCTCATATTCGAAATTTTTTTGCGATACAATACTTCCTCGCCAGTGGGCCTGGTAAGTAAAAGAATTTAAAAGGAACACGTTCGTCATATCACTACTACCCACTGATTAGTATAGTAGGGAAAAGACATTTCATTACATTACATTTGCTATTCTTTGCAGCTATATTATACGTTATTCATTCCACCTTTAATTATTCCACAATTATCCGAATGAAGTATTATAAAAGTGGTCCATAATGGATGCCCAAAATATAAAATAAAATATTTTTGTAATATTGACATTTAAATTGGGAATCGAGGATTTCTGATGATTATATTCCACAACATGTAGATGGGGCTAATTATAGCCTATATCACTGTTTCACGACAGGTTCTTGCAAGTAACGTTTATTTTTTTTAGTAATCATGGTAGAGTGAGTGTATTTTAAGTTGAAAATGTATCCTATACAGGGCGTTTTCAAAGTTGAGTCATTCATTTCACTACTGGTAGAACTCGTCAAAAGGAGTTGATATACCAAAAATCACATATATAAAAGTTGCATAATAAAATAAATAGTAAAAGATTGAAAATTTGCCGGACGCCTTTAAGGCCTCCTTGATTTTCATAGTTTTCTGCTTTCCCGTGTCACCGCTCTAGTTTAGGTTATGTCACAAATATTTGCATCAAATTGTTCATGCTTTTGATTTATATCGTGTTTTATCAGCCTAAAATTTCCTACGATCCAAAAAGAAAACAACTTCATAATAGGAGAGCGCTGACGCTGACACGGAACAGGTGCAATCTAAAAAATTTTGAAGGAGAGAAAAGACTTTGACAATCAAGGAGGCCATAAACTCGTCCTACAATTGTAGGAACGACTGACGATATGGCCCTAAGTGTTACATCCAAGTGAATACAGGGTATTATCAAAGTTGAATCATTTATTGCAACAGCTTGTAGAACTCGTCAAAAGAAGTTGATATACCAAAAATCACCTACATAAAAGTTGCATAATAAGAGAGTTACTTTACATTGTTACAGCGAACAGGCCAAGAAATGAGTTCATTACGCCCTATCCATCTATTCGGAAACTCATTACAGCAGACGCTCGATAATGTAAACTAATTTAATCCAAGTGTGGTTCACATTATCGAAATGTTTACATTAGCGAACGTGATTTATATGATATTTGATTTATTAAAAGAAACGTTTAATACATACTATTTATAACAAAATAAACAAATATTCTAACAGCGATAAGTATTTTTTTAATTAGAAGAAAAATAATTAACAATTTTTGTCTGCGTAAATTTGCGCTTAGCATTGTCTTCCAATGCCTGCGCCCGTAGTTTACGAAGAACTAAAATATTCGTGTATGAAACTTCTTTTCTTTCAGTCCAATCTAAAGCTTGGTTAAAAACTTGTATAGCTTGCGCGTCAGTCACTACACTTCTGACTTCAATGGGATCGTTCTCATCATCCTCACTGTCCATATCCTCCTACTTATCAGCATCATTCGTCTGCTTATCTTCGTTCCATAAATTAATATCAGCAGGAGTACAAACAATGTTGGGATTCACTGTTTTCAATAAATCAACAACATCCAATGACACAATAATAACATTATCATTATTGGATCGCAAACGTTCTCTAATTACGCTTAAGGGGACATCGTCTTCTTCATCATATTCATTATTGGTACAAAAGAGATTGTTCCAACATTTTTGAATAGTTTGCTGGTTAAGTTCATTCCAGGCCATATGTAAATCTGCAGCTTCTCGTAATGTTACTTTTTTTAAAGCCTCAGATAAGTTTTCAGGATGCTTTGATAAGACAGACGAAAGTAGAAACTTCCTATAGTATAGTTTGGCGAGTCTTATTATATTCTGGTCCATCGGTTGAATTAACAGTGTTACGTTGGGCGGCATGTACATGACGAAAATTGACCCATCCCTGCTCCTCAGTTGTTGCTCGGCAGGATGACTTGGTGCATTATCTAATAGTAACAACGCTTTTATTGGAAGCTTCTGTTGTTTTAGGAAACCTTTTACCTACAAAGTGAAAACACATCTTCAAATTATGAATAGAACATTTGTGATAATTGATTGTCATACCTGAGGGACAAAGCACCTGTGGAACCATTTCAGGAATATACTGCTAGTCATCCAAGCGGTTTTTGAACAATCATAATCAACAGGGATATTAACATTTTTAAATGAGCGCGGATTTTTTGCTTTCCCAATTATCAGTGGCTTTATTTTGTGTGAACCATTAGCATTAGTGCAGGCTAGAAACGTTCTTCGTTGTTTCTCCGGCTTTCTTCCCGGGGCAGATTTTTCAAATGATGCAGCATAGGTTTTCTCTGGTAACATTTTCCAATAAAGGCCACTTTCATCTGCGTTGTAAATTTGTTCCATTCTTAAATCTAGCTTGGTAATTGTTTTCATCACTTTTTCTTTGAATGGTTGCACTAATTGTGGTTGTGCTGATAATTTTTCACCAGATTTAGACAGCAGTCGAATTCCATATCTTGTTTTGAATCTTTGTAGCCAGCCATCACTAGCTACGAAATTTTCAGTTTCTTTCAGTTTTTCATTTAACAGTCTCGCTCTCTGTTTAAGTACTTCGCCACTAACTGGGACATGATTTTCCCGTTCTTTTAAAAACCACTTATACAGGGAATTTTCCATTTTAGGTGCCTTCGCATTTTTTTAAGTTTTTCTTTTTCCCGGACCTCCAAATGTATTGCACGTTCTTTGTAAAATTTGAGTTTTCATACGCTTAATTTTACAGATTGTTGCTTTCGATACTCCATATTTTTTTGCTAACTGTGTCACTCCCGCACCTAGTGCAACTTCGTCTAAGATTTTCACTTTCTCACTCAACTTTAACACTTTCTTTTATAGGATGTGGATGCCATAGTCGTAAAATATATTAACGCGTGCAATGTATTCACTTACGTTCAAAAATGAAATACATACGTACGTATAAACGTATCCTAAACGGTCATACGACTGACCGAGTTTGTCGTATTTTATCGCAGAGGTGAATCCCCTACACTCTACATCATAAATCGGGGACTCCCCGACGCCCGACATAAATCATCGAGGCTTCAGCATTTTACCATCGCGCTGTTTCCGTGCGCCGAGAGTTGTTTACGTTAGCGCAAGTTTTCATTATCCCGTGTTTACGTTATCGAGCGTCTGCTGTATTTAGATGTTCATCAACTTCTCGTCTAAAATGAGGTGGAGCCCCATCATGTAGGGGCTACATATTCTGTCTCACATCTTATAATAATTGTGGCAGATTGTGTCGGAGAAAATCTAAATCAATTTCACCTGTCAGTCGAGGTGGAAAAAAGCAGGTGCATTTGACAGGTTACAAAACAGTTCATTAGGCGTGGAATATTTTGAGGATGCGAAATGTAAATAGGCAGTGTCATTTTTAATGGATAGTTTTTGAGCCAGCCATTTGGTTGTATGATAGAATGTTGATTCGCATATATTTTGATAAAGGTTTGTTTGTTAAATCTCTCTATAAGTAATGAAATGGTACTAGTAAGAAAGGTATGGTATGGCAGAGTGAGTTATAGATTGTAATGAAAGTCCACTACTATGTAGGAAAATTGAATATAACCTTATTCCGATTCCCAATTTTTTTGTCAATAGCACAAAAACAGTTTGTGCTATAGAGAAATAACATTTTAGAGAGATAAACTAACATTCTGTATCATATTAACGAGCAATACTTTACTGAAGCATATTTGATTCGTTATCATTATTTTCACGGGTTTCATACAAGGTGTCCAATAAGTACCACGACAATCTTAAGGAGAAGGTAGGCTTTGATCTGACCTCCCAAATAACAAAAACTTACCTATATAAAAGTATCACCGTTTTTGAGATATTGAATTTTTTCTTAATTTTTAAAGTAACGAACCTTTTCATCTGTGGTCTTTAGCTGCATGTACAAATAAGGTTATACTGTTCATTTTTTCTATAAAATACTTCTAGATAGTTGCTTTATCGTATACAAATGCAATGTAGTCAAAAGATATTGAGGAACCATCATCAAATGAGGACTATTTTGGGATTTATAACCGTCTGATATTTTTTCCTCAACTTCGACCATCTGTGATGAAACAAAAATGTACTGGGCTATAATTGCATTATATTGAATAAAAAGATTGCTCATTGAATACAGATGTCAGAAAGGCACCACACGTACTATTTTGAATAGAAACACACTACCATGTAATTATTGGATTTAAATTCAAGTTGCACTGGGTACCTATCAGTGACATGCTAAATAGTACAAAGCTACATTATTATTACCGGCTCCTGATATGATTTTATGAAAGTTGAGGAAACAATTACAGAAGGTAATGAATCCCAAAACAGTCGTTATTTTATCATGGTTCCTTAATATCTTTTAACTAGATTGCATTTGTATAGAAGTATTTTATAGAAAAAATGAACAAAGTATAACTTTATTTCTACATGCAGCTAAAGACTACACATGAAAAGGATCGTTTTTTTAAATTTAAGAAAAAAATCCATATCACAAAAGCGGTGACACTTTTATATAGGTAAGTTTTTGTTATTTGGGAGGTAAGTCTAAAGCCTACCTTCTCCTTGAGTTTGTCATGGTACTTATTGGACACCCTGTATATGATTACGCATTATGATCAAATACTAGCTTCAATCGCGGTAACAGTTCCTAACGGTTATGAACCATTCGCGCCTGCGCGGACTCGTAGCGTTTGCGGTACAACCAGTACTGCCAGATATTATTTTGTTGAGGGATCGCGGTAACAGTTCTAAACTAATTCTGAACTGGTTATCACAGTTCTTCGATCGGCCGAAGGAACAGTTCGCACGTGGTGAATGTTCGACTTTAAACAGCTGTTGAGTCGTCTGCGAGATTCCAAAAGGTTAACGTTAGATGATTGGTTAGTGTCGCATGCGCGTGGAATTGATCCCCCATAATTCGAAAACCGTTCGGAACTGATTCACGATGAAAGCTAATGTCCCTCAATTTTCTTATGTAACACATGCATTCCAGCATTTGTCATATGTTTTAACCCTTGTATAAAATGCATGGCTTATAGCTGGGCAGACGAGACAGCCTTAGTTCGACTAGCTCAGGTGATTCAGGCACCCCCATCGATCCTCCTGACGATCCGAATCATCCATACTACAATAGCCCCATTTACAAGGTAAATATTCATTCACTCCATTGTTATGCTCCGCAATACCGCTATCTATTACTATGTAAACATACATCTGTCATTCTTACATCGTTTATTTTGTAAGATATAAACAACAAATGGCATATGAAAGTTAAGAGATTTAAAGGAAAAATGTTTTTTTGTAAAAAATATAATGTGCTGTTCACAGTTCTATCATAACCCTTTTGTTCTTCAAAATACAAACATGAAATTTGGAAATACGGATGTAGTATACTCAGTGGCTTCTAGGAGTTTTTCTGGCATATTTTGGATTTAATTTGTTGCCGATACTATCTATGTGTTGAGACAAAATCCACCAAAGTGTACTCGAATAACTTGCCCACATTGCTTGGGATATTTTTCAGGATATCTAGAAATATGAAGAAAAAAACAGGGTTTACTCTCATCGTCTTTATTACGACTGCTACTTTTTGTTGCACCGAAATGAAACTTATCATGCAAGAAATAATGTCTGATATCTCACTTTTGGAAAGTGGTGCCTACCAGTTGAGGGGCACTACGACAAGTTGCATAACCCAGTTGATCTCACGTGCAGTTGCCGCGGATGTCAACTAGTTACTACAATGTCTTCGCAAAGTAAACAGGAATTTAGAAAGATATCCGATACAAGTAGCGTCATCTATTATCGGAGCGTTGGATAGGTACATCTTTCATTGATGCCTTGTCAAAATTTTATGACAATCGAACCACTTCACGCGGAGTTATAGAGCTCAAAGTGACAATTCCTTTTTAGCATCGGTAGAAAAATCGAACAAAGAATCAATATTAAGTTCTGTTTTAAACTTGTTAAAACATTTACCGAAACGCATCAAAGGGGGTCGTGAGTCGCTGGAAGGCGACGAACATGTTGGCCAGCCAAAATTTGTGATTGCGCCAGAAACCGTCGAAAAAGTGCGTGAGTTTATCAAAAATGATTCAAAATCTTCATCGAGATACATACAAAATGGAATTAAATATTTCAAAAGATTCAATGATTAACATTTTGACCAAGAATTTGGGCATGAGAAAGGTGTGTTCACGTTTTTTTTTTTTTTTTTTTGTTTTTTTCGTACAAGCTCACCTATGGCCAAAAATTGCTTCGTATTCAACATTCGAGAGGCATCATTAAGGAGGTCAAAAAAACTTTCGGTACAACATTGTGACTGGTGACGAAACGTGGTGTTTTCAATACGATCCTGAAACAAAGCGTCAAAAAAACCCAAGCGAGCCAAATCCGAAAAAAAGCCATTTGGAAAAGTCCAAAGTGAAAACAATGATGATTTGTTTCCACGATTCGAAGGGAATTATTCACAAAGAATGCATTCCACTGGGCGAAACGGTTAATGCTGTGTTTTATCTTGGAGTTATGAGGCGTTTGCTGTCGCGTATTCGTCGGGTTCGGCCAGAATATCGCGAAGAAGGAAGCTGGCGCTTGTTGCACGATAATGCACCATTTCATCGATCGACGCTTATGTCGGATTTTGTGATAATGAATGGCATTTTAACCATCAACCAGTTCCCATATTCTCCTGTTATGGCACCGTGTGACTATTTTCTGTTCAGTAAACTACATTTGGCGATGAAGGGGCATCGGTATGCCGACGTAGAGGCCATCCAAAAGGCGCCGTGACCATTTTGAAGGATATCCTGATCAATGAACTAAAATCATCATTCGAAAATCTTGGCCCGTGCAAATCGTTTGTACTCCGAAGGAGACTATTTTGATTAAAATATATTCGATTTTCCGAAACTAAAAATGTTTGTTTATTTTTTTCCTTGTCCTGTTTACGTTGCGACAGATCTTGTACTTCTTTGAACCATCTTAGCGACGCATGTCCGCTGGTAACTAAGTGTAAAAAAAGTTTTATATCTGACCGCAATTTGTTTCACAGTAAATTAATATTGATCATATATTTTTTAATTCTCAAACAGACTTTTTTCGATTATCTCAAAATGTTCGTTTAAATCTCAAAAACAAACAAATGAGTCATGGTTGAAGTGCAGCATATTTTTCCACAAAATGTGTTACATTTATATTCAAAAAACTATTTTTGAAAAATTAAAGAGCGTTTCCTTACCATCAAGGGTTCACATTTCATGACACCATTTCTTGTATCTCAAAAATCAAATGAGTTATGATGGAGTTGATGGATGTATGTTCACGTAGAAATATATAAAAGTACTACAAAGCCTTAAAATTCAAATAATTCTACCCCCTCTACACGTTTGTATTTATCAGAGTAATTACAAAAGAAGATAACCAGAAAATACTATTTTGAGATGTACGTATAGAATGATTTAAATGTCATTGGGTCTAAATCATTGTGATATATTGTATTTTCTTGATATCACATTACCCTAGGGGTTATTACTCGCAGCTCGGAAAGATTAAATAGATTTTTTTGTAAAATGTGTTTCAAAGGATGCGTTAAGTCTAAAATTTGATGCCCTTGTTTTCATTTTTTAGATTTCTTTTGTAAATCATTCAACTGTTGGGGATCTAAGTTCACGTTTAACAGCCCAGTCACTGCGTGACCGCTAGATGGCTGACGATTCTGGCTGTAAAGTAGATACTTGCAATTGAATAACACACAAAACAGCTGTCCATGGTTGGTTGTCTTTTGGCTGTGCTGGCGGAAGCATCATGTTTAGCACTTGGAAGTATCATGTTAAGCAAACTTAGGGCTCGAGACTGAAGCCTACAGTTAAGTTTATAACTGCAGTGAAAGTGGCTGTGCCAAAAATAAGTGATCAAGGAAAGTGGGACGCCACTCAATTTAAGTAGTTTACAGTTCAACATATTTGAATATGTTTAAATTAATCGGCATCTACAGGGTGGCCCAACGAAAAGGTCGCACCCCCCATTTGTGACTCTCCTGGTATATTTTGGGAAAAACGGTTGGACACAATTTTTATTTCTAGGTGAACGTCTTTTCATCTATAGTCGTATAATCAGGGTGACCCAAAAGTAAGATATTGCGTTACATTTGAGATTTTTAAAAGGAAACCTCATTTTTTCAGATTTTTTTCGATCGTTGTGAAGCTGTTTGAGTTTATAATAAAATGCGACTAAATTAACTTAATACTGATAATAATGGAATGCTCGGCAAAAAATAATAATCATGGTTATCAGCAAGAACATTTAGCATCAGTCAGCGTCATCGTATGTCAAAGCAAAACTTTCTTTTTCATTTCAAATTGTTGAATTACCTAACTAGTTGTGATAAATATTGAACAATTACTTATTCAATTTAAGAGAGGGTATAAATAATAAAACAGTATTACCAAAATGGGAGCATTGAAAGAGCTACTGCCCAGTTGTTTAACGCTAACGATAAGTATGTGGCTAAGTTGACAAGAGAATTTTAAGAAACTGACCAGTTAGAAATAGAGCCCCAGAAATAGCACTTTTGGTACAAACAACAGTACAAAGAATTTTGAAAAACAATAAATTTCAGGCGTACAAGATAAAACTTGTCGATGAGCTTAATGAATGCGATTTTGATAGAAGGTAGGGGTTTTGCGCATTAATGTCCCAACGTTTAATCAATGCAAATCTGTTATTTAATATTTGTTTCTCGGATGAGTATACGTTCTATTTACGAGGTGCTGAAAATAGGCACAATTGTCGATATTGGAGTGACTCGAATCCACATTTGTTTCGAGAGGTACACTCACAATATCCTGAAAAAATAAATGTTTGGAGTGACATTTTCGGAAATTATATTGTAGGACCTTTCTTTGTTCCTGTTAACTTGACGGTTGAGACATACTTGGACATGTTAGAAAATTCAAGAGAGGCACGAATTACCAAAATAATAGAAAGTGACGTTAATTACAATGAAAATTACATTTATTTCCAACCAGATGATGCACCGCCGCACTATGTGGCTCCAGTACGTTAGTATTTAGACACCCATTTTTCGAATCAGTGGATCGGCAGACGAGGCACCATCGAGTGGCCTAAGTCGTTTAGATTAATTTCTTTGGGGTCATTTGAAAAGTAAAGTTTTTAGTACGAAGCCAGATTCCATTCAAGATCTTCAGCGGATTACGGCTGAATGTAGACAAATAACTCAATGTTAGGAATAGATTCGAACAAAGTCTTCATTATTGCATAGAGGTAAATGACCACCACTTGCGGCATTTATTATCACATTGACCTACCTCTTTATAGCAAATTAATTTTTACTTTAAATTTAATGCGCGTGCAAACTGTAAGTTGTTTTTTGTTTTTTAATACTGTTTACTGTTATAGTATATTGTTCTTTTTACGGTATAACCCCTTATTATCACAATTTCTAGAATTCTATTGTAAACTCAAATAGCTTCACAATGATTGAAGATAGGTATAAACTTTATTATATAAAAGTTACTGAAAACTTCATGGAAAATCTAAAAATTAAAAAAAGTTGTGAGTTTCCATTTAAAATTCTGAAGTGTAACGCAATATCTTATTTTTCGATCACCCTATATTGTACGGCTACAGATGAAAAGACGTCCTAGAAATTCAAAATGACTTGTCTGAGCATTTTTCCCAAAATGTACCAGGAGAGTCACAAATAGGGGTGCGACCTTTTCGTTGGACCACCCGGTATACAAACTCTATAAAGTTACTTACCTAACGGTAAACGAAAACATTTTTATGACGAATATAATCACAAGTTGATCATTGATATAATAATAAAAAAATGAATTAACACATAGTAATGAAGGCTCAAAATTAGTATTTATGATAATTTATGATAAAAACAAAATATAAAAAGGTAGTGCTCAGGACTTGATAGCGTCTAATCTAATATGCAGCATTTGGAACACATTTTACTAAAAATCCTTGAATTCTGTTCATTTTCCAGGGTGCTTGGTATTCCCGTTTGCTAGTAACGGGGTTCCATTATTATTTCGATAAGATTGAAATATTATTGATAGTTTTACACTCGTTTTATTGGTTTCACATATCAGGAAAATGAATTTGCTCCAGTTGCAGGTTAACTTAGTAAGTACGCACGCTAATATGCCTGTTATGCTCTTTAGAATTGTGAATTTAGTTAGAATTTCGTCTTGCGTCATGAAACCTATTCGTAATTGAGCATGTCTGCATACTTTGTATACATTTTTGTGTATTTGAAAATTACCAACTATCTACTGTTACGGTTTATTGATCATCAAAAAGCATTGCGACTTCCATCTGAAATTGGGGCATTTCACGTGAAGTAGACGCCGAAAAAAAAGTGAGGTTTTAAAACTCGTTCATATTGTAAGTACAGGGTGGCCAACTAAGAATGCGAGGTACTGTATCTGGGAACCTATTCATCGTAGCGGCTTGTGGCAGGAACAGGTATTACTAGATCGACCAAGAGAAAAACCTGGAAAATATTTTCAACTTTCCGCAATGGCCGCTATGGGGCGTAACTGCAATCTTGAATCTTTATAAAGTGATGTTTCTGTCAATTCCGCTATATTAACCTAACAAAAAATACCTGATCTTTAAATTCAACGATGATCTGAACCTTTTCTGTTTGACAATTTTTGCGGTATCTCTAAAAATAAAGTGGTCGCGGGTAATTCAAAGGTTCCCGTAAAAAACATCATGTATCTTCGAAACGGCTGAGCCGATGTTAACAAACTTGGGCTAGTTGAAAAGAGGGGCTACAAATATTGTATTTGAAGTTTTGTTAGTTTCACATGTCTTTTTTCGACAAAAATGGTGAATTTTCTCAAAAAAAAATTAAATGCATTGGTATGATGTTTTTTTAAGAAAAAGTAGCTAAATGATGTATAAACAATCTCGCGAAAACCGCATCTCGATATCTTGTTCCTAACCTAAAATTATGGCAAAGAAAATTTTTATACGGAAATCCCTTAAATTTTTATTGTTTTAAACTATTTTTTATGAGATTTTTTTTATTCATCAGATTAAAATTACCTTTTTTGAAAACATTACGAAATATCTCTAAAAGTAAGTAATGCTAATAACAAAAGGCATATTTTTTTGTTTAAATGCATGAAAGTATGCCATGGAATACAACAAAACAACTGAAACTAACAAAACTTCAAATATTATAACATTTGTAACCCAAGAATGCAGTTTTCAACTAGCCCAAGCCTGTTAAAATGGGCTCACCCGTTTCGAAGATTCAGGGTGTTTTTTAAGGAAACCTTTGAATACCCCCCACCACTTTATTTTTAGAGATATAGCAAAAATTGTGAAAGAAGGTTCAGATTATCCTCGAATCAGTAATTTTTTTATGGAAAATTTTGAATACCCCCCACCACTTTATTTTTAGAGGTGCAGCAAAAATTGTAAATAAAAAAGGTTCAGATTATCCTCGAATTTAGAGATAAGGTATTTTCTTGTCAGGTTTTAGTAAGTTTTTTTTTACCGCAAGCCTTTACGATGGATATTTTTATTTCAAATTGCATTGTTTAAGAACTGTATAAAACTAAACTATAATTGTACGTTAAAATATGTTATAACTTAAAAATACTCATAGTGTAGCCTATGAATGCAATCTCTCGCAAACCGTTCGACCTAAACAAGCACCTAACGTAGCGTCGTTGAAATAGGTATAGTCAAAATCACGAAAGATGACTATTACGTCATACCATAAATTGTACTGAAGTAATCAATGGACGTACGTCGATGATAAAATCACGATGTCAGGAACATAATGACAATAAATTTATATTATGATTTTGCGAAGTTAGGTTATTTCACTGATTATTTTTATTTTCATTTTATTTCATCGTTTTGAGTGATACCTTAAAAATTATTTGTGGGGAGTTTTTGCTTTAAAAAAAAAAGTTATGAGTAGAATACCTTAAGACAGGAACACCAAAGACCAAAGTATTATTCGAAAACATCCTAACCTGTTTTAACATAACCTAACTATTTATCTTTCAAATATGATCGATCATGCAACATAAAAACATCGTCTATCTTTGCCGGATCATGCAAATTAGCAATACAGTCTGTTTAGACAATAAAATTATGTTTGTCTCTGTATAACACATCTGAAACTTCTTTAAAAATATTCACAAATCGCTGTCGTTTGTTTTTACTACAGACTAAAATGATGTAATCGTCATCTTTCGTGATTTCGACTATACCTCCTTAATTATGCACATTTCAAAACTTGTGATGTACTTTAAACACACTTTAGCCTATATTTTGGAGTAAAAAAATATTAAGTCGAGAAAATAAAAAAATGCGAATTTGTTAAAATTATAGTTTGAAATTTGTACTTCCGGTTTAGCACCTTAAGTTTTTTTGAATTTCGAATTTGGTTTTTTCATCAAAAAGTACAGAACATTTGCGATATAATACGCTGCGTTTCATATCCAAATATCATACATTTCAATTCGAAAAAATCCCGGTTTCAGTTCTTTCGATGCCCGTAACTTAGCAAATGAGCATGCACCGAAAAAAGTCGTGTTTTCTCTTTCACACCTACTAGATGTTCACTTCACTTTTTTCCTGGTTTGCGCTTTATGCGGAATGTCCCAATCGTCAAGCAAACATACTTAAAATATTTACTGAATATTTTCTCAGAAATGTTTCCTTTCGTTTAAAATATATTGATTTCCCTTTTGTCTGTCTTGATTCTTTTCGACAGAATATTTAATAAACTATAAGCGTTACCTCTTATGCGAAAAGCCGTAACAGCAAAACAAAATGAAACCATTTATTTCACCTTCTTTGTCGTGAAAATAATATTTATATCATTTTATTTTCTCTACCTTACTCAATTACCCAGTCTCTTACCATTAGAATTTATCTATATCTTATTACTGCAATGATGATGTTTACTGTGCAGGATGACATACCAGGAGAGGGTATTGTACAGACCGAATCCGTGATATACCGCGGAGATCCCACAGTCGTTCACTCTACCACAAATGTTCCAGTGGTAGCTACTGAATCCAGAAAAGTCAACCTCACCTCCGATGATGGATCTTACAGTGCTACCGGCGAGATAGTGAGCTCGCAGACCATCAGTTCCAAAACTAGAACTGTTGAAACAATCACGGTAAGTCCAGAAATACCATATCGAACAAACAATATTCACATTATATAATGATGTAAGGAATATTTCAACTACAGCTAAATTCGAAATTCCAAAAAAAGTAAGTATAATACTTACAATATAATATATACAGGATGTGAAGATAGTAGTGGATCAACGGAAGTCAGTTGATAGTGGGCCTCAAAACATATCTAATGAACCCCTATACAGGGTGACTTCGAAGTTGAGTCATTTATTTTAACAGTGAGTTGATCTGATCAAAAGAAATGTTTTTTCCTTTACCATTTTTCTGGTAAAATTAAAGTAACAAAGTTATAGCCCTTTGGAAGTTTGAGTACCGTCCTGTCTCAATAATAATATTATGTGCTCGTGTTTGGCAACAACAGATATAATCCGCCTTATCCGTTCATCGCATCGGAAACAAAAAAGCGAAAGAATTTGGAACGATGTTTTTACAATTATTTTCTTCAGTTGTATACAGTCAGTGTCAGTAAGTAGTCGGTAACGCGTAAGTGAATAGTCGTGTCTGTTGCGTGGCTCAAATCAAAAATGGCACATGTTTACGAAAATGCTGAACTTGTGGACATGGTTCTTATTTACGGGGAGTCTTTACAAAATGCTGCCGCGGCATCACGGATCTATGCGGATCGGTTTCCCAATCGAGTGCAACCAACCCCTCGTGCCTTTGTAATGTAGTGCAAAGAGCTCGTGAATCAGGTGACTTAAGACCTCACAGAGGAGATCATGCCGGTGCTCCAAGACCGCACGATCAAATAGAACTAGAAGAACAAATTTTAGAATTAGTAAGTGATGATCCAACAGTAAGCACCCGACAAATTTCAACTCAATTGGCGATTAGTCAATATAAAACTTGGAAAACTCTACGTGAAAATCAGTTCTATCCGTTTCACATACAAAAAGTGCAGGCGTTACAACCGGAAGATCATGAACAAAGGGTTGACTTTTGCAATTGGCTTTTAAATAAACATCAAAATGATGACAATTTTTTAAATCAAATTTTAGTGAGTGATGAAGCCCTCTTTACTAGAAACGGAATTATTAATTCACGTAATTCTCACGTTTGGGCTATTGAAAATCCCTATGAAATAAGGGAAACCAATTTTCAACAGCGATTTGAACCAATCAACCTGTGGGCGGGAATTGTTAATGGCATTTTAGTGGGGCCTTTTGAATTACCAAATCGCTTAACTGGTGAAAATTATCTTGATTTCTTGCAACACAATTTGCCTAGTTTACTGGAAGATGTGCCTTTAAATATTAGACAAAACATGTGGTTTTTAAAGATGGGGCACCACCCCATTATGCAAGAAATGTGCGTGAATTTTTAAATAGACAATTTAATAATCGTTGGATCGGCCGTAGCGGTTTTGTACCTTGGCGTCCAAAGTCTCCGAACTTAAATCCTTTAGACTTTTGTTTGTGGGGTTGGCTAAAAACTAGTGTATAAAACACCGGTTAATACACGCGAAGAATTACGTGCTCGAATTGAGGAAATGAGTACAGTGATCAGAAATCAACCAGTGATTTTATTACGTGCTTGTAAAGAGACATGGCTAAGACGCGCCCAGCTGTGCGTCGAGCAAAACGGAAATCATTTCGAACAGTTTTTGTGACATGCTTTTGGTCACACAGGTCCGCACTGAAATACTTGTCGGGAGGATACTTTATAAAACGAGGTAACATTTTTTTTTAATTTTTTTTTTATTTTTACACACATATTTTGGTTTATCTTCCTTCTACAATCATTATCTGAAAATTAATGACTCAACTTCAAAGTCACCCTGTATATGTAGTCCGAAATTTTATAGTTCAGGAGATACTTGCAATTTTGTGAAATTTCGAAAAAACGGGATAATGACCCTCCAATCGCAATTACAACTAAATCATTAGGTTTAGGACTGTGATACTTTTTTGAGATGAGCTAAATGGTTAGTTTTATCAATGGTTATGTCATTTTTTAACAGAGCTAATTAGAAATCAACGCAAAGAATCTTGAAATCATGTTTTTGTGAAAAATCTCATTTTATTGTAAAAACTATTTCAATCCATGTAGAATAGAAAATTTCAGCTTGCTACGATAAGCGGCTCACCGTAAAAAATCGGTATGTTTGACTCTCGGGTATCTATACATATGAACAAGAAATTCTATTTTACGAGCTACAGTCCAAACGACTTGATGGATTTTGAAATATGAGATACTGTTAGCAGCGCGAGTGATACTCTGTTTTTTTACGCAAATAGCCAAATCAGCTTAATGAGCTTGGGCATTCAACTCCGCATTCCAGGTGCGGGAGCATTCAATATTCGGTTCGACCGAAATTACTAAGTCGGGCAATGATCCAGTGCTGAATTTGTATCTCACGTTTGGCATTTGAGTAGAATCATGTCATATTCTCCGCGAGATGATGCAGAAATGCATTACTATTATGGTGCTGCCAGAAGAGGTGGACCACAACCGGCGATATATCCCGACTACCGCGTTTTTATACGCGTGCATAATGACTTTTTTCGACAGCATCTTATGGACAGATGAATCCAACTTTAACCGAAATGGAATATTCAACATGCACAATTTCCATTCATGGAGCGTGGAAAATCCACCCACTATTCGCCTACACAGCTTTCTACGTCAGTTCCGCGTTCATTTATGGGTTGGACTCAACAAGGACCATATGAATTTCCCGCCAGGCTGAATGGTCAGTCATATCTTGCTTTTCTACAAAACAGTTTGCATGAGCTGCTAGAGGATGTACATTTGGACGTTCGAATCCGCATATACATATTTTCAATGCGGTGGTGCCCCATGCCACTTTGCACGGGATGTACGCCAATACTTAGACAGTACCTTTCCTGGGCGTTGGATAGGTAGAGGTGGACACATCCGATTTAAATCCTCTAGATTTTTTTATATGGTGGTTTTATAAGGGGATAATCTATACATCTGAATATACAAATGTCAACCAACTGCGCCAAAACTAATGAAGCAAAAATAAAAATTATGGAAAACGCAAATTAATTTCAAAGACTAGAGGACAATTTTATCGGAAGGTGTCGCTTATGTATAGAAAATAATGGACGTAATTTCGAACATGTTCTTTAAAAGTTAGTTAAATTAAATTATCTTCCAAATCTGTCGGTCAATTGCCATAAAGAGCGGCTAAACACAATAGGTTCTGTACTTGTAGGTGGTAAGGATTCTATTGAGTTTCTTACGTTTATCGCATCAGAACAACGAATGTGACATGATACACTCATCGTAGCAAGCTGAAATATTCAGGGTTTATTCTACATGGTATGAAACAGTTTTTACAATAAAATGAATAATGAAATACAACCTAATTTTTTCACCGCCCTCCAAAGTTGAGGGATGGAAGAGATTCTTCACAAAAAAATGAATTTAAGATTTTTTGCGTTGATTTCTAATAAGCTCTGTTAAAAAGTGACATAACCATTTAGCTCATCTCAGAAAAAAAATCAAATCACAGCCCTAAACCTAATGGTTTAGCTGTAATTGCGATTGAAAGATCATTATCCCGTTTTTTCGAAATTTCACAAAATTGCAAATATCTCCTGAACTATGAAATTTCGGACTACACTTATAGGTTTTGAGGCCGTCTATCACCTGACTTCCGTTGATCCACTACTAACTTTACACCCTGTATATCAGGGTGTCCTAGCCTAAGGTGCTAAACAAATTTTTGTTCGAATCAAGATAAGCATACCCTCTATTTTTTTCCATTTGTCGTTAACTGCTCTCGGTATTTGCACCTTATTCTTAGCATGTAGAAAAGACACAATATGTGGCCATGAATTTGGACACTCGTTGAGAAAACTGTCATCAATTTTGAGACGACTGAACAAGGACTTGCTTTTGATATTTTTCTATGTAATGAAAAAACAATCATACTGCTTTTGTACGTCCGACCTCAGACAGTCAACCATGGACATTTTGTGCTTTTTTTGCAACTCATCAGCATCGTCTAGGCTTGGCCTCGGGTCAGGACAACGAACGGAACACAAATTCCTATGCGATCCCACCACCTCCCCGGTCCAGGTACCCTCACTCTTTCCGGCCCCGGTGGCGGTACGTGGACTGGACGCTCCTGCAAATTGTGTTCCTGTCGGACGCACGTAACAGTTAGCATATTATATCGAAGCATAATCTTTTGACGAGATATAGGCGCTTACAGTGGGCTGATGGACTTTCCTTAGAGATTTTTTTCACGAGATCCCATAGTGAACGGAGCGGGAACAGATGGAATTTCCTCTTCACCTCGAAGTTTTGACAGTTTCAAGTTACACCGGGAGTGGTTAGATGGCGCGTGTTGCGCAAAATGTTTGCTTTAAGCTCCTTGACAAACTTAGCTGCCTTCTTTGAATCTTAAATAAAAAGACCGATCATTTTTTGTGCAATGTACATATATATCAATAAAATCAACCATTCGATATGACAAATGCGGCTCCTATATCATCGATGAACTTCTCCCTCGTCATTTAAAATCAGGTGGACGTGTTCCTCAATTTATGATTTAATGATTCAACTCAATTTTCGGCACTGCGAATACAAATTTTCAATTGAGATGTCTGTTTTTTAAATTACATTGACATAAGACCTGTCACCTGCTAGTACCAACGTTAGGCGGTTAACCGCACCACGTGATTTTTTGACATTTGGATGACGTCACATCCGTCTTCCCCTATTCCCGTTCTTCGCGAAAATTTGAGTATCAGTTCCCGGTAGTGCCCCATGCTACACCGTGGACTCACGAAAAAATCCTTTTTGACTAAACTAGCAACAATTTTTACTTTAGTTTCCTCATCTACGTTGTCGTCAAACAGAGGTAAGACAGAGACCTCATCTGTCAAATACCATAAATGGTTACAAAACTTTTCTAAGGGTAGATTTCACCAGGATTGTCAAATTAACAGTCCGTTATTCTCCACCTATATGGTAACAGTCCGTCAAACACAGCGAATGAGCTTGTTCCAATCAACAAATTCTAGTAACCAATAGCTATGAAATGTTGAAAACAAAATATTGTCAAAGTATGAGATGACAGCTTGTCATTGAAACATCACCAGCTTATTGAATATTAAGAAATTACATATCATTTAGTCAAAATTTAAAAAAGTGTTCAATTTTTGAATAATATTCATGTTTTTATTTAATATTCTCGATTGTTTATTCATGTTTATATTATTTTCTTCAATTTATATGCGATTTTACTGTTTCAACATCACATACCGTGTGTTCTTTTCCTATAAACCTCTTGCAGATAGC
Organism: Acanthoscelides obtectus; assembly: GCA_963669975.1. Lineage (NCBI taxonomy): Eukaryota > Metazoa > Arthropoda > Insecta > Coleoptera > Chrysomelidae > Acanthoscelides > Acanthoscelides obtectus. The sequence goes on along the minus strand of CAVLJG010000010.1, from coordinate 71,097,131 downwards.
CATTAAGCACCTACTTGATGACAGGCTCTACCAAAAATTTCATAGATATTGCTCGTTTCCAAACATTCATTCATTTACTTGCCGTTCATCAGTACCATTACAGCACCGTCGATTGATATTCCCACAAAACCATTCAGGATTTTTGATATCCATACATCCATAAAGTAGAATATTTTTCGCTGTTCAGGAACACTATATTTACAGCGATTAAGAAACACTCAAACATATGTCGTGAAGCTACCGGCAAACCGAAATCCTAAAACTATAATTTGCAATAACTTTCTTATTTCACTGAGTACACATTCTAGGTTATATTTATATTAGACATTATTTGAATAATAGCTGATTATTACATTTCAAAACTCCGCAACGAGTGACACATGTGTGGGATCCGTCATCCCTTGGTCCCAGTGGAGTAAGCTCCGCCAACTGTTGAAATATACTTTACTATGCTTTATAAGACTATAAGTGGATTTTTTTCCAAAATCGTTGCACAACACTTGAAAAAATGCAAATGAAAATTTAAAATTATTTCCATGACGCCGCAAAATAGCTCCGTCGGTACCTCGGGTTATATATCTTGACAGTAGGGATGTTCGATACGATGCTATATTTAGAAGTATCGATACATTTGACGAGTATCGTCATCTTTCGATCAGGACTGTGTCAGAAAGAGTGACTAACTTCAGATTACTTTTCTTCTTTGTTTCCTTCCGCTGGATAACGATAATTTTATTCCAATATTTTAGAGTATCGATACTTCCTAAAACGATAAGAATCGATACATAACGATACTTTTCGTGGATATAAACACCCCTAATCTTGACAGCTTGTCGTTCTTGTCAACTGGGCTGCAGGGTGCGGTGTTGTCTTTACTATCTTACATTTTGCTAAAATCTTATGACAAATGAAAGCTTCAAATGAAATATTGACGAATATGAACGGATATGCATAGAATTTAGAATATAAATTCATATTGCAAATTTCAGATTGTCTATGCATGGACTTAAACCGGATTTTTTGGTATTTTTGCCGAAAAGAGAATATTTACCGATAACATCAATCTCCACGATTTTTCAAAATAATTTAAATATTTCTATACTTGCCGAAAAGAACTGAAACCAAAAATAAAGCTAAAAGTTAATTTTATGTAGTATTCATAGTTTTATGTTCCACATCAATCATACATATTTTGGGGATTTGGGTTACCTATGATTACGAACGCACATCCTCATCCCTTGCTCCTCTTGCCCTGAATTGATTTTTATGCATACAAAAGGTACAGACTTGTAGATTACCGTCATTACCTCAAACCTGTCTGTTTTCAAAATAAATATTAAATTAAAATGAGAAGTGGTAAAACAGAAAACTATTCACAATCCCATAAACAAGTATCGACAAAAGGAGTTTCCAGAATGGTTGCAAAGTACTTTGAAAAAGCGACCGGTATGCACATTGTAGAAGTTGTAATATAGAACTATGCCCTCAAAAAAGATGTTGTGTGCGCGCCCAATACATTAACAGACGTTTTTCATGACTCAAAGGTCCTTGATCTACCACTGATCTTGGGACGGCATTTACCTTATACAGAATTCAACGACACTATTCACCGATTCCGTTTTTTTTTTGCCGGTTCGGCAACACTGCAGATGTGCAGATCACGTTAAAAACAGTTGATATCCCAAACTTGTTATAATAATAGAAATAATAAGAAAATATAACAATGTTTGGAGATGTATTTTCATAAATAGGTATTTTTGATTCTGACTTATAATATCTAGACGATGAATAATATGTGGGTGCGTATACTTTTACAAATATCGATGTTTTAGGACCCAAAAATGCAGAATGTGCTGATTGTTTACATTTGGTGTGGATTTCTAGATCATAAATTGGCAAAAATTGTTTTTGATGTAACAAAAGATGATGAACCAGTTAGAATACGTTTTATATCCCCTTTTTTGCAAAATAACAAAAATCGGTACATTTCTACTGGTTACGTATTATGTACGTGAGATACAGACAAAACTAGATTGTCATGCATGAACAGTCGTCAAAAACGGTGGAAACATCATACCAAATATAATAGCGAGAAAATCGACCTATTATTTCTCTCATTTTCATTGGTCCATTTAAATAACTGACCGTCTTTTCTGAAATGATAGAAATTTGAAATTCTATGAAAGTTATCCTAATTCTAAAGCACAAAAACATAATATTACATCTATAATGTACCCTTATTTATAAGGCAACCGTTTTTTCACGACTTTATTCAACATTCAAATAGAAATCACTGATATTCAGAGAGCTTTAACAGCTTCCGTCAAATTGCATTTCGATAAGGTATTTCCCTATTGGTCCAAGGAATATTGGTGAAATTGGCCCTAAAGCTGCTTTTGAAATGGTTTTGTCAATTCTTTCGTAAGCCTTTAAAATGCACAAATCCTGCTGGCGGATATCTAACATAGCTGCCTTATCCTTATTCGAAAGTTTGAACTGGGAATAAAATCCTTTGGCCATCGATCGAGCTAGATGCATGGCGCCAAGGAATATTATTGAAAGTTCAATTAATTCTCGATAGTCATCTCTAGCATCTTCTTTGGTCAATTCATGTCGATAAAATTCTGGCAGCATGTCAGTCTCTGAAGAATTCAATCATGATAGCTTTTTAGTATAAATCTGTATTTCTTCGGGATGCACACTTTTCCAGCTCTCGCGAAACTTTTTAAAATTGGAATTGGATCTTTCATTCAAACACGCCTTTTAACGTTAATTTTCTGTTCGAGAAGCACGCAGGCACCGTTAATGCGACCCGCATTTTAAGCAGTAGCATCACAACAGAGAATCTGAACTTATCGTCAAGATGCCAGTTAATAACATCCCAAACTGCCTGAGCCTGCTCGCTGCCTGAAGTGTTATCTAATTTGGGCTCAGCGATAAGTTGCTCTCTCTATAGTACAGGTTTCTTAAAAATCGCTACAAAAAGAGGTTTCAGATTTGTCAACATTCAGGAAACACAGCTAGAGAAAAACGTGTACTAGTTCTGACTCCCTCTAACCTGTAGGTGACCTGTGATTATTTTTGTTGCAGTACAAAACTGAAAGGGATGGGGTGGTTGAAACAAGAGTAGAACAGAAAATTACCATCCAATCAGATGGTGACCCGATTGACCATGACAGAGCTTTAGCTGAAGCCATTCAAGAAGCTACTGCTATGAATCCAGATATGACTGTGGAGAAGATCGAAATTCAGCAACAAACTTCTCAGCCTCAATAATAAATGTAAGTATTTTTATCTTGATTGTACGAAATATATTGCATGTAATAATACAAATAATACAGTAAAGGATTTTACAAATTCTAAAAATGAAATTTAAACACTGAAATAATTTACTCCCACTTTTTACCTTTTGTTGTGAAAATAAGACTTGAAATGGTTGAAATGAGGGGCAAGAGCTACTATAGGGAAACTACAAGGTCTATCGCAAAGTAAACAGGACTTTTGAAAGATATCCAAGTAGCGCCATCGGAGACTAGCGTTAGATAGGTACATCTTTCATTGATGTCGTCAAAGAGTTATCTCGCTCAAAGTGACAGTACCTTTTCAGCATCGGTCGAAAAATGAACTTCGGACAAAGAGCCAATATTAAGTTCTGTGTTAAACTTGGTAAAACATTTACCGAAACGCATCAGATGTTGATGCAAGTGTATGGTGATGATTGTTACACGGTTCAAAGAGAGGTCATGAATCGCTGGAAGACGAACATGTTGGCCAGCAAGCGTCAAAGAGCCTAATGGAAGCACCCAAGCGAGCCAAATCCGGCAAAAAGATGTTTGGAAAAGTCCAAAGTGAAGACAATGTTGATTTGTTTCTATAGTTCGAAGCGAATTGTTCACATTGTTCACCGGGCCAAATGGGTAAGGTGACACGCCGTCCCTTTTTTAGATTTTTCTTCCTGTTTGCAGCAGTATTCTATTATATATCCTTTTCATCAGATAATTTCATGGTGTGTATAAAGATGACTAAAAAACGTTTTATTTTTTTTTGTCATAATAATATTGTGCATTATTTCTTCAATCGGAACTAAGTACACCGAAGCCTCGCCTCGCAGCAAGTTGAGTTTTCAAGAAAAGCAAAGGTTTTTGGAAAGAGAAAAGTGACAACAAAAGTAATCACTCGTTTCATTCTTCCATAAAAGAGGAATATTCACACACAATTTCAGAGCTGTACTGATATTGTTAACAAGTTCCGGTTGAAGAAAAAATGCAGAAAAATGCATTTTTTTATAAAAAAAAGGAAAAAACTTTTCTTTAGTCATCTCTATAGACAGCATGAAATTATTAGATGAAAAGGATTTAGAAAACTGCTGCAAGCAGGAAGTTTAAAATGACATCTAAAAACGGCACGTGTCACCTTAATGCTGTGTTTTATCTTGGTGTAAGAGGTGTTTGCTGTTGCGTATTCGTCGTGTTCTGCCAGAAGCCAAAAGCATCATTCGGAAATATTTTGGTCCGTGCAAATCGCTGTATTAACTTTGAATAAAAGAAATTCGGATTTTCGAAACAAAAATGTTTGTTTATTTTTTCTTTGTCCTGTTTACTTGGCAACAGACCTTGTACATGAGATTTTTTGGAACAAACAAAAAACAGCTTACTGATGGACCTTAAAAATTTTTATTCAAAAACACAAAAAAAAAAACAGTTCGCCGCTTCCCTAACCACCATAGTCTCTAATATTTTTTATATTAAAAAATAGCTATTCTTTTTGCAGAGACAATGGAATATATTCAGCAAGAAATGTGAGGCAGCTTTGCTTGACGTTGGTATTATCTACAATTTTTCGAATTCAAGCTTCATGAGAATATGTATTTATTTTTGTTTTTTTTTATATTCCAAATTATACACAATGCTTCAAAGCGCTGCTATTAATTTTTTGTATATAATTTATCATCACTTGCGTATATATATTGTATGTTTGGTAAATGGTCGCATTTTTTTTAATATATGTTTATTTGTTTTTGTGTATGACACAAATTCACTTTTAAGAATGCTAATATGTTATATATTGTAAGTGTGTAGATATAAGAATTTTTGTGACCAATCCAGAAAGGAAACAAAACGCATCATAAGGTGCTGTAAAGTTACGAATCTCAACTAGAAAAAATCAGATGTGTTCAGAGAGAAATATAGATTTAACACATTCCAGATATGTTATTTTCTGTGAATTATACATTTCAAGTTGCTTCAGCGAAATAAGATACTTCTTAAAAAAATATTGTCCTTTGCAGCATTTGCCCTTCCCTTCCTAACGGAGTACATATAATCATGCGGTAGTGACATTCTACAGTCTAGGACTTATCTTGAAAAATCATCGTAATGAGTGAATTAACGTAAATCAGCCTAGCAGTGCAGCGCTTTTATGCTGAATAGCAGGGCTGTATTCGTAAATTGGTGCAAATTGTACTTTGTACTACTCTGTAACAATTTTAGCAATCGTAATTGTTTGACGTACCTGTTACATGCATTCGGGAATCGTAATCCTTCTGGAACGTCAAAAGTGTGCTTTTCTTCCTGAGCTCAAAACCTGCTGTCACTTGTAATTCTCATGGTTCGTTGTTTGTTTATTTTATTTGGCTATCAAATACTGTTCAAAATTGTCAGAATATATATCTTTCATGATAAATGCGACCTCGTATCGTTAGGGTCTCTTATAATAACTACAATGGTCGCAGAGAACGTGGTTAAAAATTAATCGGCTGTCATCAAGTGTCATTACATGTCTCTGTAATAATTTAGACGTTCTAAAACAAAAGTTTCACAATATTTCAGAGTAAAATGTCATCTGTCAATCTAGATTCCATTACTGTGTACGGTATTGCATTGCCAAGTGATTTACAAACGCACGCCACTAGATGTAGAATAACTTTGACAGTTCGCAGCACGTGATCAACATACGATCCAAGTGAAAACTGACAAAACTATCCCGAAGTTACTGCTATTCAGCCTAAAAGCGCTGGTCCGCTTCAAGGTAGACGAACGCACTCAATGTAAAGGCGTCTACTCGGTGGAAGTAGTTTTCTGCTCATCGGCAACGACATCTAACATACTGGAAACCTCGGAAACAGGTTAAAAGTGCTTATTGCACATCACAGGTTGTTTCCATAGTTGCTTTGGCAAATGACCGGCACTGATTGCCGGTGAGCAGAAACCCACTTCCAGTGTGTCGGCCTAATAGCACAATTTCAACGTATGCCGTGTAATGTGATTATAAACTACACTAATAATGCTAGCTGTGAATATTAGGCAAAGGGAGTAAAATATCTTACGGCATTTGAATTGGATAAACGAGTAACAAAAGCAGCCTGAACTACCGAACAAAAATATACTATTGGAACTGGCTTCTCGTACAGTTACATACATCCAAAATGACTTCATTTTACTGTGCATTATTCTGAAAATCAGTGTTCTCAACTACATCTTTTTTGTGCATTTTTAGTCGTTTATCCCACTCATGTATGATACATTTTTTATGACAATAAGTGCTGCTTATTTAGATGAGTAATTAATTCATACTTGTTTGAAAACAGAAAATTAAAATATAACCTATATGCTCTGTTATATCTAAAAATCTATTTATATGTAGAATTATTCGAGGCAATATGACATATATAATATTGAGCTTAACAATGTTACAAAATTATAAGGCTTAGAATGGTCCTTTCTGCGAGACTTCTAAAAGCACTCTGACTGATTTAAATTATGATTTTGTGAATTTCCCATGACATGAAAGTAGAGTCTGTAGTTTTATGTATGTGTTTGTCTTTTGGTATACTTCCATTCAACCGGAAAGTCACGAAATGTTCAGCCTTGCATTTTTCTAAACCGTTTTAGTGGTAGCTTCTGTACTAATAATGCAATAGTTTTAGTTTTTATATACTGTTTATGTACTACTCAGATTTATGGTATTTCAAAAACTGACGTAACTTCATATTTTTTTCATTTCAAATATTGATAGAATATGGATTTTATGTTAGTTTAGCTATAATTTTTATGCAATGTAATAGTTGTTTATACATATTTCACATTTGTTTTTTAATAGATATGTTTAAATAAAGTATTTTTGTTTCCCCATGCTTTTGACTGTAATAAAAAGTTTTCCTTAATCTGATAGGGGCAGATCTCAATTGGTTTTGATGATGTTGTTATTGACAAAAAACGGGTTTCTAACAGCCGTATTCATAGTCGATCTTCGACGACTAGTCAGCAGCTCGCCGTTCTCCAGCCGGTTATGAAAATGTATTGAATATACTTCTTACGTGACAGATAATTTTGATAAAAGAGGATATACAGGGTGTTCTCAAAGTTGAGTCATTTATTTTAACAGCTTATAGAACTCATTAATTTCCAGATAATGATTGTAGAAGGAAGGTAAACCAAAATATGTGTGTAAACATAAAAAAAAATTAAAAAAAATGTTACCTTGTTTTATAAAGTATCCTCCCGACAAGTATTTCAGTGCGGACCTGTATTCCATCGTGCGGTCTTGGAGCACCGGCATGCCCTCCCCTGTGAGGTCTTAAGTCACCTGATTCACGAGCCATTTGTACTACATTAACAAAGGCACGAGGGGTTGGTTGCACTCGATTAAGAATAAGAATCATGTCCACAAGTTCAGCATTTTCGTAAACATGTGCCATTTTTTATTTCGTTTGAGCCACACAACAAACACCACTATTCACTCACGCGTTACCGACTGACACATTGACTGAATACAACTGAATAATAATTGTAGTAAAAACTCGTTTCAAATTCTTTCGCTTTTTTGTTTCCGATGCGATGAACCGATAAGACGGATTATATCCGTCGTTGCCAAACACGAGCACATAATAATATTATTGAGACAGGGCGGTACTCAAACTTCTAAATGGCTATAACTTTGTTACTTTAATTTTACCAGAAAAATGTTAAAGGAAAAAACATTTCTTTTTATCAGATCTACTCACTGTTAAAATAAATGACTCAACTTCGAAGTCTCCCTGTATAAAAGTTGCATAATAAGAGAGTTAGTTCACATTATTAAAAATTATTTAAAGTAATCATCATCAACTTAAATGGATACCGTTTTTACAAAAACTGTCCAAAATTGTCCCCATTTGTTCGATTAACGCAAAATCTTACGACGATTCTTTACGAGCTGTTGAAGTTCTTCCAGAGTATTTACTGCTCCATCATGATATACCAACTCTTAAATAGCGGCACGGAAAAAATCCGGGGAGCGAGCAGACTGAGAAATGGATCCATTGCACCCTATCCATCTATTCGGAAATTCATTATTTAGATTATCTATGATAGAATAGGGTATACAGTGATAGACGTGTGTAAAGTGCTCTCCTTATTTTGTTGAAAATCGATTGTTTAACTTCAGCAAAAAATCTGATTTTTGCACGGGTTATTGATAGTGGTGCAAGAAGTTTATTTCCGGTGGAATATTGGTAATGCACGTATTTTTTAGAAGATAATAAGTAGCTGGTGTTATAGTCGAGTCAATCAGGGTCATATTGAGCAAAGGAAAATCCAGAAAAGAATGCTAAGTGCAGGAATGATATCACAAAATCTCAGTATAGCTTAAGTGCCTCAGATAAATAACCTCAGAATGGCTGGCGTGTGCAACAAGTGTGCTGTTAAGTGTATTTTTAAGGAACCGAAAATAAGTGGTGAAGTTTTTGGCTACCCATGTAACTTTTGCAGAAAAAAAAATATGTAGAAACTGTGCCGGCATAAGTTCTACTGAGATCCGGTATCTTATTTTATCCACCCGTGTTATTTCATATTTGTGCGAGGACTGTGCTCCAGCAATCAAAACAGCATTGACCTTGAATAAGAGAGTCCAAGCATTAGAGGACTCCCTTAGCGAAGTTAAAGTTGCTAATTCACACAAAATTGAAGAACTTGAAACTCAGATTCGTGATATATCTGATGAAGTTAAAAGTATGAGAACTGGATTTTTATCATCTTTTGAAGATATCGAAAAAGATCTTGCTATAATAAAAAGTTCCACGTCTATACCAGCTAACCAAAATCAATCCAGGTACAGTGCAGCAGTGATTCATGGTAATGTGATGCAGGAAGTATCTGACAGACAAAAACGAGCTTGTAATTTAATCCTTTTTAATTTTCCACAAATCAATGAGGAACAAGATTTTTATAAAGTTAAGGATATACTCTCTCGCTTCGTGGGATCTGTAGTTAATGTTGTGTCTTCAGCTCATATTGGAAGACGGAAAAAGAATGGGCATCAAGCACTACGTTTAATTTTGGAGTCTCCTGAAGTAGTTCGTTCAATATTAAGGAATAAGCGTGAACTTGATAGAAGTTTAAAGATGTTTCTTGATGCAGATTTAACCAAAGAGCTGAGGTAAATTCCTTGAAAAATAAACTCCATGTTAGAAAACGCAATGGAGAAGCTAATCTCATAATGAAATATGTTAATGGTGTGCCCAAACTAATTACAAAAAACTGAGGGTGCCTGCAAAATAAAGATCTAACATATTTTCAACCGTACTTGTTTACTGTTAGAGGCTTACGAACTTAGCTGCATCTTCTATATGAAGACATGTTCTATTCTCAATATGAAATTCTTGTTTTGAATGGTTAACCGAAGATATAAATAGTACTGAGCTACAATTCTTTGATGACATTAGGCACAGGCAAGACAGAACTTCACAGTCAAGTACCTTTTCTCGAGGAGGAGGAGTGCTTATAGCGGATAGCTCCGGAAAGCTCTAACTAGTGGTATTGTACCATCCACTACAAACATTCATATTGATCGGACTAAAATTATCCTTGCTACAGCATATTTTCCTCCTGGTAGTTCTACAGACAAATATGTTGAATTTTCGGAGAATTTAGAGAATGTAACTGAGTTGTTTCCTGACTATAGGCTATGTATTCTAGGAGATTTTAATCTTCCATATTGTCAATGGTCTAAGGAAAATATGGCCTCTATTACTGTTTCTCTGACAGGAGTTTCATCATCTGAAGCTGAATCAATACAGGTCCTTTCTTGGTTGTGTTTATATCATAACCTTTACCAAGTGAATTTTATTAGAAATGAAAATGACTTACTGGATCTGATTTTTATGCAACACAAAACATCTATGGTACATGCAGCTGAGGAAGCACTTTTACCAGTAGACACTCATCATCCACCACTGTATTTTGAGCTAAATTGTGAAACTTGCCTTAATAACTCTGGGATTACTAGTAGTGGTTATTACAGTTATTACAGAGATTTTAAATCCACAAATGTGCAGGAAATGATAGCATTTCTCTCCAGTTTTAATTGGGACAAACTGCTTATGAATAAATCACTTGGTGATATGCTTAATATGTTTTATGATATTGAACAATTTATATTTTTGTTCCTTTAAAGAAGTACTCTGCAAAGAAATTCCCACTTAAACAAATGATAATTGAAAAAAGAAACTACACAAGAAGTACATCAAATCTCACTTGCTAAATGATTATCATGAGTTTTCTATTCTCAGAGTTCAGTGTAATAATCTAAAAACACAGTGTTATCTGGATTATGTCAATACAACTGAATCTTCTTTTAGAGTGAATGTGATAAATTTTTTGAAATTTGTTAATAGCCGTAAGGATTATCATTACATACCTTCTGAAGTACATTATAATAATGTCAGTAGTTCTTCTGGTTTACAAATTACCAATGTGTTTGCAGATTACTTCTCTAAAACTTACAGTGTAGAGAATAGTACTGCTCAGAATAGTAATCTTTCGTATGGGGTCATCAATTTGTTTATCTATGAAAGTCCAATCTCAGCAATCTATGACAAACTGTCCAAATTAGACGGAATATTGGAAAACAAGCTTCATTACTCCAATACTGAAATCTGGAGATCCTTCACAAGTCAAAAATTATCGACCTATCACTAAACTGAGTTGCATTGAAATGGTATTTGAGAGTCTAGTGTGTGAATTTTTATCCGCAAATTTGCAAAGTAGTTTTATAAGCCAACTAAGTTACACTGTCTAGGAATTTGCGAGGATCTTTCATCATGGCTGAAGTCTTACCTCACTGACCGAAAACAAATAGTGCGTATTCAAAGCTTTCAATCAAATGAGATTCATGTGCCATCTGGAGTACCTCAAGGTTCCCAATTGAGTCTTCTTCTTTTCAATATATACGTAAATGATATTATATACTGTTTTAAGTCTGTTAGTTTTCTAATGTTTGCAGATGATTTGAAATTATTCTTAAAAATCAAATATAATAATGATTGTTTAAATATCCAAAATGATTTGAATTCATTAAGTCCCTGGTGTCAAATGAATAGAATGGAACTTAATGTGGAAAAATGTCATTTAATGGTCTTCAGCCGTAACAGGGACCCCTTTGATCATACTTATACCATGAAAGGTTGTTCTCTAAGTCTCCCAAGTTATGGATTTAGGAGTAATTCTTGAACCAAAATTATCCTTTATTACCCATATAAATATGATTGTTTCTACATCTCTTCAACTGTTGGGATTTATAAAACGATGTGCTAAGGATTGTCATGATATTCCGTCATTTAGAACGTTGTTTTGTTCTTTGGTGAGGTCCCATCTGGAGTATTGTTCTTGTGTTTGGTCACATAATGTTCATATTCAGGCAATTGAGAGAGAGTGCAACATAAATTCTTAAGATTCATTTCATTCAAACAAAACATTATGGTTGAAGATATTATCTATTCCATCATTAAAAGCTCTCTCAATATCTCAACCCTTCAGGTAAGACGGAATCAGAGGGACCTGTCACTATTTTATAATATTTTACACTCTCTTAGTTTTGCTCCAGAACTTTCGAAAAATATCAATCTCCATGTGCCTTCTCGTCAAACAAGACTGAATCAACCATTCTATGTGAGATCATTTCGTACTAATTGTGCTAGTAATTCCTTCCTGTCCACATCTTCAAGGTTAGCAAATCAGTAGGTATTCTAATAAGTTGGATTTCTTCAGAAGTCAGAAAACATTCAACATTCAATTAGATTCCTGTCTGTAATATTTAATATTTGATTTCCCCATATATATTTAAATTTTAACTAAATTCGTTTCAATTTACAAATAATCTGGATTGTAAAGTGTTTGTGATTATTTTAAGTGTTAAATATCTAAGTCAAAGTAGATTAGATTTTCTATGCTGTACTTTAATTGGGCAGTCGCTCGTTGATAAATAAATGAATCTTATCGTCTAAAATGTGGTGGAGCCTCATCATGTAGGAACCACATATTCCGTCCCACATTTAGAGGAACCTCTTCTAATAGTTGTGGCAGATTGTGTGAGAGAAAATCTAAATAAATTTCGCAGGTCAGTCGAGGTAGAAAAAAGTAGAATCCAATAAGCATGCCATTTACCACGCCAGGGCAAACATTTAATGAGAATCTTTGTTGAAAATAAGTTCTTTTGGATGCGCATTTTCAACTGCCCAAACGTGATTGTTGTAGAAATTGTGCACTCAATTTCGTGTAAATGTGACCTCGTTTGTACACAAAATTAAATTCATAAAATCTCCATTTCTACCAAATTGTTCTAAAAGCCACTAACAAATTGCAACTCTTCTAAAATGATCTTCAGGCTGTAACACTTGTACCCGTTGATGATAATAATAAGGATAATACCGTTCTTGTGTTGTCTTCCACACTTTACTATGATAAACTTCAACTTGTGCCGCTATGGCTCTAGTATTCGTTGTTGGGTCGTCTTCGACCATTTCTAAAGTGTCTTCCTCATTTTGTGACATTTCAGGTTGAGCGGCGTGACCTTCTCGTTGTTCTTTTAAATAACCTGTGCCACGAAGTCTAATAACTAAATTTACAAACACATCCAAGGCAGGAACGAAAAAAACTATTCAAATAAGATTTCTAGGTATTTATGAGAAATATGTTATAGAATGAGACCACGCGTAAAAAATCCCACTAATAGTAAAAAAGCTATGGCCGAAAACCGAGGCAAAGTTCAGCTTTTGGCACTTGGTAATGCGACGATAATTTCACACAGCTACTTGAAACTCCTCAAATCCGAAGGCTTCTAAATAACCACAACAAAATTGGGGTCTATTGAGCAAGTAGTTTTTGAGGATTTCTGATTGTTTATCCCAAAAACCCTGTCATCCGGCCATCACTACTAGTTTATTGAGCAATATACGAGGTTCATTCAAAGGACATTTTATAGCAATATACACGAGTTTACCTTGCAGACATGAATCGCAAGCCATTCCGAAAGAAAATTGTTATTTTTATGAGAAAAACGAAGGGTTACGTTTTTTCTTCTAAACAAATTCAAACATTTCGTATTTGTGAGTAATTGAACAGATCCGCTACGATACTCGAAAATAGGAAGGATTAACGATTGCAGAACCGCAGGACGGAGGTTCGAATCCACGGCTATGCGCGCACGCTCACCCTGTATCTTCATGTGCGCCAGCAACACCGAACGCGATCCGCCTGGCGTCAGTCTCAAGACGTTGCTCAAAGGAATTAATGGATTCGCGAATGCTTAGTGTAGACGGAAACGGCAACGCAGCGCACAAGATTGAAGAGTTGTTTGTAATTTAGTCCAGTAAATGATGGAAATGGATAATACTAAAGTTTTAAAACTACTGCAAAAGTTTGACAAATTACTGGTACTGTGGGACGTTAGGCACGAAGAGTATTATTCAAAATCGCAAAAAATATGATTAATTGATATGACACTGAAAAGATACTGCAAACTGCTGTAGGAGTCCCCAGTTCCCAAAAAACGCAAGGTTATGGCTAAACGTTCTCTTGATTATATAGATTTTCATTTTTCATTATCGTTGGTGTTACCAACGTAAGCAGGTATTCAAAATCAGCCTTGGTCATTTTTCGAAAATTTCTGAATTCATCATAAGCTGTCTGATAGTAATTCCTTTAATAAATTATTATTTCTTTTGCGTAGAAATTCGGTTATCCACCAAAGGCGGCACCTAGGTTTCCGATTTTCTTTTGTTTTTTGTAAATTATACAGTATAATAAATGCTGCTGCGGCTATATCTCTATTCTCCTTATTAATATCGTACGCGAACGACTGGATCAGCCCATACGTTGAAAAATGAATTTTAGTTTAGATAAACACTCTCCACGCACGCGAACGAATGCGTGCGCATATGCTCAGTGCGTGCGTGCTCATATGTAAACACACCTTAAGATTCTGCAGCCCACGTTTCACAGGCTTGAGACTTGAGACATACGACTCTTTTCTCTGAGCTCGCTCATTTCGTTCATCTCTCTTCAGTGAGTCCTTCTTTTGAACGATACGATTACCGACCGGCCTCGAAGCTGTCGAGAGTATTGTACATGTTGCCTTTAGTAACGACTCACTGAGTCAGAGAATAAACATCATACTATGAAAGTTAAATGAAGGGTTGAGTTTGCCGCTGTTATTGAATTTATTAAGTATTGATATTTTTGGTTGAAATTGAATATAACGATTGTATACTGTCTTCCGAAAAAAGAAGGGATATGTGGTCCGGTTTTGAGGAATTAGCGAATTCTGAATCAAAATGCAATTTTTGCTCTTAAATCCCATCATTTCAACGTATAATTTAATGAGATATCTCAAAACAAAACAATTGGGATCCCTAGATAATGTCTGTACTGTTACCACGTTGTCAGTTCGCAGTTCAGTAGTTCAGTTGCTGCATACACCACAACTTTTGTGGCACAGCGACATAACCTAATACCTTGTGTTAAGTTTCAAAAATATTCCCTGTTTATTTTACTTTCTCAAAAACTTCATTTGAGAAGCATTACGGAAAATCACGACCCCGTTCTGTTAATTATTGTAAGCATGTGTATTTCTACTTGTGATTCGGACAATTTATTATAATGCATCAAATCAAATCTGAAATAAATGGTAAAAGTAATTTTTATTATTACATTGTATCATTAACCCACATTGTGGGATTGACAGTAATAATAATGTGGTGTTTAACGTTAGCCGTATGTCGTAGATAAGGATATCGAGAAAAGAGAACGCAATAACATGGCGGCAAATGTCATTCGAGTTGCCCGTCGAATTGTTCTGAGTAGGCGTTTTTTCGGCGCATTTGTTTAGTTCAAGGTATTACTAGTTAATGGCTGGTTCATAGTCATAGTACAAACGTATAACACCGCACATCTCTATTGTTATGGTACTCATCTACTCATGTGGTAGTCATCGTGTGTCAAGTATCAATTCTGACACTGACATTTTTCAAGTTTTCATTCATTTTTCATTCATTTTTAGCAAAAATTTTAATTTTAAATTTGTTTCATTAAAACCATGGAAAAACATAGGTAGTTAAAACCTTTTACACAATTTTAGGGAAAGTGTCATCTTTCATGTAAATAATTAGGCTCTTAAGATCATCTTCATTGAAGTTATGTAATTTTTCTCAGAACTGCCCTTCAAATTCTGTGTATAGTATGGATGAAATCGCTTTCAGAAGCTCACAAAAATTAGAACATTTACAAGTAAGTTACTATAAAAAGCAGTGCTGTTTATTCAGATCAAATATAGTCTTGCTCATTCTCTCGTATTCACTTGCTAAACATAATATAATGTTCTAGATACAAGCCAGCATAATCGCAAGCAAAGCTAAGGATGTATTTGTCTTGTATGCAGAAAAAGGAAGAATAATCCTCCTACAATTGTGGCACAATGCAGCACTGGAACAAGCTAAACATAATCTCAGTGATAACATCCTAAAGATTATTAATGCTGCCAAAGAAGTAAAGAGCAGCATACTACATTATGCTGATCCTCAGGAAATTTACTTGGCAATGTTGAGTGTGTTTGGAAAAGAATGTAGGTTAATTCAAGAAGATGAGGTCAGAATAGCTATTAACACATTCACTACACCTTATTTCACAAGTATCAATCATGCTTTGAGGTGAACAGTTGATCAGAATAGCAACACCTTTGTGTTAATTTGTAACATTGGCAATAATAATTATTCAGAGTTGTTGTTCACATATCAGGATTATATTTTTAAGTGGGTGGGAAATGTGACAATAAAATGTACAAGTACAGATATAGAAAAGTTTACTTGAAAATTATTATAGTGCATCTATATCTATAAAAATGATATAGACATGTGTTTCTGGTTTATTGTCCATTATCATTCTAATGTAATTCAATTACAGATTAAGTATGTGCAGAACCTATCATAAAAAATAATGAATACAGCTTGCACAATACATCAACCTGCAAATTAAATAGTTACAGACAGGTGGCTTTTCACAGTCATTCCAAAGTAATTATGGAGCTAGTACACACATTAGACGTACAGGGTTTGTCCGGAGAGTAATAGGACTCATTTTCTTCCACCATGACTGTACTTCGGAGCGTGCGCGCACTGACTGGATTCGGTAAAGGGCGTTCCTAGCTAACGAATGAGCGGCTGGTCAGTTGTCTCTGAGCACTAGTAGAGTCAGGGCAGGCATTTTCGCGCGACATGTTTCTGTGAGTGGTGCAAGCCGAAAAGGCAGCGTTCGTTAGAGCAGAGGTACGCGATTAAATTCTGTGTGAAACTCAGTAAATCTGCGACAGAGACGTTTGATATGATCAAGCAGGCTTACCCAGGTTTTGCTTTAGCAAGAAGTGGTGTGTTTCAGTGGCACCAGGCCTTCTTGGAGGGCCGGGAAGAGGTCGCTGATGAAGACTGTGCTGGAAGACCTTCGACTTCAACAAACAGCGATAATGTGACTCGTGTGCGCAAAGTTTTGAACTCAGATGGTCAACTAAGTATTCGTTTAATTGCCTAGATGTTAAATTTACAAAAATCTGTGGTTCATGACATTGTGACACAGCATTTGAACATGCGCAAGGTGTGCGCGAAGATGGTCCCAAAAGTGCTCACTCTCGACCAGAAATTGCGGCGAGTGGAAATGTGCCAAGAAAATTTGAACATGTGTGAAAGTGACCCCCAATTTTTTAATAACATAATCACAGGTGACGAGTCGTGGATCTTAAAGTATGATCCCGAGACAAAGAGGCAATCTTCCGAGTGGCACACGATGGCGTCTTCTCGCCTAAAAAAGGAAAGAATGAGCAAATCCAATGTGAAAACGATGCTCATTTTCTTTTTTGACATCAAAGGCATCGTCCACCATGAATTTGTTCCTCCTGGACAAACCGTCAACGCCAAGTTTTACGTGGAAGTGCTCAGGAGACTCAAACGAAGGGTCAGTCGGGTCCGACAAGACATCACAGCTGACTGGAAGTTGCACCACGACAACTCCCCGGCTCACACCGCCTTTCCTGTGAACAGCTACCTGACCAAGGGCCGGCATCCCAGCGCGTCCGCAGCCGCCCTACAGCCCAGATGTGCCCCCCCCCCCGGACTTTCTTTTGTTTCCTCGCCTGAAAAGGCCAATGAAAGGCAAACATTTTGAGACGACAGAGGGGATCCAAGCAGCATGCACCGCGGCTCTCAAAGCTATTCCAGAGAATGCCTTCCGTGACGCCTTCAATGCTTGGAAATCGCGCTGGCTGCGCTGCATCGACGCAGAAGGAGCCTATTTTGAAAGTTTTTAAAGAATTGTAACGATTGGCTCAATAAATTTTTTTAAATCGACTCAGTCCTATTACTTTCCGGACAAACTCTGTAATCCCACTACACTAGTAAATAAAACAACTATCTGCACTATCTTCATCAGACCCAACCAGATTTATAATGAATGACTGACGATTTTCAATAACACGCCTTTGGAGCATACAAAGAATCACAACAAAATACAAGTCTGTCTACCTGGAGTTCACGGATCCCTCAGAATTAATTATGTCGCTCATTGGCAACAACAGTGACACATTGCAAAAATCTTAGTTTTGTAGGAAACAAGATTAAAAAAAAATATTTGTTTTGTAGCTGTTTTTTTTTATATAATTATAATCAGTTATCGTTGAGCTTGTCAAAATATGAAGTTTAGAGCATCTTGATATAGAATATATCCTTAGGTTATTATTAACTGAACAATAAATGAGATTTTGTTCTATTGTTTCGCATACTTCCTGTTTGTGTCATTGTTTCCCATAAACATAAACAGATTTATTTCATATTAAAACAGTCATAAATGGAAGTTACAATAGTATAATATTGTTTATTGAGGTTCACAGAGTCTTTAAATTAAAAGTAAAAATCCTCTTTCTGTCAAAAATCATTTAAATAATAAACAAGTTCATAAAAATAAATTAGTTTGATTCCTTCCTGCCTAAAAAGCAATAGCTCCGTCAAACATTTAAATAGTAGTCTTTATAACACTTAGGCATTGCTGTTCCTTGCTTGTTACCAGTCTCACTGAATAAGGAAAGCAAACTTTTTTTCTTATATTCAGAAATGCCAACTTTACTTTTATAGGCCTTCGTTAAACAACTTAAGCCTGTGCCTTTTCCTCTGGAGCTTCTGCCGGTATTAACCTCTATTGATTCAAATTCTTCCTGGTCGAAGGTTCTCTTGAAAAACAATGTATGCAAGTTATTTTTTTCAATTTTCAATAGCTGAACCTCCGAAAGTTTGAATGATTTAGGCAAAGTAGCGAAATCTGTCGAATTTGCTAAATGTTTCAAATCATAAAAGTCTTCATATGAGATTTCTTTTACAATACAAGGTTTCCCCCTGAGTTATGCTCTTGATGTTTTACAAAGTTCTCACAGCGTAAGCATACATAGATAACACAATTTTGTTTTTTTGCTGCCCAGCACAATTGTCGGAAAAAAAATAACATTGGTTTCATTGGCGAAGGCATCATTCAATTCTGTCAAGTAGCTTAAAAAGCATGAACCAATCTCATTAGTGCCTCGATTCCCCTGTGCTTCATTCCATACATAACACACAACTGAGTTAGTTTTTATGTCATAAACTGTGAAGTTAAAGACGTTTAACATTGAAATGTATTAGAAAGAAGAAGTATTACCCTTCGAACAAGGTAACACTGCTTGAAGATCATACACTGCCACAAAGCTTTCAGATTCTTTGTCCTTTTGCTTTTGGATACGTGACAGGTTCTTTTGTTGCAAATGTTTTTCAAGTGTATCTTTCACTGCTTCTTTATCCATATCATTTGCATTTTCGTACGCAAAACTCACATTGATCTTTTTTCGGTGTGAACAAGGAAATATTTTACTCTTCATTAAAAATTTTATGCTGCAAAACATAATTTCCTGCAGATTTCTGAGCTTCATTGATACACAAAGTATTCCTGAAAAACTTCTTGCAAGTACGAATTCTTTGATCCTTGACATCAAAATAAAAAGCATTATTGGGTCGTCTTGTACTTCCTTCCTTGGTATATCTATATTTAGGAATAACAGTTGTCATGCATGCACTAATACAGTCGCGTTGTCGTTGTACGCACCCTAAAGCCTAATACGTCTTAAAAATCGCAGAACGTTCATCTCTGGAGATTTTATTCGAAGATTTCCATTTTTCATCTTTCATCACAGGGAGGTTGTAAGTTTCCCTTGGGGTAGGTCTTTTTTAGTCTTAGCATTTGTATATTGCTCTCCAACATTTCTCAACTTCTTTGCTACATTTTTCTTCCATTTTTCTGGTCCTAGATTCCTTTTCTTGCCACGCACCTTAGAACTCCCCTTTCTATTTTCAACTGAATCTTCAGTCGCGCTTGTCTCAGAGTCAACTGTAACTAGAACAGGAACTAGATGTAGAGAAACCTGAAGACTCGCTGGCATAGTCTGCATCTTTCACAGAGTCATCGGAATCATCAATAAATGCAAATGCATTTACGTACTCAGCTGACGGAATGCTTGTGTTAACTGCAATAAGGTGTCTTGACAGTTTCTACTAAACGTACAAAAAGAACATACCTTTGAGATCAAACATTTTCTCTTCGTAACTTGGACCTTGTCTATTATTAGTCAACTCTTTGAGTATGCCAGTTTCATTCTCTAAAATATCCACATTGTCAGAAGAACAGGCATTGCTGGGTCCCAGGGCAATATCTAAGCTTTCTGAAAATTATTACGTGTTGTCAAAATTTGCTAAATCGAGACTGCTATAGCTACGTCCACTCCAAACTTCTATTTCAAATCTACAAAAATACCTGTGGAAAGAATAGGAGGGTCAGTGTTCATTTGTTCCTGGTAATTGAGATATAGAGAGCTATTGGTGGACTGTACAGTAGTACTAATCTCATTCTCTGAAGTATCCTCTCCAGGAGATTAATTTGAGACATGTTCTAAGGCGCTACTGTCAGATAATCGGGAAAACGCTGCTTTAGATTTATTAGGCTGTAAATGAGACTTTTTTGAATTTCCTGCAAATTTAAATATCTAGTCATTCTTTGGCTTATCAAAATGAATACTAAAATATCCAAACCTGTTAAGAGAAACGCGAGATTCATTGTGCTTAAGTTATTCACAGACGCCTGCTTCGACATTGCTCATTATACGTTTTAAGCGGCTTGAAAACATTTTCCGAATAAGTAATGTACAGGTCCTAACACCTAAAAAGCGTCACATTTGAATACGGTTAAAAATAATTAAGTACATGTAATAAATTCAACAATGTCACAAAACAAAATATCACACAAAAAAATTATTATTCTTATGATATAAAGACATAAAACGAAATGAAACACTCGGATAAAATATCTCAAGAGAGCGTCATACAAATATTTCAGGAATAATGACACATTGAGAAATGGGACGATATTTCACGAAGCGCATAGGGTTAATGTTTAAAAAGTTATCGACCACACCGACATACATCATAAATATGCCACTATTCTGTAAAATATGATAATCATTCTTTTCCTACCAATACAACTTTTTTGAGTTATGTTACTAATCCATAAAGTCATGCGATATGCACCTCACGACCAATGTAGCAACACTGATAGTGTCTGTGTTCTCGAAGCACACACTAGAATTTCAGGCTGAAAGAATAACGACACTAGTCCCATCTTGCTGCCGGGTGTCAAAGCTTAGATGTGACATTATTTCAATATATTTATTGAGTATTTTAAGGTTGCTTGAACGTATTGTCTCAATTTTAGTACATTATGAGATGTGTCACTGTTCTTGCGAATGAGCGATGTGCCCTGTACCAATGTGGGGAATTTTGAAATATCACTAGATAACTAGCTGTCATTGTCCCGTGATGGATACTCATGAAATAGGGTATACAGACAATGCACTTTGCACATTACCGGTTTTTTTTGCCCAGTGACTTGAATATGTATACATGCACATTTGTGTGTGTATATCAAGGGTCTTACAAGACCACTGCCTATAATAATAATAATCATCTTTATTGATCATAGAAAAATTACACAAGTATTCATACACATGTCAGTAAGTTTCAGAGTTTCAGTTTTTACTTCAAGTGCAGCATCGTAGACATGAAAGTACACTAACTATGACAAACTTATAATAAACTCAAAAAAAAGACACTAATATGATTTTACAAAGTCGAGCAAAGTGTCAAGAACATTATTAAATTATCCATTCAATTTAGTCAAGAAGGCCTGCCTGTCCCTTGCCAAAGCATAATATTCCTCAAAACTGTAAATACAGGCAAGAGTTAATACAGATTTCAATTTACATTTATTTATTTATTTATTTATTTACAAATTTACGGGATAAACCCATTCGGTTACAGGTTGTAAAAGTACAATCTTAACCTAATAAAATTCACACACATCATAAATAAAGAATCTATGTTAACATATGAACATGAAGTTTGACTATTTACTAAATTAAAATATTAAAATATTAAAACGTACATAAAAATAGTTACAAACAAATACTAAAAAAAAAAAACTAAAAAAACTGAACAACTAAACAACACAGCAAACATCACCAGCTATTGAGACATTTTAAAACTTTAGCTAAGATTTCTATCTTTAAGGAACTTTTTGAGAGAGCATAGTGAAGTATTAAAAAGGTCTATATCACAGTCATTACAATTTCTCATTATCCTATCCATGCTACTATTCGAGCCATACAAAGTTCTATGCCGACAAGGTTCAAAGGATCTGCGTTCTCTTAAATGCCTAGGAGAAACATAAAAATTTAGCTTTAGAAGCAGGTCTGGGCAGTGGTAAACACCATGAATTAATTTATAAGCAAAAACAATATCTGCTGAATCTCTCCTGGCTCTTAGGGATCCAATCCTTAACTCCTTTTCAAGAGCATTATAGTCTAAATTCTCAATAGAAATGTGTTTTTTGTAAGCTATATATCGTAGAAATTTTCTCTGAACCCCGTCAAGCATGTCCTGATAAGTTACATAATATGGAGACCACACGCTGCTGCAATTTTCTAGATGAGATCGCACCAGTGAAGTATAGAGAGTTACTATAGCTCCAATGTTAGTAAATTCAGATGTATTTCTTTTTATGAAGCCCAACATTTTTAAAGCTTTATTTCTTATAACCTCTATGTTCTGATAAAATGTTACTTTGCTATCAAATATAACACCCAGGTCTTTAACAACATTCACATTTTGAAGTTGGGTATTATTTATGTGATAACTGCTGACTATATTATTGTTAGACTTTGAAAATTGAATGTATTTACATTTGTCTGTGTTAAGGATCATTCTATTTTCTTCACTCCATTTAACAAATTGATCAAGGTCACTCTGAATCTTTAATGTTGAGTTATTATCAGAAAGAGGTAAATAGATCTTGACATCGTCAGCATAGATAAGAAAAGAACAGAATTTAAAACATTGGGCTATGTCATTGACAAAAATTATAAATAAAATGGGTGCCAAGTGCGCACCTTGTGGTACACCAGACAAGACAGCAATTGGATTTGAGAGACAGTTTTTAATTTTTACAAATTGCTCTCTTTCAAAAAGATAAGAACTTAACCAGTTCAATAAACTTCCATGCAATCCGTAACATGAGAGCTTTTCAATGAGAATATCTATATTCAACTTGTCGAATGCTTTCCCAAAATCTGTATAAATTGAGTCAACAGATTGCCCATTTTCCAATGCCTCAACTATATGTGAATGATAAACTAAAAGGTTAGAAGTTATAGATTTTCCTTCACAGAAACCATGCTGCTGTGCAATTATAACATTTTTAAATTTTTCCTTCAAAAAATCTGCTACAAATGATTCAAAAACCTTTGGAATTAACGATATCAATGTAATGGGCCTGTAATTTTCAACATTCTCTCGATTTCCACAATTTTTAAAAATTGGAATAATGTAGGAGGTTTTCCATTTCTTTGGAAAAACTCCCAGGGCTAAAGATTTATTAAATAAAATCCATAAAGGCCTAGACAGTGAGAAAGCACAGTTCTTAAGAAACAATGCACTCACACTATCAGGACCCGGTCCCTTTGACAAGTCCAGGCTAGCCAGCTTTTCACAAATATCAGAAATTTTTATATATACACTGCTCAAATTTAAGTTTGGCGAGCTGAAACTTTTTGCAACAGTGCTAAGGCTCTGTGAAGGACTTGGTGTTTCATATACACTAGAAAAATGTTTAGCAAAAGCATTTGCAATTTCTTTGCCGCTATCAAAAGTTTCCTCATTATACTTAACAATTGATGGAATACTATTTTGATTATTTTTAGACTTAATGAACTTCCAGAAAACATTAATATTACCTTTTAGATTATTCTCAATATTTTTTATATAAAGACTATAATCTTGGTGAACCTTTTCTTTGCACAATCTGCGTAAATGACAGAATAAACCATAATCAATATTAGAATTAGTTCTCTTATATTTTGCATGCAGCTCTTTTTTTTCATAAATCATACTTTTGAGTTCAGGACTAAACCATGCAGGAAATTTAAAATTACTTTTTATTAGCAATCTTGGCACATAAGTATCAATACAATCATAGAGAACAGCATAAAAACATTCAACATCATTATCCAATTGATCAACCAATAAGGCATCCCAGTTAGAATTAATTAATAAATTGTTGATTACATTAAAATCTGCATTTTTAAAATCATAGATTTGTTCTTCAAATTGCAAAGGTTTATAAGAGCTAATATTTTGTATACTTACAACAAATGCTGGGTGATGTTTGTCACATGGCAGAAGTATATCATTAGCACAATTTACTTTAGTAAAATTAGAATTATTGGTAAATACAAGATCTAGTAAAACATTGTTACAATTTTTTATCGAGTTTATTTGAGTGCAGTTAGAAAACAGCATGGAGCTAACAAGAAGATCACCGGAGGCATTCCGTCTACCAATACCATTATCATGGAGGTTGGTTTCATCCAACATCTGAAGATGGGGCAGGTTGTAATCTCCCATGATGTACATGACATCAGAGCTATCACTGAAGTTTTCAATATTGTTGCAGTGATTTTCATATTCCACCAAATTGCTAAGGGGAGGAAAATATACTGCACAGAAGTAGGTGGACTTAATTTTACCAATAGATACAGAGACCCACACCTCTTCATGCCCAGATGTCAAATTCCTCAATTCGACTTGGTGCGATTTTAAACTTTTTGTGATCGCAATTAAAACACCTCCTCCTCTGGATTTGCCTGTTGCTATGTTGTCTCTGTCACATCTATAAATTGAGTAGTTCTGTAGCCCTAGTTCCGAGTCATTAAACTCTGGTGTTAACCAGGTTTCACTAAGTATAATTATATCATATGATGCCATGGACACATTGTTTGAAAATTCATTCAATTTAGTTCTGATGCCTCTAATGTTCTGGTAATAAATCCTAATATCATTGATAGGGTTAATTCCTGCGCCGTGGCTGGGCCTGCCTTTTAAAAAAGCGTCTACCTTGTGCTGATGGTAATGGTTGATTTCTTCTAGGGAAATTGAATGGCTTGACAATCACATTTTCAGGCCATATGTCGCTATTAAATAATGTATTCTTGACACCAGGTTTCACGGAGAGCTTAAAAGATGCCACATGTTGGTTCTGAGACGACAGTTTCTCACAGGTTAAGGCTTCAATGTTGTTGGACTTAAGATAATTTATTAATTGATTAGTTGTGGTTCCTGCTTCCAGGTTGCCTATATAACACCAGAACTGTTCCTCCGCTGCTACAATTCCAGTTGAAGTTTTGTTTGTACCCCTGACAAGAGTGTTAGAGTTACCAAGTTGTTTAGGACCTGTTGAATGTTCAGATTGCTTGATCGGACCAGGTTTAATGGAGACTGCAGTTGAGCTTGGAGGGCCATTGATAGAAACCAATGCATCATTGATAGCTTTACTCGTTTGCTCTTGTGTGATTTCATGGACTATTGGGGGCTTGGACAACTTACTTGCATATGTCTTCATCTCAATCTTCATGCAATTGAGAAGTTCCTTATTAGTTTCCTGGATCAAGTTAAGGTGTGAGCTCAAGGATTTGGTTAGCTCATTGTTGATCTTTTCAGTGAAGAACAACAATTTATCGTCAAGTTTATCGTGCAATAAAGAAGTGATGGATAGTGCATTCTTGTCTGAAAAGTTGTCATCCTTGTTTTTTAGGGATAAGTCTTCCAGAGATTTTTGTAATCCATCATGAACTAATTTCACTGCAGCCCTGTCTTTGTCCATATCAGCCTTATTAAATCTGCTCAGCATTGTACAATTTGATTTCTTCACTGTTGGTTCTAGCCAGTTTGTTTGTTGGAAGTACCAGATTATTGCAATGTCTTGTGTTGCATGCTATGAGTGAAAATCTGCACATTTAAAAAAATCTACATATATTAATTTTTCATAGATAATCAGGCCATTTATATCAGCTATTATATTCAATGATCTAAAGCAAGGCCTACACGTTTCATGTTGCTGTAAATTAGTAATGCACCTTATTTATTGCAGATTTCTGAACTTTAAACACTTTTTCAATATGTATATTAGCTGCAGAGCTCCAAACTAAAAGTCCATAATGTAGAATAGAATCAAAAAGAATAATAAGCTGTAAGTGCAGCTATTTCACTGACGGTATATTTTATTGCCTTATGACATAAACTGCCCTATTTAATTTATTACATAAAATGTTTACATGGTCATTATACAACAGACTAGCGTTCGACACAACACCCAGAAACTTAGTTGTTTCCCCAGCTGTACTGATTGGTTTAGTTTCAAAACAAAGAGTTTCAGTTTTTACTTCATTCAGAACAATAGGTGTCAGAGTCATAGTATTCAAGTAGGAGAGTCCAAAATAGTACCTTCAGAGACATTGTTCTTGCTTAAACTTCGACCTTGTGTTAACAAAAACATCTTGTTCATGATTTCTCAGGGCTCTGGTGTCAAAAAAGGTTATTTACAATCTTAGGGAGCTTCAGTAGCTTCGTGGTCAGCGTATTGAGCTAGTAACCCAGGGCATGCTGGTTCAAATCTCTGCTTCAGAAGTTAACAATTCCTTGCCATGGATGTTGCGTTGTCCATATCACTCACGTCATGCAATATTAACATTAAAAATGTGAAACTGCATGCAGATTTTATTCAGCGTAAACATGCGTATTATACAAATTTATCATACTACTTCGGGTAAAATATAACTTATCTGTAAACAAAATTTTCTTGAGAACTGACCTATCAGCTACTCTTCGTTCTGATACATCTTGTACAAATATCAAACGTGAGTGGTGGTATGTAAGCAATAATTCTTGGACAGGCGGAATTGAAAAGAACGAATGAATTGTTCATCTAAAATCCGGTTAATAGTGTTTTTTGAATTCCTTGTTCATGTTATAATTGAGAGTGCTGATATCTGAATCTTTTTAGAAAGCAGCTCCGGAAAGCATTTTTTTTTCTCGAAAACTATTCGAGATGGCCGGAAGAGACAAGAAATAAAATAAATAACAGTGTCAAAAAAAATCAGAGTCGTTGGTAGAGCTGCAAAAAAATTCTGCTAACATTTATGTAGGGGTGTTAGTAGTTTTCACACTTCTCGAACCCTTTTGTTTTTTTTTGTAAAAGTCAAATAGGACATCTAACAAAACACATATGTATGTTCCAAATTTCATTCAAATCGGACTATCGGTTCCAAAAATATATGAAGAAACGTCTTTAAAAATATAAAGGTGGATCATGTCCAATTGACTTATGTTGAATCTAAAAATTCAAGGTACTTCTATGTTGATAAAATATTGGGACACCCAGAATGTCCAAGCTTTGGCACAAAATTTTACACTTTAACTACCACTTCTAGTTGATAGAGAAAAGTGCTAACTCTCAGAATATATTTCTTGGTGGCAAAATATTGATATCACTTCAAAATAAACCATTAAAAAATACACAGTAAGTTTTACTATTGTCCATTTCATAATCATGACTCCCATATTCTTTCTAGGGTCACGCAGAGATTTATTTTTTGCATCTGCTGGATTATTAATCGGTGGCTCGTTAGGACTGATTATAGGATTAAAATATAGAAGAAACGAACCAGTTGTTCGATATATGCAAGCTGTTCAATGTACAAACTATTTAGGTACCGAGGTAAGGCTTGATACCATATGAATGGAGAAAATGTCAGGATTCTGAACTCTGGGAGTCAAAGAATGTTTCATGATGTATAGCAAGATCTAAGATATTCTAAACTCCAACCAAAGCCAAGATATAGTTGTTGATGTAACCTCAGATGTATATTCCACATGTAATACTCGTAAGCTGAAATATCAGACAGGGTAGTCGTTTTCGAAAACCGCCTTGGGGATGATCTGACGACAACTCGTCCTGCCCATTTTACTCTGTCTTGGATTTGGGCAGACACGGGTATTACGTATCTTGAAAAGTGACATTTCGTCGTTTTTTTGACATACAGTAAGTTTTTTGTGACATAACGTAGGTTTTTCTACAATAGTCGAAATCACGAAAGATTTCATTTTAGTCTGTAGTAAAGACAAACGACAACGATTTGTGAATATTTTTCATGAAGTTTCAGATATGTTAGGCCCGTATCGTCAGTTGTCCCTAGAATTGTAGGGCGCGTTTATGGCCTCCTTGATTGTCATACACCTTTCTCTCCTTCCAAAATTTCTAGATTATACTTGTCCCGTGTCTGCGTCAGCGCTCTCCTATTGTGAAGATATGTTTTCTTTTTAAATTGTAGGAAATTTCAGGCTTATAAAACATGATATAACTCAAAAGCAAGCACAATTTGATGCAAATAGATGTTTGTGACATAACCTCAAAATAGAGCGCTGACACGGAGAAGTAGAAAACTATGACAATCAAGGAGGCCATAAAGGCGCCCTACAATTGTAGGGACGACTGACGATACGGGCCTTAGACAGAGACAAACAGAATTTTATTGTCTAAACAGACTGTATTGCTAATTTGCATGTATCCGACAAAGATAGACGATGTTTTCATGTTGCATGATCGATCATACTTGAAAGACGAATAGTTAGGTTATGTTAAAGCAGGTTAGGTTGTTTTCTAATAATACTTTGGTCTTTGGAGTTCCTGTCTTAAGGTATTCTACGCATAACTGTTTTTTTTTCACAATAAAAGCGTAACAGTCATCTTTTGTGATTTTGACTCTAGTGATGGACACTTGTGAACTCGTTTTGTATATGTTGCCTAAACGTCGTGATGCTTCAGTTATCAATGTTTGGCTCAGAGATGGCATTATTGGAGGTCTGAGCTGTGAGTTGTATACTATAGCTGGAAGGAAAAGGCACTGCATAGGTGTATAGTGAGCATGTGTATGCTAATAATGTGTTGATGATAATTCCATTGGTTTCTTGTCTCAAATACACTTACTTGAGATTCAAATCCACTTTTTCCTATTCATTCTGGAAATTATATGCAGAGTATTCATTTGAAAACTTCCCACCACGAATTCATCGAAAACCACTGATTCAAAGAAAAACGCCGAGACACGTGAAAAGATTTTCAAGGGGGGGTTAACTTTTTGAATAAAAATTATTTCACCCTCTACCCCCAGGGTCATCCCCTTAAAAATTTTAAATGACAAGGGGTATCGAGTAATAGCTTGTTTGAAAGTTCTTTCAAAGCCCATTTTGATGTTTGATTTTTTAAATCGGTCGATTCGTTTTCTAGAAAATTAGAAAAAACTTTATTGATATTAATTTGTTCAGATAGCAAACAAAAACACACGGAAATATCACTTTTTATTTCAAAAAGTGTTAGAAATGCTGCCCGTTATTGGCCAGACGATGATATAGGCGATGTTAAAATTCCTGACGGACATTTTCAAAAACATGTGGGATATCATGGTAGCTTTCGATGATGTGTTGACGAAGTTCATCCAAAGTTTCAGGTTGGGGAGTAAACACAATAGGTTTCAAATGGCCCTATAGAAAAAAGTGTTATGGCGTCAAATCAGAAGATCTAGCAGGTCATTCCATTTATCTGGAAACTCGTCGTCTAGCCATTGCTGAACCGGAAGAACATAGTGAGAAGGAACGCCGTCTTGCTGGAAATATATTTCAGAATCATCAAGTATGGGGTTTCCATCCTCTTAAATGTGGTTTTCAATGGTTTCACTGATAAGCGGATTGATGGTATTTTCCAACATATCCAAATAAATGACTTCATTCAAATTTCCATTCCAATCACTTCGTTTCTTAAAAATTTTTGGAGGTATGCCCTTCTACAAAAGCATAATGACTTTTTTCTTTCTTCTTTCTTTCCCTTAGCAACAAATAACAGGTATAACAATAAATATAGTTCGCTCAGGATATCTGTATTGATGAAAAGAATGCGGAAAAAAATCGGGTTGCTATTTCTAATCTTCAGAATTGCTGTTTATGTTGGTAGTTTCCGTTTTAAATTATAAACGAATTATAGATTTGGGGAACCCTAACGGGCAGCATTTTGAACACTTATTGAAATAAAAAGTGACATTTTCGTATATTTTTGTTTTCTTTCTGAATAAATTAAGATAAATAAAGATTTTTCTAATTTTCTCGAAAACGAATCGACTGATTTCAAAAATTAAAGCATCACCTTTCAAACAAGCTATTACTTGATACCCCTTGTCATTTAAAAGCCCCTGGGGGGCTGAGGGTGAAAGTTGTCCCCTTGACAAATCTGTTGAGGTGTCTCGGTGGTTTTCCTTTTAATCAGCGGTTTTCGATAAATCCGTGGTGGGCTTCCTAATGAACACCCTGTATGTAAATTTGCTGAATTTAAAAAATGAGAGAGATTAGAAAAGAAAATCCGTAGTTGATGAAGTAAGAGGTGAGAAAATAAACTACAGACAGGAATATTTATGAAAGTGAAAAGGTTATTACATTATTTTTTATTCTCAGTCATTCAAATTTTATAGAAATTTATTTTCCGATATCAATAGATAATACAAATCAGCGCCTAGATGTGAAGCACTGCGAAGTTGTTTGATGTGGGATGTGTCATTCCTAATTTTTCTGTGATGTGGCTTAATTGCACACAACGCGGGCGCTGTGGCGATTTCGCGTAATGCTCTTCAAAGTTTTTGAAAACACAAATGGATATTGGCAGCATATTCAGTAATAATTTTCTCACAGCATATATCACTAATTTTATACACATGCAGACCAATACACGTAATCATCCAGATGCGATCTTACTACTCATCCAAGTTGTTTTCTTTCACATCTCAGAGATAAACACTACAGACTACTCGGCTTCACAAAACATATACTCGTACTTGCTTTCTGCAGCCAACAACGCGTGTCGTTGAATCATTCCTCCATAGACGGACACTCACAGCGATCATAGCGAGCAAACGTGGAATGAACTATTTGCACCCTAAAAACTACCTAGTCTGCAAGATGACATTTTGTCGTTTTTTAGGTTTCTTACATAATACCAGTGCCGCACAGTTATTACGTAAAAAACCTATAAAATGTCAAAGAAACCGATAAAATGTCAACTTGCTGACTTGCTCCTAGTGTGCAAATAGTTCATTCCGCTCTTCCTCGATGTGAGCGTCAACTATGGAGAATGGCTCAACAACCATGCTGGAAGTTAGTTCGTCATCACGCTTTGTTGGTAGCAGAATGCCGCGATAGTGTATAGAGTATGACTCGGAAAAGATGTGACGGAAATAATAATAATGTTTATTCCAAATCTGGAAACACAAATTCATAATATGTAGAAATGACATAGATGTGGAACTAACGTCATACTCAAGCAAAAACTAAAACGAAGTATTTATGTACTCAGAAATATTGTATGGTTAAAGCTGAACTAAGTTTTTTCTAAGGTTCCTGTAGCTCCCATCGGTTTCAAATGATAAGGTAGTTTATTATACAACTTTGCGCATATACAGGGTGACTTGTAATGCCACGTATTCCTGTTAAAGGGTGATAGATTAGGTCAAAAGCAACCGATTTGGCCTATCATGTCCTATCCAGAAGTTAACCGTTTTTGAGTTATTTGAATTTTTTTTTTTTTGTTTTTATTCCGATTTCAGACGGTTAAATTTGAAATACAAAAAAACTACATGTTTGATTTTGAGTTTTTTGTTATCGTCGCATAGAGGACATTCCAATAATTCATAATAAGTATTAAAATGTTGAAAACTTACAAAAGTTTTAAAATTACGCTGATGAAATGTATGATTTTCTTATTTTTTTACTAACTTATTCGATAAAAAATGCAATTTTCTGTAAAAAATCTCTTAGTAATGAAATGTGCAAATTATGTAAATAATATCTCTATCTAACAAGCTTTCATTTGAGGTATAAAAGTTACAACTAACTCAAGTACAAAGACATAAAATTAAAAAAACTTGAGTAAAGTTGTACGAACGATAATTACGTAGGATAAATAAAAGGCTTTTATTTAATTACATTTCCATTAGTATTTTACAGATTCTGCTCAAATTGTAATCCCCTGTTACGAATACACGCCCGCATTCTCTTACGTAATTCACTTTTGGTAACTCTAGTTGTTAAGCGGCTTTTTATTTGGTCAGCTGCACTGATTATCCTAGTAATTAATTCATCGCGCGTTGGTACGGGCGAAACATCGTACACCAGGCTTTTCATATGTCCCCACACATAGTAATCCATCGGTGTGAGAACTGGGCTTCTTGCTGGCCAGGCAATGGGCCCGCCTCTGCCAATCCATTGATTTGGAAATTTAGAGTCTAAATACGCCCGTACTAATCTACTGTAGTGTGCGGGACAGCCGTCGTGGTGGAACCGCATATTTTGTCTCGTCGCTAATGGGACGTCTTCCATTAATGGTAACAAGTGATTTTTCAAGAACTCTTCATACACTTCTCCATTTAAATTGGCGGGCAGAAAATGAGGTCCAATTAAATATCCATCAATGATGCCCATCCACACATTGACTGAAAACCGGCTCTGAGACCCCGTCGGTCTTATTTTTCGGAGGTTTAAAGCTTCTTTATCAGCCCAGTAATGAACATTATGGTAGTTAGTGATTCCGTCCTTATCAAACTTCGATTCATCGGTCCACAGAATTTTCTTAAAATAGTCTGGATCTTCTGTATCTGCATGTAACGGGTACCTGCAGAACTCTAATCGTCTTGCAGGATCGCCCTCTTCAATCACATGCACAGGCGTGTAGTGATAAGGGTATAATCTTGCAGTATACACAGTAAACCATACTTTGTATTGTGATATACCCAACTGAGCAGCCACAATGCGCGTAGACGTAGTAGGGTCTTCCTGAAACACACGAAGGATTTCCTCTCAGTAACTACAATGATGAATAATAACAGCTCTCTCTCTCTCTCTCACTCCTCCACTAAGTCAGCTCTTCTCGCTCGCTTCCTCGTCGAGCCGATGCCATAAAACAAACATGGCATGCGAGTCCTTTGAGGACAGTAACCACTTGTTCAAACAGGTAATACAAATTCCTTAAAAATCCAGCCTCTGTGGGTGTCATTGTTTTTTCTCTGCATATACTTCAGATAATTGAACGCTTAATACCTCAAATGAAAGCTTGTTCGATAGAGATATTATTTACATAATTTGCACATTTCATTACTAGGAGATTTTTTACAGAAAATCGCATTTTTTATCGGATAAGTTAGTAAAAAAATAAGAAAATCATACATTTCAAAAGCGTAATTTTAAAACTTTTGTAAGTTTTCAACATTTTATTACTTATTATGAACTATTGGAATGTCCGCTATGCGACGATAACAAAAAACTCAAAATCAAACATGTAGTTTTTTTATATTTCAAATTTAACCGTCTGATATCGGAATAAAAAATAAAAAAAATAAAATTCAAATAACTCAAAAACGGTTAACTTCTGAATAGGACATTATAGGACAAAATCGGTTGCTTTTGACCTAATCTATCACCCCTTAACAGGAATACGTGACATTACAAGTTACCCTGTATATAAAAGGATTTTTTTTTTCAGTTACTGTCAGCCTATGCTGAGGTATCAAAACGTTCAGAGCTCTTGTACCGTAAGTGTGATTATTTTGCGTGGGAAAATTGCTTCTGTTTTTCACTGTGAACATAACACAATCAAAAATGTCCATATACTCATTAAACCCATACACTTAAATTCGCCTCTACAAGTTTCAATAAATTTCATATGTCTCATTGCTTTTATCGCCCTTTTTTGAATAACGAATAATTTTTGCAGTTCTGAGCTGCCTCCAAACAGTATTATTCCATAGTATAGAATCGATTCAAAATTTTCACAATATACAATTTTTGAACATTCTAAATTTATATAACTACACAACACTCTTACTCCATAGCCGATGCTATTGTTTCAAAGCAATTTCATTTATGTTTTTTTTTTACATATCGAAGCAGCCGGAAGCCTAAAGCCGGAACACCGCGGCTGTTATGATGATCCAAAATACATTTTGTTAATACGATTTTTGTACTGCCTAAGGTTAGTAGAACTGGGAAAAGCTTCCTCTTGTAGATTGTTAAACAATCTCGACACCCTCGGGACAAAGCAGCGGTTCTATCGGCCAGTTCTGGATGTAAAAAGTTTGACACGGTTAGGATGGGACGCCAGTCAGGCGGGTCTGTCTGGCAGGCACATCGCGCGGCGGCATCATGGAAAAGATCTATGAGGAGCAAAGCCCTTTGGTGTAGCGGTGGAAAAGACCTAGATCGCCGCCGGCCCGCCGGTGCGAAAGAGTCCCGAGACCGTCTGTTAGAGAAGAGTCATCGATCAGTCGGACCGCCCTCCTCTGGACAGCATCGAGCATGGATAATGTGGTCGGGGCGGCAGCACCCCAAACGTGTGAGCAATACTCGAGGCTAGGCCTTATCTGGGCCTTATGTGAGAAGGTCATGTGGAGAAAAGTACTTCTTAGCCCTAAACAAATAGCCTAGCTTTTTCCCAGCAGCTGCTGCTATTGACGTATTTTGCTATTAAATTATCTTTGAACGAACCCTGTATAATGCTCAATAAACTAGTAGTGATGGCCGGAAAACAGATGTTTTAGGATAAACAATTAGAAATTTCCAAAAAACTACTTGACCAATCTAATCCAATTTTGCTGTGGTTATTTAGAAGTATGAATCTTATGGATTTGAAGAATTTCAAGTAGTTGCGTTAAATTATCGTCGCATTATCGTTAAGTTTAGCGAGAAGTTGTTATCTTTATGCTAACGCAGCAGCGGTGGCCGCAGTAGTAGACTCTTCGGTCTCCTGATCAGTTGCCGTTCGCTGTGCGGGTTCGAATCCCGTCCCAAGAGAAATTTTTCTCTTGGCTATGGATGTTGTGATTGTCCGTAGGTGGTAGACGGTCTCTGACTCTCAAACGGCAGAGGTACCACCCGGCGGATCTCGTAGGCGGGGCCAGAATGTGTGCATGTTGCATGCACACGTGTTCTTCGCCAGAGTCCGTATGGCGTTCCCCCTTTCCCCTAAATCCCTCTATAGCCCCACGGTACCCCATGGGTGTTTAGGCCTTAGGCCTCCGTGGTAGTTGGAATATATAAAAAAGTGCCAAAACCTGCATTTTGACTCGTTTTTCGGCCATAACATTTTTGTTATTTGTCGGATCTTTTTACTTGTTGTCTCATTTTGTAGGTCTCATAAATACCTAAAAATCTTATATAAAAAGTTTTCTGTTCCTGTCAACACTTTCGATTGAATCCTAAAAAACATGTTTTCTCATTCTTTGTTGCCAGATAAAAAGTTTTCCCACAAACATTGGTGTACCCAGTTTATGCTTCCATATTTTAAATACCTCCTTGAATAACTTGCACCAATAAAACCTGACTTTAAAATTATTTCGGGGAAATTTGCTAATATGATTAGACTAAGCAGATGATACATAACATCAGAGCCGAACGCTGATAGCTCAAGCGTCATGACGTTCAGGCAACACGTACAGCTGCACAGCGAGTGCATATTAAGTAAAGAACAGTTAGTTCCAAGTTGACATCTTATAGGAAAACCTACATACTGTCAAAAAAAACATATAATGTCAAAAAAAACGATGAAATGTCATTTCCAAGTTACGTAATACCCCTGTAGGTTTAGACTCATCTAATCAACATTTGGATATGTTTTTCATGATCATAGATTTTTCGTGAATACATCTTTTGTCAATATAAACCGGTGGACAGTTGCTTTGCAACGTGGAAAATTTTACCCAAATTCAAATCTCGATATTTTCAGAACGCAAAGAGATATAGTGTTGCGGTATGCGGACGGTTCTTAACCGACTCTTTGGGAACACGTACATGGTTCGACCAGCATATTTCTTTTATTTATCTGCTTAACAGGGTGATCAAAGGAAGTCAGGTTTTTTAATTAAAAAAAGTGTTACATTTATCCTAAAAAAGTGACTTTTTGGGGGTTTCTCTTGAGAATTGGTATTTGTTCTCGTACTGTTGCATAAAGTGGAATCTCTTGCGCCCGAGAAAAGATAGTAGCTCTCATTGAAAGTTATTTCCTCCAGTGGCGTGCAGTAAAAATTTGCTATTTTGACATTATGTAATTTAAACCAAATTTATAAATGCTATGCAATTAAACAGCTCAATGAACAAATCCCAGTTACTACTTTTAAAATAGGGGTGTATTCCAGTGGCGTAACACCAAAAGATTTGGTAAGAAGTGCTAATAAGTTAAACATTGTAATTTAGGTTTTTCGGGCTGTTGAGCCGGGGTCGTGTTGGATTTGGTCCAGAGCTTTCGGCTACATCTGCGGTAGCCATATTCAGTGGCGCTGTCGGCGAGAGCGAAGTGCTCGGCTTGGCGGGTCGACTGAAACTGATCGGTTAACTGGATGAGCGTGCGGTTTTTATAGGCGATCCCTACTACTTCTAGTGAATCGCAGGTTCTCTTACCTACTCTGCTGTTCATATCCCCTATTATCAGAATTATTCCTCCAACATTCTCTACCACTTCAGATAAATCTTTCCAGTATTCGTTTTTTGCTGCGTTTTTTTCGTCTTCACAAGGACCGTATGTAATTATTATGGTAGTATAGGCTTCTTCAATAAGTTGGATTTCTAACCTTAAAATTCTTTCCGAGACGCAGTCCCATTTCTTCAGACAATTAGCATATTCTGCTCTGATGACGCAGCCGACTCCTTCTCGAGCCCTTTGGTCGGTTGGGACCTCGCTGTACACTAATATGTGTCCTCCATCAAGTTCGATCATTCCTTGACCTTTCTTCTTTATTTCACAAATGCCCAAAATATCTAGTTAAGCTTTTTCAAACTCGTGAGTCAATTCCTTTTCTTTACCTCTAATGCTTCTTACATTCCAGGTTCCTATATTGCATGTTTTACCGTTTGTTTTAACAAGTGTCCTTTTCTTTGTAGTTGAATCATGTGTTATATCTTCGCCTGTGTCTTTATTTGTTATGTGCCGAATATTCCCAGTTCCTAATTGCAGTGTCTTTGTCGTATCCGGTTCGTCCGCAATTTGCTTGTGTATTAGTTTTTTGAATTCTCTTGCTCAATGTTAATCGGGTTTTCGATCTCTTCTATTTTGTTTTCTTTTTTGTTCCACGAATGCTTTATGCCATTTATTATTATGTACTGGTATCCCACTCTTGCGGCATTTCCTTTGGCTGTCTCTATAGCAGCCCGATCCCTAAGTGTTTTCTGTATGCCTCTCTCTTTCTTGGTTAGGTCGCTATTTATGAATACCTTATTTTGTTTTAGGTAATTGGACTTCCCTTTAGCCTTCATGATATCTAGTTTGTCTTTGAAGTTATCGACCTCAACACATGTAGTTCATTTTTAATTTTTGATACTCGGTTTATCTTTGTTTTCCCTTTTAGGTGCTGCTCTAGTACGTTCTCGACGCTCTTGCAATTTCCTTCGTTGTCTGAGCCTTCAATCTTCAGCCCAGTTATTACTAGATTATTCTTCCTCTTCATCTTATCATCTTGCTCGATCTTCTCTTCTATAATCTCTAACTGCATCACTCTTTTCTTTAATTCTGCAACTTCGTGTCTTAGCTCTTGATTCTCTTGCTTCAATGTCCTCATTTCTTGCTTAAATTCTTGGTTTTCCTTTCTCATTTCTTTTATATCATGCATGATTGTTTTCTTAAATTCTTTTATTTCTTCCATTTCGTCCTTATGATATTTTACTTCTTCCTTGACTGGGGACCGTCTGGTTTTCTTGCTTTTCTTGAACACTGCAGCTCCTGTCAGTAAATCTTTTTCTTTTACCGTCGTCAGTTGATGTTTCTTCAGACTCAATGTCTGACTCTCTGTGTGACATTTGCCACTCCGCTCCTCTTAGTTTTTGGTTGAGCTTCTGTACCTAACTTTCCCCGGTGTTCCGGCTAAGCGATTTTTGATTATATCTGTGGTTGTCTATCAGCCAGCGCCAGGTGACACCTTCCAAGTCAACCTTTCGGAGAAGGTTAACCTACCGACTGTCGAACTATTTTCAAAATTGTTTTCTGTATTTTCTACGCAAGAGTGTATCTTACTTTGGCACCATCTGCTCGATATTGTTCAAAAAATTTGAAATAAATATCGGAGCAATGTTACACGTTCTGTTGTATCTGGTCAGTGGCATACGACTAAAAGAAATATACCGATCGAAACATGTACGTGTTCTCAAAGGGTTGGTCAAGAACCTCGCGAATACCGCAACTCGATATGTCTTTCCTTCCGAAAATATCGAGATTTGAATTTTGGTAAAATTTTCCATGTTGCAAAGCAACTGTCCACCAGTTTAGTTGAGAAATCTGAAATGTTCATGATTGAACTTAGTTGAATGGCTTGGAAAATCATATAAACGATGGTTGTAAAATTTTAGTCAATAGCTGTTGCTGAAGACGCTATCGCTCCTAATGTATGCGGTGAAGACGAAGTACTTGTAAATGTAAAAGCGGCATCTGTTCAATATATTGATGCACAGATTTGTTGTGGATATGGCAGGACTTTGAGGAGGATCCTTCAGCAAATATATAAGGTAAACGAGAAATCATTGCAACTCGTATATTTATCTACATCCTGGCGGTAAAGTGTAGTTATGGATAGGTTTAAGTACTATTTGGCAGCTAAAACTTTTAGCAGTCTAATACCCAATTTTTCAGCAATCAAAAAGTGATCTTCCAGTAACGTTAGGTAGAGATTGCACAGGAATTATAACAGATATAGGCAACAAAGTACACCGGTTGGAAGTAGGAGATGAAGTATGGGTGACGGTACCATTTTGGTCTCAGGGCACCATGTGTCAAACTATATCAGTACCTGAGAAATGGGTCGGCAGAAAACCAAAGATTATTGGATTCGAAAGTGCTTGTAGTTTGCCGTACTCTGGGAGCTTAGCTTTGTCCGCTCTGGGAGAGGCAGGGATAGAGTTTGCAAATGCTTCAAATAAAAGGTAGGTAAAAACAAATAACGGAAATATGCATCGTCAGGTAGACTTGACGTCCTCTAGATGAGGGAGCCCCGTAGAAGATTATTTTATATGAACTTGCGGCTTTATTTTTGTATTTTTTGTATGCAAGATCAAACATTCTTCTACATAATATGAAAACCAATTTAATACGTTTCATTTTATTAGTTTGTACCTTTTCCCTTATTGAATTCATTTTCATAGGTAAAAGCATGTATGATGTTTTCATGACAACAATTGCTATTGTCTAAATTATAACGACGAACACTGCTATATTTGTTTTTGTTATGTACCTTTTCCCATCTGTTTTAGAATCCTCATCCAGGGTGGTTGTTCTCCAGTTGGTTGTGTTCTCATTCAATTGCTAAGGCATTGGAAAGCAGACATCACAACAACTTGTTATAAGAGAGCAATACCGGTTGTGAAAGCTTTAGGTGCTACGGATGTAATTATTTTAGAAGAACCTGAATCTATTAATGAAACAAGTTTTGCAGAAGGTGAGTCGTTTTATTTTTAAAACTATACTAAATGACATAGAAAATGCTACACCGACTAGGAGTGCTGTAATTTTGAGCATACTTTTACGGCATTTAGGTCTAGTGATTAAAATTTTTAGTCGAAATTTCGCAAAATAGCTGAGATATTCCACCTTAATGTTAATAAGGTATTGAAGCTCCTCTGTTCGCTACACATTCGTAGAACCTGCAATGTTTGTGGAGGGTGCGGTGAATTTTGCAACCTTCTTCCCCATCATGCCCCCTACATTTTCGATGGGAGAAAGGTCTGGACATTGAGGAGGTCACTGAAGCAGGCTTACTCCGGACGCTTCTAAAAAGCCTAAACTGACACCTGCGACATGAGGTCGTGCATTGTCCTGTTGAAAAAGTAGATCTTGCAATGTTTCCAAAAAGGGAAGCAGATGTGGTTGTAAAACTTCGTGGATACAGCGCTGGTCAGTCATGCTACCTCGAATGAACACTATCCTGACCTGCTGCCGTAAGCAATGGCACCCCATACCATAACACGCACAGTGCGATGAATATGCCGTTCGATGGAATATTAGCTTCATTAGCTCAAACTCGGAAAGTTGAGTGAAATTAGCGCGTCTGGGAACTTTAGGCATGATAATGCAATGAAACAACACAGAAAAATCACTGATGATTAAGCAAACATGTTCATATTGTTCGGATCCTGGTATGACAAAAAAGCCTTTACAAAAAAAAGTAAAAAAGTGCGGCTTGGAATTCCTTCCACATTTTATCAACGTACCCTTCCATGATAGCAAATATGTTTACAAGTTTTTATCAAAATTCAATAAATAATTCTTTGCTTTGCATTTTATATGTCAGTATATATTTCGGGTATGTCATCAATGACATAGTTTATAAGAACTTTCAAAGTAGGAACCGTTCTCACCGAAGGCATCCGCAACCCGACTTGGCACATGTCAAATACAAGCTTTCACACAAAAGAAACGGCAAGGCGACAAGTTGCGGAACTGCAGGCAGTAGTCGTTTTGCAGTTGCCTATTAATTGATGGAAGATGTCACATGTGGAAGTTATTGTTAATAATTGTATAAAAGTACTTCTCTTTTCCATTGCGTGTTTGTGTTCCTTCAAGTAAGTAAAGTGGAACATCGGTGTTGAAAACCTTCCGATAGAGCTACAGTTGGTAAAAGCAGTGTGTCAATCAAATTAATAGTATAGTTGATTAGACTCGAGAAATATGTTTGCATAAAAGGTATTACTTTCCACAGATGGTTCATGACAAATATACTTGTTACGTATTGGCAGTTTTTTTAGTAAATAATTACTATGAACGTCTTTTATTGAGGGCTTAAAGTTATTCTGTTACTTAACATTTGAAAAGTAAGAAAAAATACAATAACAATTATAAAGATCTAAAAGTAATATACCTAAGTATACCGGGAGACAATGACAATTGAAAACACGTATTTTTTGGCAAATAAAGATATCGTTCCAAGATTGGGACATGTTTAGTTAGTCGTTA
This sequence comes from Acanthoscelides obtectus, assembly GCA_963669975.1. NCBI lineage: Eukaryota > Metazoa > Arthropoda > Insecta > Coleoptera > Chrysomelidae > Acanthoscelides > Acanthoscelides obtectus. Next base: position 71,056,356 of record CAVLJG010000010.1, on the reverse strand, counting down.
AGATGCATTTATGGAAAGTTGAATGGGTTATCTCTCGCTTCCGGTTTGACCGGGAGTGACCTTGACTTTCGTTTTTCAAGTGGAAATCTGTATATTTTCTTCCATAATCGTACTCTATGCAAAATTCCCTTTCCAACAATGTTAACAAGTGACATTTAGGCGGCGCTAAAAAGGAATTTGTGAATAATCTAAAATACGCCATATTGCTTACAAGACAAAAAATATTTTAAGCTGTCAAGGTAACGTGATAATCAAATGTCTATTAAAACTGAAATTTCTCGATCTAGAATGACATGGATCCTGTAAATCACTACATTTTTTATCAAGTAACACAGTGTAATGAAATGAAAATTCTTCTACCCCGCTGAGAACGTTTTATGGCACGACGAGTAAATATAAAATATATATGTATACGTATATACAAATTTGTAAACATTGTATGCATATAAAATTTATTTCTTAATTGCTATCAAACTATGCGCTGGAAATGAAAAATAAGTAGAAGAAAATAAGTTTGAGAAGGAGAGATACAAAAAAAAAATTAGAATATATGATAATACTTAACTACGCACCAAAACCTAGTTCCTAAAATCTTGATTACACTGTACATGAATAATAATGTTTCGTCCTATTTTTATGAATGATTATCTCCTTATTGACCTTTACAATTTTTACATTTGGAGATAAGTATTCTACAACTAAATATGGACATTCAATACACTTCTCCACCCGCCAAAACCAGTCCTTAAACCAGCTCTGCCAAGTTTCACCCGGGAGTGCGCCACACTCCTTGTCCCAAGCACTCAGAAGGTCCTCATCGCTATAAAACCGTTTTACTTTTAGCTTCATTTTCACATGCGGAAACAGTGCAAAGTCGCAGGGAGCAAGATCTGGACTGTAAGGAGGGTGCTCAATAAGTTTCAGTCCAGTAGTGGTCAAATACTCGGTGCCGGTTTTGGCGCGGTGACCTGGAGCGTTGTCATGCTGGAGGTACCAAGTGTCCATTCTTGACTCTGGCCGCAGGTATTTCATAGACTCTGACTTTAGGCAGGCATTGTTCCGAGTACCACTTAGCTGTGACTGTCTTCTGTGTGTCCAAAACGACACTCTCCACAATCCCGCTCGATTTGTAAAACAGAGCTATCATGTTTTTCTGAACTGATCGGGATTTTCTGACAGCTACGGGTGTGTCCTCATCATCAAAGACCCAAACTTTGTTTTGAGCCTTGGTCGGCACATCGTAATAATAGAGCCAAGTCTCGTCACCTGTCACGATGCTGTTCGCATACCGAGATTGCCCCTTTTCAAACGATTTCAGCATCATTCGGCACCAAGTCGTACGACGAGTCTTCTGCTCTTCCGTCGGACTATGCGGTACCCAGAGAGAACAAACTTCCCTTACGTGTAAATGGTCATGCAGAATTGAATGAATTACTGGTGCATGAAGGTGTAAGGTCTCCTGTATCTGTTGGTAACATATGTCACTCTTCGGTCTTTGTCAAGCATTTTCCACACAGCAGTAATGTTTTCCTCTGTAACTGACGTTCGCGGCCTTGCTTCCCTCTCAGCCTCCTCCTGAGTGAAATTGCCTCTTTGGAATTATCTGTATCACCTGAATATAGTCGTACGATGAGGAAAATCATTCTTTAATGCAAGCGTCATTTCTTCTAAGCACTGGTTTATGCTTAAACCACGCGTAAACTTATACCGCAAAACTGCCCTTACCTCACTACGTGACCACGATGCCATAGACCACACTTTCCCTGTCAACACGAATGAACAATTAAATCAACAGACGTGCTGCACTCATGGGCATGTCTCAACATACAGTAACATACATCCTCCTGCGTCCGTTTGATAAGTCATATTGCAAAACCTTTGTCCGCTACGCCGCCTTCATATTAGAGAATAGACATAACCTCAAAACAAAAACTGCCAGTTGCTTCAGTGAGAACGCAAAAGTAGAAATTGGGATGAAGTCGAGTTGCTTTTGGTGAGAACAATGCCTTGGAGTTATTTATTTATTTATTCTATGTCCACAGGAGATAGTCCACAAAAGACTAATCCATCTCTCATAAAACAATTAGAAGTAAAGGACGAATTATATGATATAATAATAATGACGAATCACGAATGCGACTTCGAAAATAAACATTTCTCCAAATTCCTAAAGACTGATGGCACAATAATATCTACATTGCCTCCACCTTTATTATCTGACAGCTGTGGAGGTAGTAGCCGATTTTTGCTTTCCCTGTACATCAAATTGAGACACAAATTTCTGGTAAGTGGCGAATAATGATTTATTTGATAATAAAAAGTATATTGGGTCACCTACCTTTGAGTATCATGTTCCTCCTCCCATCTTGAAAGCCTTGATAGGTTTCGATATTTTTTAACAGATTACTATCAAATATATTCCGTAGCAGTATTGGTGCCTGGTACCCGAACCAGTAACGATCACATATTTTTCATATAGAATGTAGAATTAGAAATGCCATGATGTGTTTTCTAATTTTTGTCCGCAGGGTTATTACTTAAAACCTATAAAATGATAGAATGTCAACGTGTTGACTAGGTAGTTGCTACAAGTGAGCATGGAGTGAACGACAGCTAATTTCAAGTTGATATCTTGTCACTTTCCAAGTTACGTAATACCCCTGCGGAGCATTGCCACTTGTAATGTTCACAATTTTCGATATGCTATGTCGCTGCCACGAAAACATTTACACATATCTCATTTAATTCTACATCGTTACCTAATACGTTATTTCTATTTGATTTTAGATCAAATAATTTGCTAATTTATTAACATTATAACAAATATTATTTCTGCACGATGGAGACGTTCTATATGACACATCAGCCGTAGATTAATAGTATTTGAATGCAAGATGTGTTCATCGGTTTAGAAATGGCAGATATGAAATGTGTTCAGGAAGCTGCAACATCGTCGTGGCCTTTATTTAGACTACAGTGTTTCTATCAGTTACATAAAATAATACTCTTTTCAATGTTTTCAACACGACCCTTAAACAATATGCACTACGTTGATCTCTATTCTATTAGTTAAGACAAACTCTAGGAACATTACTTTTCTAGATCTTTGAAGTTTTATAGAAATAATACCAATCTATGTCATGATATGTACAGGACGGCAAACTAAGAATGCTATATTAACCTAACAAAAAAATAGCCGGTCTTTAAATTCGAGGAAAATCTGAACCTTTTTTGTTTGTTTTTTAGCTGTATATCTAAAAAAAAGTGGTGGGGGTATTCAAAGGTTTCTGTAAAAAAACACCCTGTATCTTCGAATCGGCTGAGCCGATTTTAACAAACTTGGGCTAGTTGAAAAGAGCTATTCTTGGGCTACAAACTTTATAATATTTGAAGTTTTGTTAATTTCACATGTGGCCGCTAGAGTGCTTTTTTTTCTACATTCCGACAGAAATGGTTAATTTTTCCAAAAAATTGTTTTTTTTTCATGAAAAGTAGCTAAATGATGTTTAAACAAGCTCGAGAAAACCGCATCTCGATATTTTGTTCCTAACCTGAAATTCAGGCCAAAGAAAAATTTATATATTGAGGACCATAGTTCTAATGGCCATAAAAATATAGGGGTTTATTAAAATTTAACTTATTTTAATTACTTTTAGAATGCACCCATATTATATCGTTTTGCATAAGGCCTTGAAAGAGGAAGACTGTGATCGAAGGTTGGATTAGTACCATTGGAGGTTAGGTATGATACGCGAAAATAGGGAATTTGTATTTCAAATTCTTTGAACCGATGAAGCTACGTTTAATAGTGACGGGAGAGTTAATCTGCACAATATGCATTATTGGTCTGCAGGAAATCCACATTGGTTGGGTGAACTTCAGCACCAAAGGCGTTCGAGTTTAAATGTGTGGTGTGGCATACTGGGAGGCACAATTATTTTGCCATAATTTTTCGAGCAATCCCTAAATGGCAATGTCTGTCTTGACCTTTTCGAAAATTAATTACCGTTGTTGGAAGATATACCACTGGAAACACGGCAAGACTTGTTTTTGCGGTTGGAGATGGTTGCCCAGCACATTTTGCTATCACTGTGCGAGAGCATATTAATGCAGTATTTCAACAAACAAGATACGAGTACGAGAAACCGGATTCGTAATGCAATACGTAACCTACCAAGAGCCGAAATTGAAGCTGCAGTTTTGTTTACCCATGGGATGGTCAGCATTTCGAGCATTTACGGGGGTATTAAAAACCCTTCTTATTTAAATCAGTCCTTTTTAGGGCCATAATAAAAAAAAAACAGAAAAATTAAGGGATTTCCGAATAAAATAGTCTTTGGAATCAATTTTAGGTTAGGAACAAGATATCGAGATACGGTTTTCGCCAGCTCATTTAGACATCATTTAGGTACTTTTTCTTAAAAAAAAAATATACTAATGCATTTAATTTTTCTGAGAAAATTAACCATTTCTGTTGGAATGTCAAAAAAAGCTCTCTAGCGGCCACATGTAAAACTAATGAAACTTCAAATATTATAGCATTTGTAGCGCAAGAATAGCTATTTTCAACGAGCCCGAGTTTGTTAAAACCGGCTCAGCAGTTTCGAAGATACAGACTTTTTTAGGGAAACCTTTGAATACGCCCCACCATTTTATTTTTAGAGATACAGGAAAAATTTTCAAACAGAAAAGTTCACATCCTCGACTTTGAAGATCAGGTACTTCTTCGTTAGGTTAATACAGTGGAATTCTCAGAAACATCACTTTTTTAGATTCAAGATTTCAGTTACGCCCCAAGCGGCCATTTCAGAAACTTGAAATATTTTCCTGGTTTTTCTCTGGGCCGTTTTAGTAAGTTTTTATTTGCCGTAAGCCTCTACGATGGATGGGTTCCCAGATATAGTACCTCGGATTCTTAATTGGCCACCCTGTACGGGTGCGCCATCTTTTATGTCGGTATGTAAACATGAAATAACTTAGGAAACGAAAAACTGATTTCTATATATTGGGTATTTTTATTAAATATGGTCCCTACAATTTATTGGGACTAGTTTTTGAACGCAACATATATCAAGTGGCCACATTTTTGGTCAAAACAAAATGTGCCCGTTTTGCTGCGTTTTCCATTACTTTTTCGAGCAGCTCTGGTGGTATAGCGGCGGTTGCGGTACGTTTGAATTGAGTTCTTTAGTGGTCTGGGACTTGCTGGCGTACACTTGACTTTTTAAATAACTCCACAAGAAGAAGTCCGGGGGGTCAAATCTGGAGACCTGTGTGGCCAGTCAATGTCACCTCTTTTTAACATCAGACGTTCAGAGCATTTTCGTTGCAGAAACTGGATTGTTTCATTTGCAGTGTGGCATGGCGCACCGTCTTGTTGAAACCAGTAACTATCAAGACATTTTTCACGCATTTATGGTCAGACATAGTGAACCAACATCCACCGATATCGAGTTCCATCGATTGTTTCGTTTTCGTTGAAGAAAAATGGCCCAATGATGCTTTTGGCGCAAACGCCGGCCCAAACAGTCACTTTTCGGTTATGAAACGGCATTTTCTGGATCTCATGTGGATTTACCGTCCCCCAAATATGGCAGTTTTGCATATTAACGCCGCCAGAGAGTGTGAAATGGCCTCGTCGGTCATCACAATTTGCTTCCAAAAATCAGGTTCAGCATCAACCATGCGAGCGACTGTTTGGGCGTATTCCAAGCGACGTGGACGGTCAGTTAGCAATATTTTTTGTGTTAACTGCACCTTATAAGGAAACAAATGCAAATCATCTTTAAAATGCGCCGCAACGTGGTTCCACTGATGCCAAAATGCTGAGCGCGGTGACGATACGACACTTTTGGGTTCTGGACAACGCTGTCTCTGACCGCTTCAACCAATTCATTCGAACGTCTTGGTCGTTGATGAACGGTATGTAAACGATCTCCCACTGTCCGGTACTCAAGAAAAATTCGAAACCAAACGACGGATAGTGTTGTCAGACGGTGCCTGTTTCCCACGATATTTTCGACGATATACACGTTGGGTACATTGTGACTATTTCGGCGCATTGTTTCGGTGTAAAGCGGCTAAAATTGTAGTAAATTGACGTTTCAGAAACATCTATAACCAAATCAGTCGGTTGGTAAATATCAAAGTCATTCGATGTTTCAATACCGACATAAAAGATGGCGCACCCGGTATATGCTACTAGGAAAAACCGCTTCCAACTTTGCCGACACCCTATGTACTAAATTTTTCACCTGCTGTAGTATCAGCCCCTATCAGATTAAATACAGACAAATCAGTATATTCTGGAGCGTGTATCTTAAAAAGACACAGCAAGCACTACTCAATATTTTTCCATTTGCTCATTTTCCTGTGATTTTAAAAACAGTTTTGTGAATTATCGAACAAATGTATTATTTTTATGAGCACATAAAACGACGACTAGACAAACATGATTTCTCGTATATTTATTTCTAATTTCTACGAGTTATATCTTAGATGATTAAGAATCTATTTTTTTATATTTTCAGTCCATGCTAGGATCATCATTCAACTTTTTTGATGAAACTCATCTGTGTTATGTCACCTTGGATAAGTTAGCAGAATTTGTAGAAGATGGTTACCTCCAAACTGTAGTTGATAAGGTGTACCAACCACATGATATCGAAATAGCAGTAGGACATATACAAAGTTCCAGGTCCATTGGTAGTACTATTATTACATTTAGATAACAAGTAAAAACTTATGATGGTGCTAACTTGTTTTAAAATTACAAAGCTATCATTTATATTCAATGATACTGTTAAAATATCAAGAGACTATATAATTTTGTGAACTTTTTTATAAAATCATTACTCTATGTTTATATTGATGTTTTATGTATTTTAAATAAAAAATAAACCCAAGCTCATTCCTTTTAATAATAGCGTACAAAAAATAAAATCATTCACTAATATGTTTATTGCATTTACACACGATGGTCACTTACTTGCGTGGATATCATTCACAAACTAGATCAATAATTTAAATTAATAGATAAACTAGTTAGTTAATAATTGAGGACACAAGTGGATAAAGGTGCCATGTAACATTAAAAAAATGCTTTTTTGCATTAAACTAACCTTAAGGGGTGATCCTTTCATTCTGTGATTACTTTGTTGCAAAAACAACGTAATAAACTAATCAAACTAAATATTTAAATTGTCAATAAAGTAAAAAAGACTCAATAAAAAATGTTTCAAGTCAATTTTCTCCATACAATGATTTTGTTACATGACACCTTTATCCACTTGCGTCTTCAATTAAAATAAGCATATATACCCAAATTTTATTCTAACAGTCTAAAAAGTTGGCTGCCATAAGAAGTTCCAATGCGATTTCTGGGGCGATGGGAAATTCGGGAATCTCAGTAGAACTATTTGTGTAGCGCACTTTGTAAGTGAAATACATGCACACTTTTTGCAACACGTGCGACCTGAAACAAAAAATATCTACGTAGTGGTAGGCTGATAGAAATTTAACTTATTTATCTACTGCAGGAAATATTTTTTTATCACCTAAACCATTAAAACATTCTACCATAAAAAACCCGTTTAAATAGGGTAATTGTCATTTTGTTTAAGTAATAATAATGCTAATAATAATAATAATATTTATTCCAACGGGATATACCCAATCACAGGAACAATACAATTAGAAGTGATATACAAAGACATCAGACATACATGTGGTATAAAAGTAAAAGTAAATAAAGTAAATACAACAAAAATAGATACAAAATATAATAAAAATCACATTGCAATGCATATCTCAACGTCCCACCACAATGTAATTATGTTTAAGAATGGCCAGAATTACATCAAGACCATCACAATTAATATCACAGCCCATGCAATATTCATTAAAAGAAGTGCACATTCTATTTATAGGTGCCATATCTGAGATATTTGTCTTGCCATTTGGGTTGTAAAAAGTTACAGTGTAGCGTGTAACTCTTTCAGGTACTGCAAAATTAAGTAGGTTTTGAATAGTAGTAGTAGTAGTAGTAGTAAATTAACTGTTTTGCTTTTTAAGACAATATTGTATATTAAAAAGAAAATAATAGCAGGCCAGGAAAACAAAAAAGTGTTTACAATTTCATGTTTCGATTTAATAATCAATTCTGCGAATCAATTTGCTTTGAAATGTCGCGTGGTAAAGCAACAAACGGTGCAATCAGAGTTTTAATTATAAAATTGTTTCATCAAGGAAAGAGTTTTCGGGATATTACTAAACAAATAAATGTCGCAAAGTCTACGGAGGCAGATATTGTAAAAAAGAATGGAGACGCAGTTTCAAGACGTGTTGGTAGGCCACGTAAGATTAGCCCTAGAGTGCAAATATCTCATAAAACTGCTCGACGAGATACTGTAAAGGGCATAACAGCAAAATGAAATGAGGAAACAGCAGGAAATGTTTCACGAGAAACGTGCCGTCGGGGGATTCATAAGTCTGGTTTGCACTTTTATAAGGTACGTAGGCTGCATTGTAGGGACATATAACATATTTATTCAGTAAAATCTTTCCTTTAGGCAAAAGAAAAGCCGTTGCTTCCGGAAAAACAAAAGAAAATGCGATTAGCGTGGGCTAAGGAACGGGCAATGTGGACTTACGAAGACTAGAAAAAAGATCACTTTTAGCTATGAATCGAAATTTGTTGTTTGTGTGGGTGACCACCGATCCCGGGTTATAAGAAACAATGAGGCGTTTCGTAAAGACTGCCTACACACAAAAGTAAAGTTTCCATCAGGTTTAATGGTATGAAGAAGCATATATGTTTCTCTTCCTAGACGGAACTGTAAACGCAGCTAAATATGGAGATATCCTTGAAAGCAATTTGCTATGGCAATTCCAATTTCATCACCTGATAGAAACTTTATTTTTCAACAAGATGGGGCGTCATCTCCACGGCAAAAACCACAAAAAAAATGGTTACAGAATAATATTTCCGTCCTTGACTGGCCTTCCAGTAGTCCTGATTTAAATATTATCGAATCTGTATGGCACAAAATGAAGCAACAGTTGAGAAATGATCCACAACGAACCATTTCTGATTTACGAGTAAAATTACAAAATATATGGGAGTCTTTTAAGGCAAGACTGTGAAAACCTTTTGAAACTAAGGAGAAGTAACGAGCTATTTTTTGGTAGTAGATGAAAGAAGTAAACTGAAAATGAGTTCAAATATGAAATGTCTGAAATATTCTAGTATACAGTGTGTCCGCAATGTTGGGAGTAGCACACAGGGTGGCCCAACGAAAAGGTCGCACCCCCATTTGTGACTCTCCTGGTATATTTTGGGAAAAACGCTCGGACACGCCATTTTTTATTTCTAGAGGGACGTATCTTCATCTATAGCAGTACAATACAAGGTGATCCAAAAATAAGATATTGCGTTACACTTTAGATTTTTAAATGGAAACTCCCATTTTTTCATTTGTAGACCTTCCATGAAGTTTTTAGTAACTTTTGTATAATAAAGTAATAATCGTTTTGAAGCTATTTGAGTTTATAATAAAATTCGGTCGTTCTTATTTCTGGTATTATACAGGGTGTCCCAACGAAATAGTCGTATTCCCATTTGTGACTCTCCTGGTATATTTTGGGAAAAACGCTCGGAAACGACAATTTTGATTTCTATAGGGACGTCTTTTCATCGTTAGTCGTACAATACAGAGTGATCCAAAGATAAGATATTTAAATCGAAACCCTATTTTTTTTTAATTTTTAGATTTATATAATAAAGTTTATACCTATCTTCAATCGTTGTGAAGCTATTTGAGTTTATAATAAAATTCTACTAACGTAATACTGATAATACTGGAATGGACGGCAAAAAATAATAATTATGGATACCAGCAAGAACATTTAGCATCAGTCAGTGTCATCGTATGTCATAGAAAACCTTTCTTTCATTTCAAATTGTTAAGTTACCTACCTAGTTGTGATAAATATCCAATAATGACTTATTCAATTCAAGAACGGGTAGAAATAACAAAAGTGTATTACCAAAATGGGAGCATTGCAAGAGCTACTGCCCGGTCGTTTAATGCGTTACATCCAGACAAAAATATTAACGATAAGTTGATAAGAACATTTGAAGAAACTGGATCTGTGCCTAATATTCGCCGTAATCGCCATCGAGAAAATCGACCAGTTAAAAATGAAGCCGCAGAAATTGACGTTTTGGGACACGTAGCACTTGACAAGACTGGCCACTTCTTCAGGAGTTACACGCTCAACAGTACAAAGAATTTTGAAAGACAATACATTTCATCCATGCAAGATAAAACTTGTCCATGAGCTTAATGAAGACGATTTTGATAGAAGGTTGGAGTTTTTTGAATTAATGTCCCAACGTTTAATCAACAGTGCAAATCTGTTATTCAATATTTGTCGCAATATAGTCAAAATTTCAAGAATTTTATAATAAACTCAAATAGCTTTACATCGATTGAAGATAGGTATAAACTTTATTCTACAAAAGTTACTAAAAACTTCATGGAAAATCTAAAAATAAAAAAAGGAGGGGTTGCCGTTCAAAAAGCTAAAGTGTAATGCAATATCAGGATCACCCTGAATTGTACGTCTAAAGATGAAATCCAAATTGACGTGTCGGAGCTTTTTTTTCCAAAATATACGAGAGTCACAAATAGGGGTACGACCTTTTCGTTGGGTCACCCTGTATGTAATAACAGAGTTATCTACCAAGCTCACACTAAAAACTCAAAAATAAGGACTGTTCACCTATGCATGGTTCATGAAAATGGAAGGAATCCTGGGCTGATGATATTATGAAATAAATGACTATATGATAAATTCAAAGCCTACTTGGGAAACTGTTTTTTTTAAATAACTAAGTCAATATATGACATATTATACATGTTTGAAATCAAAATGAAAAACTATTCACCTACATAAAAATCCGATATGGTGTCTATTTGAAAAAATAAAGACGATTGAAGATAATATATATGAAATGTCATATTGAAATTCTAATTATGCCATCTTGTAGAGGAGAAATATTGGTAGTATTAATGTACTTTTCATTTTGCAATACCATGTCAAATAATCAGGAAAAAAGAAAAACGATTTTAGATTTCAGTTTTTTCCTCTGAAAATACTTGCAAAACTTTCTAAGTGCTATTTGTTTAGCTAGCCAAATGCGCAACATAGTACTACAGCAAAGAACACCAGCATAAACTGTAATTATTTATTTATTAAACAAATTAGGGATATGAAACAGAAAATCTCCAAACTAGACATCCACAGTAGTTAAACAAAGTAAATTTTAAGGATTGTTATTTATAATCTACATACAGGGTTTGTCCGGAAAGTAATAGGACTCATTTTCTTCCGCCATGACTGTACTTCGCGCGCGCACCGACTGGATTTGGTAGAGGGCATTCCTAGCTAACGAATGAGCGGCTGTTCCGAGCACTTGGAGAGTCAGGACAGGCATTTTCACGCGACGTGTTTCTGTGAGTGGTGCAAGCCGAAAATGCAGCGTTCGTTAGAGCAGAGTTACGCGATTAAATTCTGTGTGAAACTCGGTAAATCTGCGACAGAGACGTTTGATATGATCAAGCAGGCTTACCCAGGTGTTGCTTCAGCAAGAAGTGGTGTGTTTCGGTGGCACCAGGCCTTTTTGGAGGGCCGGGAAGAGGTCGCTGATGAAGACCGTGCTGGAAGACTTTCGACTTCGACAAACACCGATAATGTGACTCGTGTGCGCAAAGTTTTGAACTCAGACCGTCGACTAAGTATTCGTTCAATTGCCCAGATGTTAAATTTACTAAAATCTCTGGTTCGTGACATTGTGACACAGCATTTGAACATGTGCAAGGTGTACGCGAAGATGGTCCCAAAAGTGCTCACTGACAACCAGAAATTGCGGCGAGTGGAAGTGTGCCAAGAAAATTTAAACATGTGTGAAAGTGACCGCCAATTTTTGAATAACGTAATCACAGGTGACGAGTCGTGGATCTTTGAGTATGATCCCGAGACAAAGAGGCAATCTTCCGAGTGGCACACGACGGCGTCGCCTCGCCCAAAAAAGGGAAGAATGAGCAAATCCAAAGTGAAAACGATGCTCATTGTCTTTTTTGACATCAAAGGCATCGTCCACCATGAATTTGTTCCTCCTGGACAAACCGTCAACGCCAAGTTTTACGTGGAAGTGCTCAGGAGACTCAAACGAAGGGTCAGTCGGGTCTGACAAGACATCGCAGCCGACTGGAAGTTGCACCACGACAACGCCCCGGCTCACACCACCTTTCTTGTGAACAGTTACCTGACCAAGGCTGGCATCCCAACGCTTCCGCAGCCGCCCTACAGCCCAGATGTGCCCCCTCCCGGACTTTTTTTTGTTTCCTCGCCTGAAAAGGCCGATGAAAGGCAAGCATTTTGAGACGACACAGGGGATCCAAGCAGCATGCACCGCGGCTCTCAAGGCTATTCCGGAGAATGCCTTCCGTAACGCCTTCAATGCTTGGAAATCGCGCTGGTAGCGCTGCATTGACGCAGAGTTTTTAAAGAAATGTAACGATTGGCTCAATAAATTTTTTCAAATCGACTCAGTCCTATTACTTTCCGGACAAACCCTGTATATGGAATATATATTTTCAATTCAGTAAAAAAAAATTATAGATTTTGATTGCTTACAGTAAATAGGATAGTAAGTTAGTGATTTAAATTTAGGTACACTTGCTTCAACTACATTTTTGAGCTTTACTGATAAAATTTCATCCTTTTTATTGACATCTGAACAATGCAGAAGCAGTTCATCCCAATTGATATTCAACAGCATATCATCACTCTCCATATAGTGGAAGACTTTTTGGAAGTCATGAATCGTCAAATTAGTTTCAGACAAAAACCGTACATTAAAAACTAAAATAAATTCCAGTGAAGGATGATGATAATTTTCTGGAACCAAAGGATTTATGCAATGGACTAATTTTTTTTATACAATTACTATTGTTACCTAAAATTAAATCTAGAATTCAGTTGCTTCGATTCAACACATGATTCAACTGCATCACTTTGAGATAAATGATATGTATAAGATCAGAATATAGGCTATCATCTAATTATAACTTTATAAAAGTTATTTTCAAAACCTATAGGTCATCCAAGAACTTTTCAACTTTTAGGGCGCTCTGCAAAATATTACACAATTTAGTTTAGTAACAAACGAGGAAGGTATTCTTGTAATTAAAATTGCTCATTTGACCAATCAGCATCATCAGTCATATCTATACAACCAATTTTACAATTAGCAGTTGTACAGATATATAAGTAAAACATGGGATATTAGAGGTTGAGATTCTTTACCCTTTTTTAATGAATTTATCTTTTTGTATTGAAATATTGAAAATTGGAAAGATTTTCCCTTATAGAAAAAGGATGACGTGCATTTAATGGACAATTATAGACCTCTTACTTTGTGCTACTCTTTTTCTAAATTACTGGAATATGGATTTTTGGATCTGCTGCTGCTGTTTGTTGAGAAAAACAAGCTAATCAATGAGCAACAGCATGGTTTTCAGGCTACTAGATCCACAAACTCTACAATCTGTACAATTTATGATGAAGTTGTTTACTTTGTCAATGCAGGGGACAGCCCTGCTGCTGTCTTCTGTGACCTAAGAAGGGCTTTCGACTGTGTCATACATGATACTCTTCTAAATAGGCTAGCACATTATGGCATAAAAAAACAGCAATTAGAATGGTTGCAGACCTTCCTCAAAAACAGAAAACAGTATGAAGCTGTATGTTTAATCTGGTGGTATTAAGGTCGAAGTTAATTCTGGGATTGAAGAATGTTTGATGGGTGGCCCACAGGGGACTGTTCTAGGCCCTATTTTATTTTTGCTTTATGTAATCGAATTCCCTAATGTTGTACCTGATGCATTGATAACTTCATTCGCAGAAGATACCTCAATTGTAGCTTCTGGTTTTTCAGAGGAACAATTACAAGATAATATAGATGTTTCATTGTCTAGGCTGCACAACTGGTTTTCAAATAATAATTTATATTTAAATCTAAGCAAGACACAATGTTTTAGATTTCACACAAGGCAAAAAAATTCCAACGAACTCAGTTCAATAATGTTAACACGTTCACTGCGAAAGACGCTGATCCGCGTCCGACCGATGTTTAACGAAAAGCGGCGGGAACGGATCCGCGCTTCTGGCTGATATAAACTCACAAGACTGTGGTGTTGTCAGTTTGTACCGCACTCGCTTTCTGTTTGGTCACCTACATATTGAACATCTTTTTGGACTATTTTACGCGTAGGATCAAGTTTCGTTTATTTTTACATTGCGCAATGGCGGATGATGTGGAAGCAGGTTGTTCACGTCCAAAACGAGTGAAAACGTATTGTAACCGTAATAAAGGGCTTACAGAAAAAGAACTGTATGATATTCTTGCCAATTCGGGGAGTGAAATCGAGAATCTAAGTGATTCAGAAAATTATGTTCCCAGTTCAGATGGAAGTGAGCAGTCTGATGGAAATATGTCTGAAACGAGTGATGATTTTTCCAGCCCACAGAAAAATCTTTAATAGGGTTTCAAGACATGTTTCGTGTTACTGCACGAAAAAAAACGATAGAAGAAGAAAATGTATATAAGAAATAGTTTTCAATTACACAACGCACATCCAATAGGCTTACGACGCGAATCCGCGCTTCGCTTGTGCAGCGCCTAAAATCGTTTAGCCGCTACAGTGCGCGCGGCGCGAGGCAGGTCGCAGCGAACGTGTTAAATATATAAAATTCCTTGGTGAGTATTTGGATTCCTGTATGGAGTGGGAGCAGCACTGTGACTATGTAATAACAAGACTCAATTCACTATATTATCTAGTATTAAATTTAAGAGATATTCTACTATTGAATCAATTAATTAGTTTGTATCATGCACATGTTGACTCTATCATAAGATATGGCATATCATTTTGGCGGATCTCTACTAATTCAAAAGAGGTGTTCATGAAACAGAAAAGTATTAGATGTTAGTGCTAGAACATCATTCAGAGATTGCTTAAGAGACTCAGAGTACCAACACTTACTGGTTTATATATAATGGAAACTTGTTTATACATATTTGAAAATAGAGTTAAATTCCCAACACATCACCAAATGCATTCAATTAATATGAGGATTAGTGAAGACTTTTATATACCACCTTATAGAACTCAATTTATGTCCCCAAATATTGATGGCCTGAAAATGTTTGACCTACTTCCTTTGGAAATAAAGAATTGCCACAGTCTAAAGACATTTAAGAATCTTTTAAAAGACTATTTGATTGAAAATAGCTTTTATAGTGTGGAAGAATATTGTGATATATGCTGTTAACTCATTATTTTTTACTATGACTGTTTTTTGTTAGATATAGGTTTTTTTCTTTAGATTTGAAAATGTATTACAATTCCTATACAATTTTTTTTGTCATTAGGAAATAAACAAATAATTAGAGGTTTACATAAAAGAAGCCAGGTAGTTTGCACAGTCAACTGCTTATATTTTGCACTTTGCGGTTAGCAAAACCTTATAGCCCTGCTCTCGCAAACCTGTTATTGATCATGTCCAAGATCTCAGCACACAAATTCCATGCATTGTGCTACGCGTCATATAGACAGAATTCTCATAGCCAGATCCCAGATACTGTCACTGAAAAGTCACCAACCACTGTATGAAC
This sequence comes from Acanthoscelides obtectus, assembly GCA_963669975.1. Lineage (NCBI taxonomy): Eukaryota > Metazoa > Arthropoda > Insecta > Coleoptera > Chrysomelidae > Acanthoscelides > Acanthoscelides obtectus. Next base: position 71,040,611 of record CAVLJG010000010.1, on the reverse strand, counting down.
TTCCATCTTGCAAATTTTAACTCCCACAACACATCAAGAATTTGTTAAAACCAGGATATACTTACGGAATTTCCCTGAAGTTTACTTCATTAGCTTCATTTTCAGCAAATTGGCCAGGCCCACTAAGCATAGCTTTAATTGTTCCAGAGGTAAGAGCATGTTCTCTCTTAACAATGAACTCATGGCCATCAGATGATATAAGCTTCACGTACATTGCATCAGGGCCTTCACAGCCGCCATAAACGCGTTCCTGCGTTTTCTCTTCAAAAATATCTCCCATCTTTTGTGATCCTAAACACCTTAAATCGAAAGGTATTTAAAAAAAAGTCGGCCAAAAAATCAACAATAACAACGTATAGCTTTCCAATTTTATATTATTTGGAGAACACATCGTTTATTATTAAACAATCCTGAATACATTTTTTATAAACTACAGTTTACTTACTAAGTTGTTTGTTCTAATGCACCATATATTATTATTTTCCTCGCTGTTTAAATAGGAGAATTTGAGATCAAAGGTTATGAAATTATGATAAAAACGAAGTATCAAGCACAGTACCAAGCAATAAAAAACAAAATCTGAAAAACTTACAGGAAAACGAATGTCACTGAGATGTCAAAGGTCAAAAATAAATCTGTCAAAAATGGTGGCTTGGAACACAAGGTTCTCCATAGTTCAAAATGTGAATTGGATTGAAAATTCGACAAGAGTGGAATACTAAAAAAAAAGCTGGTGATACAGAGTGGCCCAGAATATATGATGTATGGCCAAATATGTACCTTGAGGTAAACTGCCAGCTTACATTTCGGCCAACGACCTTACAAATATACACACTAGATGTATACTCATTTTATTTAAGTAACTTCATTAATTTAATCAGTTAAACTACTATAGAAGCTCAGGAAAGGGAAATGGTAAACATACAAAAAATCGAGCACATTTGATTTGACAGGGTCATAGTAGATGTTTCATAAGTTTTTATTTAACTTAAGTTGTTTGTTAGTATGTTAGTATTATATTTTGTGCCCACTCTTGTGGCACACTCTTAACTGTGGCGTTTTAGAGAGAACGGACGCAGTATAGAAGTAGACACTTTTAACTAATATTTCTGTATACATAATTATAGCTTACTCTCAAAAGTGCATCTAATAAATAAAGTGATTATAACAAACATTGTTGTGCTGAGAATTTTCCACTATCGCTTCCTGTGTGGCAGATCCAACAGAAAACTCCAAGCAGTATCAAAAAACTTACAAATGCCCTTTAATCTCATAAGCTGCCTCCTGCCAAAAAATCATCTTTGTTGGTTAGACAGTTTCTGAAATTTCGTACTTTTTTAATTACAGGGTGTCCCGAAATTTTTCAGTAGGCTGTAGACTGAGAAGATCTAGCAGGATCATTGTGACTATTAGTCTCAAAAGTTGATCAACTATTGGACATTTTTAAACAGTATTATTGTTATTTGTCCTCTGCTGTTTTTTCTTTCGCTTTATTGTAGTTGTTACAGAAAGTTATATTTGAATACCTTAGTTAAAACCCATATAATATACGGCATGAACTAGATGTAGCACAAAAGACCGTTTTAAAAGTCAAGTTCCATAAACCAAAATCATATCTGTCTAACGATTAATACATACTATAGTCAACGCCAAACAAAGTGGCGTGCACGTCATCACGATAAAAATTCCCCGACCTAATGCCTAGGTTTCTATCACAAACAATTGCTCTATTGCAGTTTCATATTAATGTGATATATAAATTGTAAAATGGTCATTACTCTCTTATTATGGTTAATAGTCATATATATAAACATTGTTATTAAAATATCACATAAGTTGCTTTCTGATAAATTTAGACGCATTATGCGAAATAAAATGTTTTGCAAACACTCCAATCACTTATCGACATGTAAACGCACTAAACCGATTTCGCAGCGTTGACACATTGTCACCTTGAAACTTATTTAAACTGGGAACTGACATTTGTATTAATTTTGACACTGAATCAATTTGTGACATTTCAAATCTTTATAAATCCTTTGGCCCCGCATACTGTAAATCAACAACTGTTTGTTTCAAAACAAAATTATTCATTTTACGAGTAGATAAAGGCAATTTTGGTATATAAAGATGCCCAAACAATTAAATAGTCGGTGTAAGGAACTCGTGGCCTCGTTAATGCACTTCTTTGAGCAAGAAAGGGACAACAACGGGCCTTTGTTGCCTTTAAATGCTGTTCAAGAGGTAGGTTACTAATAATTATATGTAATGTATATTAATAATAGTGAGATTTTATTTCATTTTTTGTAGCGTGTTGCTGCTGCTTTAAAAATTAGTTTAAGGACAGTTAGTCGTATTTCCGAGGGTGTGAAAAGTGATGCAAATTTAGAATCGCCCAAGAAAAAGCGGAGTTATATTAAACGTGTAACCAACACAGCGACATTGGATACAAGTGCCATTCGAGAAGTGATCTATAATTATGTATCACAAAAGTAAGATCTTATTATAATAACTTATCAGAAATTTGCATTAATTTGTTAACTAAATTATAATGTCATATTACACATGGTTTCAGAAGAACAAGTTACGATACAAACTTTATGGTCTCGATTAAGATTATTATTATTTGATGGTAGTGCCACGTCTTTAAGGCGGTTGCTTAGAGATCTTGGATTTAAGTGGCTTAAGGACAATCCGCGACGAGGGCTCATGGAACTACCAAGTATAGCTTTGAAAAGGGTGGAATTTCTAAGGCAATACAATCAAGCCAAGGTTGAGGCCTTATACCAGTTTGTCTTCCTCGATGAAACTTGGATATTTCAAAATGGGACCATAGGTCGCTCTTGGCAAAATGGAAACCAAAAAAGCGTGAAAGCTATTAAAACAGATGGTAAAAGGTATGTACTTTTACACAATTTGCACTATAAAACTTAAAACTAATATATTTTAGATACATTATATTACATGCTGGAAATGAAAATGGGTTTATTGAGGGTAGTGAAGCGATATTTTCTTCGAAAACAAAATTGAGCGATTACCATGGAGAGATGAACCAGGACAATTTTTTGAAATGGTTTCAACATCAGTTATTAGAAAAATTGGAGAGTCCATCTATGATTATACTGGATAACGCCCCTTATCACAGCATGATATTGAACAAAGTGCCCAACAATGCATGGACAAAAAAAAATATCCAAGACTGGTTGACAAATCAAAACATACCATTTTTAAACACAATGTTTAAAACAGAGCTATTGAGTATTGTTGCTCGGTACATAATGCTTCTTAATTATATATATTTTGGTCGACAGTTTATATTTCTTTTGTTTATTCCTATTCTTAAAATAACTGCTTTTTTAGAAACAAACCACCTAAAATATACGTGATTGATGAATTGGCGAAACAACATGGGCACAAAGTTCTTCGTCTGCCTCCTTACCATTGTATATTTAACCCTATTGAGTTAATTTGGGGCATAGCAAAAGGTTACTATAACAGACATATTGGTAGAGATGGTAACAGTGAAAAAGACTGTTTGGATATGTGGAACGAGGCTCTACAAACGGTTACCCCAGACATGTGGAAAAATAGTGTTCGACATACTGAGCAAGAAATTTTTAAATGGTATGAAAGAGAACGAATTTTTGATCGACCAGACATCGAACCTTTAATAATCAACTTTGAGAGTGATGAAGATTCAGATTCAGACAGCGCTGAAGAAAGAAACTCCGACTAACTTTATTGTACAGAAAAAGCTTACACCAGTAGCTTACCTAATTTTAGAATGCATTTTTCTGTATGAATTCTGTAAAATAAATACCATGCATAAAATTTGGAGGACCCCATTTGGATTTTTATTCAGTACCTTTAAGCTATCAATTAAATATGGTAGTTTCATAGTGTCATCTGATCAATAATTGTCATACTTAATGATTATGCAAGTACAGATCTATAATTTTATTATACTATTATTTTTGTTCTCATTTGAGGTTAATATTGCTTATAAACCTAGAAATGTAAATAATAAATTTTATTATTTTACAAAAAGTTTGGCAACAATGTAAATTTTTCAACACACCCACCTTGATGACGTGCACGCCACTTTGTTTGGCGTTGACTATATACTTGATAGTAGGCAACTTTCGAGGGCTCATCAAATGCATAATCTATCTGAGAGCACTACAACTTGTTAGATATATCACAAATGTCAGTATTTTGTGCAGGTAAACCGACAATATACTGAATGTATAATTCCCTCTTCAAGTTTTCGATGTACACCAAGTATTCACAAGAAATAAGCATATCACAAAACATGTTCATATGGCGGATCAGAGAAAGTACAGCGTTGCCAGTTGAGTCGGACAGTAAAATTCCTCCAAATTTAGAGAAAATCCTCCAGTATGGCAACCCTGTTGAAGCACTACCGAGCCGCTTTCCAGTCAGTGTTGCCAGAAGAAGCGGAATTCTGCTACTCGTAGCGGCGGAATTGGATTTTTTGTTAAAAGTAGCGGAATTTTGCAATTTAGGTACACATGATGGATATTTTTACCAGAAAAAAAGAATTGAGTGCAGTTAGTAACTAGATCTAAATACAGATCTTTCCAATCGACAGTGGTAACCACCGGTCGGTAATTCTTATTCAACGGAGACACGTATACGTGGTAGTAGGTGGTAAGAACACAACCTGTGAAGTGTATTTCCAAAGATATGTCTAATAATTTTAACATTTGCCACGTGGTAATGCAGATGTCGAGTGGACATTCTCATATATGGAGATAATCAAAACAAAGAAAAGGAATCGTATTTTACCTTCAACTTTGTTCGCGATACTTATCAAACTGGATACAATACATAAAAATGTTGCTGCTTGGACTTCGAGTTCGGTGAAAAACATTTTAAAAAATACAAAAATAATTTATATAGTATAGAGAGAACAGAAATGCAACAATAAGAATCTGATACAGACAGTGACTAAGTTTAAGTAACTCAAAAACTTCAATTTTTTTATGCAAAACAGAAATGGCCTTTAGTCATATGCTTTTTATTTTTTTGTTTCCTGTGATATTTTTTTAATATGACTGCGTGATAAATGTTCTGTTGTTTGACAGTTATTTGTAATATTGTATTGGTTTTTATAGTTAAATGTTTTTTATTACAGTTTCTTATGTTTTATCACGCTGTTTGGTTTTTGTTTTTCTTTTTTGACACAACCTGTATAATAGCGGAAGCGGAAAGTAGCGGAGTTTTTCGATATCAGTAGCGGAATTTTCAATGTGGGCTCTGGCAACACTGTTTCCAGTGCTTTTGAATTGAAATGTGCACGGGAATGCGACGATAAAGACCTAAGCTGTTTGATGTTTTGCTTTGACGTTTATAATTTATATCAGACTGTCAAATAGTGAAAATATAAACACATTTTGCCTTTATTTTCAAAAGCATTGTCAGACTATCCAATTGGTGTCTGATGATGCTGTTAGAATGATGACGCAACACGTTTTTATTGTAATGTTTTAGTGTTGACCTGTTGACATTCAAAATTATTTGTGTCTAGTTATAGATAAAGCCCACTACAAGCACAAATGTACCTTGTCACTGACATAACCTAACAATCTTGACACATTGTCATTTTCGTTATCACGTATCCCCACTATTTCGGAGCGTGTAACACTCTAGACTCTAGAGCACTGGAACGGTATTGGCAGGTGAGTAGTAGATTATGTGGTAGTAGAGGTCGAGAACTATCGATAGTTTGGACTAATACGACGATATTATTCGATAGCTCTAGCCATTCGAGATTGAACACTACTGTGAACCTAACCATAACCCTATTTTATGGTTTATAGGTGTATAAAAGAAAAACCTAAAGATGCGATTCCACCAGTGTGCTGAACTGTGCGGCACTCTAATGCACAGTGTACAGCACAAATGTTTCTTCTGGTCGACTCACTCACGCAAACAATAGCAAATGGTGCGCAAACATTTCGGAAACGTTCGCGAACATCAGTTACTTTTGTGCGCGCGCACATGCAAGCAGTGGACTCGCGTCGGCGGGTACATACTTGTTGTTCGCGAACTCAGTATTGCTCCCGCTCCTGGAGTGAAAACATTTGTTTGTGCGCGCACTTCTTTTACGAAATTGAAAATGGACTGGACGAATGATAGGATTATAAAATTTATTCAAGCAATTGAAAATTATCCTCTTCTATGGGATTCCAGTCACACTGATTATAAAAACAGAAACAAAAAACACGACGCCACTCAAGAGTTGGCTCAAAGTTTCAATTGTGACTCGACTGAGGTAATGAGAAAATGGAAGATTATTTTGGCTTGGTACCGAAGAGAAAAGAAGAAAATAGCGAATTCAAAATCTTCAGGTTCTGGGTTTTCAGATTTATTATTTGTTATTTTATATTGTTATCACAACTACAGTTTTTAACGCCAAGATCCGTTTCAAGATGTAATGTTACTTTCTTTTGCAGTCGTGCTAACACAAATTTGATTTTGAAATCACCTGAAAGGGTTATGTGTTTGATTTATAATAGTATTTGTAAGTTTTGTGACATATTTTATGTTCTATTTCGGAGCTAAAATGTGTTCTGTAGGAGGGCCTTAGATAGTTTTATAAGTTAGGCTTTTGTAATATTTCTAATTTAAGATTTTGGCCTATAAATGGAATATTATCTGATGGGCAATAAAAGCTATAAATAAGCCTTATTGAAACAGGGACACATTTTCTGTAGTTGGTGTCTTGCTTTGCAATATGAGGACTAAGTGCATTGACTAGCAACTCAAAACCTTCACACGATATACGAGTAAACTTTTTAAATCCACTTAAGGGATCTGATCGCTGCAGAAAAGGCCTCACCCCTCATCGTGGTTTTCTTCTTCGTTTCTGTTTAAGCAGACTACCTATTAAAACACAAGCTGCAGCACAAAACACTACGTATTCCTGCCCATCCATATTAAGAACTGAAGTTAGTGAGAACTTTGCTTGGTAAGCATGTTCGTGCACAAGTGTGCTACACTGTACGCTTACAAAAGTTATGCACTGCTTTGCCGGTGGACACAGAAGATAAATTCGATACCACTGAGCACATTCAATGCTGGAGTTTCACACAAAATGTTTGTAAACAAATGTGCTGAACACTATTTTGGTGGAATCGTATCATAATAAAAACCGTGTAACGTGTAGTAAAGTACAAAATAAGAGGAAAAGTGAAAAGTTAAAAGGACGTGGTCGTGGTGTTAAACATTTTTGGAGCCATTTTCAAACAAACACAATTTAGTATATAGTACAATACAACTATCTTGGATATTTGTAACAATAGAAAGATTCTTTTTAAACAGACGTGAGAAGTATGATTATACTTGTGTTTAGTAGAAATAGTTTGTAAACAGGACTGTCATTTTAAGGCAACAATCAGAATAATGCTGAACCCCAACCAAGTACCTCAAAAGAAACATCTGAATCTGAAAATCTCCAAGGTAAAGCTGAAGTGTTTGTGAATGTGAAGACTTCCAGAGAAAGACATTCAAATTCTAAAATGAAAAGAAAGCGTGTGTCAGCTGTATGGGACTATTTCAATCCGGCGATTGAAAATTAGCTAAGTGTATTAAATGTGGAAAGGAATACAAAACAAGTGGCAACACAAGTTACATGCGAGATCACTTGGATAGATATCACCCGAAAATAACTAGGTAAAATAGTCAGTGTTTTGGAAGGTAAACATAATATAAAAATCTTGCTTTTATTTATTTCATTGTATTTTTTTAGGTAAGCGGCAAGGAGTTACCCCCTATGGACGAATGTGCCATTAAATATCTATGTGTTCGAGCGACCTCAGTAGAGAGCGAGAGAAGCTTTAGTGCTGCAGGGCAAGTCATATCAGATAGGAGATCCAGACTAAAACCAGCCAATGTTGATAAATTAGTATTTTGTATAAAAATAACAGTTTGTAGATGTTAGAAAGTAAATGATGTATAATAAATCGTATAATCCTTATTTTTTTAACATAATATTCAAATTGTTTCATTCCGCAAAATACTATCGGAAACTATCGATAGTTTATGCCTTAACTATCGATAGTTCTCGACCACTAGTGAGTAGCTCCGAGTAACACAAATCAGGCACTGGAAAGCAGCTCGGAAATGCTTGCACTATCTAGCATGCGGTACTATGACGTCAACTTTCGAGGTCGTTTTTACTGCACGAACAGCATAGCTGTCGATTCTCATGGTATATCGACTCGATGGTTGAAAACATGACGTAGTAGTCTGTGACGTGACCACGAAGACTAGAGATAGGAGGTTAAACTGCGTAAGGGATGTGTAATGTGTATATTAATTTGTATTCGTATGAAGTTAATCCTGCCGCCAAGGATGGTGTAGCTCTTGGGTTTCTAAAGGGTGTAGAACGTGGCGGCGCAAAGCGTCTGCGTATTGAAAAATATCAGCTTAAATTGCCACGATCTTTATGTGCATTTGCTTCTCGTTTTGCCATGCTTTGTAGGTTCATTACTCTGGGATTTACTTATGTCATCTGATAATTATGCTTGCAACTCGTCCAGCAGTCAAAATTGGAGCTGTTTACAGGATCAGAGAGACATACCACATGCGCAACACCTGAAATTCATTTGCTGCGCAGTGTACCTACCAAGTCACTTCATCGTCGACATTTCTGACTTCACCCCCCGATGAATTTGACCTTCTATCTCTAGTCTTCATGGCCGTGACCCAAGCTACATTTCGCATTTTAATCCGTTATTCCTAGTTCCATTTGTTTAATGATTTTTTCAAATGCACGAATGTTTTTATGCTGTTAAATGTCACACTATTATGGATGCCCATAAAATTCCGGAGTGTGTCTTTTTAAGGTATCATAAAAGTAGATGTTCACATGGATAAATAAACAAGTTTAAAAATCCCAATTTACGAACATATTTAAGCTGGTAGCACTGCCGAGTCATTTTGTAACATTTGAAACTGCAATGTTGGCAACAAGATATCGAATTGCATTGTTGGAAATTTTTCCAAAATGGCCAATCTTTTCACAGATATTCTGTGGAATTTAGCAGTTTTCTGAAATGTGCATTTTTTACTAGTCCTCCGGGCATTTTAAGCATTAGTTAAGAAAACTGTGACTTGGGGCTATCAAAAATCTCTTCGCGGTTTGCATCTTCCTCGTAACTTTGTGCAATGGTAGTTTTTAAGTGGCCAACATTCTGTCGAAGATAAGAACATCTGATGTTTTCGCACAGAAGTTAACTCGGATTTTATTGCATCTATAAGATAAATCCAGCGAAAATGCGTTAATCTAAAGTGTTTTGACGTGTAAAATTTAAGTTTCTTTGATTTTGGACAGTTTTTATTTGTGTAAATAGTGCCATTTTGAAATTTTATCCTGGCATCCTGCGATGGGTCATCAGATTTGCAGCCTATGAGAATCTGAAGAAAGTGTGATTGTTGCGAAACTACTACATACGTCTACATTTTTACTATAGTGAACTATAGCGAGTAGGCTAGCCAGCTGAGAAGTGCAAAATTTAGTCTTTCACTATTGATCAGTGACCTATTATTTTTGTTAATATTAAATTTACAGCTGTTTCAAATTTTAACAATGAAATGCGAGTAACACGAACTTCTGGACCAGGCAAGTACTTTTCAACTGAGCTTCTTCTTTACATGCCTATATTATTATTATTTTAATATGAATATTAATCAGTAGTCCTCAGAATATTATCCAAAATTGTATTGTGCACCTAGTGTGCCACATTTGCAAACTTTCAAAATTTGCTGAAACTTGACATGAATGTTGAATTATGAACTAATTGCTTCAGTTTTATGTCAAGAAATAATTGCTAATATAACAGTGTGGCTCTGCAACCTGAAAGTTATTGTAAATAAAAATGGTCAAGATAACTTGCTGTAGATCAGCTGTTTCAATTATTCGTTTCAGATATTTCTCAAAATAGAATTGCAAGCTATAAGAATGTATATTGAAAACATGTAATATTTTCAGAATACCATTTTGTAAAAATGAGTACCTTATAGCACACTGAAGCATCTTTCACTATCATGCATTCTCTTACTTTTAATGAAACTTGCCTAATAGCAGTGTGATTTTTTCATTTTGTAAGCTATGTATCAATAAATTTTATGTGAAGAAAAGTACTAATTCTGTTTTGTTCCATGCAAACTCTTGCAGTTGCAAGATGGTTCTGTTTCCTCGATTCAAATGAGTAAAATTACTAATTTAAATAAATGAAATATTCCTTGCCACATTCTTAACCTGTTATAATTTTGGTTTTTATTCGAGAAAACATGGTATTATGTAATATAAAAAAAAGCTGGTTTCAATTCGTTGATCATCCACTATCAAAACACCATCAAATGTATATCTGTAAACGAGGCAAAACACTAGACCCGTGTATGTGGTATTTCACAAGTATCTATCATGCTATGATGTCTACTGAGGTGAACAGCTGATCAGCAAGTGACATTTTTATGTTAGTCTGCAAAGTTGATTATAATGAATTGGGTGTAAATCTATCAAAAATATGTTTGTAGCGTCTCGTTTTTTGTATGCAAATGAACTTTTCTAAATAAAAGAGCTTTTAGCAAGTACAAAAGAATCTGTACAATACAAAAAACCAAAACAAAATATCCACCTGACATTGACAGATCCATCAGAACTATGTGTCCTTTGGTGATATGTTGAATCTTGTAAATATTACCAGATATCCAGCTGTCATTCTACCATGATGGATACTCGTAAAATAGGGTATAGTTAGATATCAATCTCTTGATGTATGGAAAATGATTTCTCGCTCCTGGGTGTGGCTTGGAGGGAAATACTTGGCACCTTATATAGAAAATTTGGTTACGAAAAGTTATTCCAAGTGCGAGTTTATACCCTATTTCACGAGTATCCAACATGGTAGAATGACAGCTGATTATCTAGTAATATCTGAACATTACCCATATCAGCATAGAACACGTACTTTTGATGGATCCGTCAACATCAGGTAGTCATAGCTGTATTTTGTTTTTTTTTTTTTTACACACTAAAGATTCATTTTCTACTTGCTAACAGCTCTTTTATTTAGAAAATTTTATTTGCATACAAAAAACAAAACAGTACAAGTTTTACTAAATTAACACTCGATTCATTACATATTGCCAATGTCGCAGACTAACACAAAAATGTCACTTGCTGATAAGCTGTTCACCTCAGTAGACGTCAAAGCGTGATGGATACTCGCGAAATAGGGATCTGAGTTGTTGAGTTTGTGGTGGATGTTATTTAAGGTAGTGTGATGGATACTTGTGAAATAGGAACCTTCAAATGCATTGGTAACTTGTAAGTTACTGATTATGCCATCAGAATAAAACTTGCATGAAAATTGATTTTCACACAAGACTGGTGGTTGCAAGAAATTGATAAGATCAAGGCTGTTTTGTTAGTATGCATGCATCTAATCAACATTTCTGTTGCTCTTGATTTTAGATACACCATGCAGGCAATGGATAAGATTCAAGTAAAAACTGAAACATCTGACCATCCAAAATATCCCTTTGGCTCTGAGATTTGTTTTGTATGCAGTAATCGCACTCATTCATTGTCCTACTATCTAAACACAAAACCAATTCCTGGAAAACCGAAGGAACCATATTTTCCTTTTTTGGAGTCTCATGAACCACCTGCAGGTAATTTTTGATATATTTTTAGATAAGCTCTAAATAGTGTTTTCCTTATTCTAAATATCCTCTTCCTATTATCATCGCCTCTTTCTTGTTACTTAGTCAGATTCTTTATTCAAAACATTCTTCTTCATTGTTGGTTCCAGCTAATATTACTAATTTAAGAAACATCTAAGTAATTTAATGTATCTGGGCATTGCATATTTTATTACATTACTTATATACAGGTTGGCCCAACTGAAAGGTCGCACCCTTATTTGTGACTTTTCAGTAACTTTTGTACAATGAAGTTTATACAGGGTGGGCCATTTAAAGTGGAAGCATTTGTTTATAAAAAAAAGACATTAAAAAACATTGTTTGTTGTTCATTTAAAAAGTCTTCTGTTTTGATCCAAGGGGATTTGTTGTAATTACTTTTCACAAATGATATCGCGCAAATGGCCACCTCTGGGCTTGATAACCAAATGCGCCCTTTTTTCAGCGTTTTCCATCATGTTGGCCAATGTTTTGGCGGATATGGCGGCAATTTCTTGACGAATATTGTTCTTGATTGCAGCTAAAGTCCATGGCTTGTTAGCATATACCTTGGATTTCAAATAGCACCCACAAATAAAAGTCTGGTGGCATCAAATCAGGTGATCTTGGTGGCCAGTCAAAATCGCCACTTTTCGATATCAGTCGTCCTGGGAACAATGGTCGCAATAAATTGATTGTTGCTTGAGCTGTGTGGCATGTGATGCCATCCTGCTGGAACCAGTAATCGTCCATGTCATTTTCACAAACAATTAGCCTCAAAAAATTTGTTATCATGGCTCGATAACGCTCACCATTGACGGTTACCGCAGCTCCATCATCGTCCTCAAAAAAATATGGCCTAATGACCATATTCGCGCACATACCCTACCAAACAGTAACTGTTTGATCATAAAGAGGCTGCTGTTCGATTAATTGATGCTTTTCGGTAGCAATGAACAATTTTGTTTACTCATGCCTCCATGTAACGAAAAATGTGCCTCGTCGGACGGGATGATTTTACGCTAAAAGTCATCTTCATTTTCGGCCATTTCAATGCCCCATTTGGCAAAATCAAAGTGACACTGATAATCAGCTGGGTTTAATTGATGAGCCATTTGAATTTTGTATGGAAACATCTTCAAATCCTTACGAATTATGCGTCGGAGAGTGGTTCGAGCGATGCCTAACTCTTGAGAAGGATGACGACCGGATAGTGATGGAGTCTCTTCAACACTGGCTTGTACAGCTTCGATATTTTCATCGGAATATCTTGTTCGTTGTCTGGATAGGTGACTGGCATTACTAAGGCTACCAGTGTTATAAATTTTGCGTATAAACGTCTGATAGTGTTATCACCTGGAGCACTTTTGACTTTAATTTTTTATGAAACGCACATTTAGTTTTCAGTTATTTTGAATGTACAACTGAATAACCAGCGCGTTGTTTTGGTGTGTAATGTTCCATAGTTAAAATTGTACTGAAATGACGCTTCCAACGCTGTATGTCATTAGTCGATCTGACAACTAATGTCAAAGATATAGGATTGCTTCATGCTTCCACTTTAAATGGCCTACCTTCACTATTATTCCAAGGACACGAAAGCTTAGTTTTTGAAGATCGGTCCAGTGGCGGCAGAGAAAAAGGCCTGAACAAAAAAAAATAAAAATCGCTCTAACTTCGTTTTTTGACGTTTCAGAGGATAGTGGTCATTCTTGAAAACAATTTTAGAGGTAAAAAAACTTGATGGTGGGGGTTGTTAGGGGATGGGGAGGCTTTATCTCAATTTTTTGGTGCTGATACATTTATACACTCCCAACATTGGTAATTGAACGCACCGATTAGACATTATTCACAGATCATGTACTTTAACCCTAAAAACTTGGAAAAATATTCTCGTGAGATGGATCGCGTACATATCGGCCGCGGCTGCTCCTGGTGTCGTGGGCCGACCGAGACGACTGTTCTGTTATGAAATCACACGTATTTCTGCCGAGCAACATTATAGTGTTTTCTATGCTCTGGTCGCGCTACCACGGTGCCACGTCTCCCCGAATTAGGTATCGGGAAGAGGCGACGTTTCCAGGTACACTACTGGTAGGACAGGAAAAGAATGTCTATGTACTAATTATATGTACCTGTTTAACTTACTTTTTTCTCAAAGGGTCTAGTTTGTTCTGAACATATTCCTTTATGTACTGATGTGGGCGTTGGTAGTGAAGTATAGAGTTAACCTACTTAACACCATTTTTCAAATTGGAAAGTCCTATGTATGGCAATATGACTACAAAAAATGTTTTCGTGTATATTTTGGGCCGACAACGTTATTGGTCCTTACGTTTTCAATTCGGCAGCCTGTATAAAGGGCGGCAGTTCATTCATACCATATTCCATACAAATCTCCGTTCATGGGTTTTCCAAATAAAAATAAAATTTCGTAAACTCAAACTCAAAACTTGTTTTCGGTAAATGATTTTTACTTCCCACGGCTCCCGGCGGAGAAGTATTGGAATCGCGAAATTTTTCGTAAATGAGATATGTTTTCTGGATCTATATGACATGCACAGCGTGGCGCAGAGGAAACGCGTGTTTTCTGAGTGAATAGTATTTCGCAGAGAGAAGTGAGTTGGCCTTGCCTCACCGTCAGCAGAAGGGGGGGGAGATACATGAGCCCTTCTAGCAATAAATAAATGCCTGTCTACTGAGGTGAACAGTTGATCAGCAAGTGAGATTTTTGTGTTAGTCTGCGACGTTGAAGTATGAATCGGGTGTAGACCTAGTGAAACTTGTTTGAGGCGTTTTGTTTTTTGCATGCAAATGAGCTTCTCTAAATACAAGAGCTGTTAGCAAGTACAAAATGAATCTGTAGCGTACAAAGAACCAAAACAAAATACAGCTCTGACTACCTGACGTTAACGGATCCGTCAGAATATTACTAGATAATCAGCTGTCATTCTACCGTGATGGATTCTCGTGAAATAGGGTATTGTTCCATACCTATTGAATTTTTTCAGGTTATGTGCCTCGTTCAGATGGCGTCGTACCTGCCTGCTATCTCTGTTACACGTTACTTTTACAACAATGGGAATCATACGAGATGACCTCCCGTCCGCATTCGGAGCGACTGTATTGGTTGAAGAGAGTGGACAATGGACCATACACTGGGGCTGATATGGGCTTACAGGGTGAATATGCAGCTCAAATCTTAGGACTAAACAGTGATGGAATTGGAGTGAGCACTGGTCGGAGAGATGATGTGATCAAAGGGAAAATGATGGTTGGCAATAACTTGAGAACTCAGCAGGTGAGCAGCTGGTATTCTTTGAAAAGTATGTAGGTCTTTTTTATATCGAAGTAGCCGCGCAGGCAGAAGCCTAAATGCCGGAACATCGCGGCTGATATGATGATCGCAAAGAAATTTTGTTAATACGATTTTTGAACTGTGTAAGGTTAGTAGAACTGGGAAAAGCCTCCTCTTGTAGATTGTTCCACAGTCTCGACACCCTCGGGACTAAGGAGCGGTCGCATGGGCCAGTTCTGGATGTACGAAGTTTGACACGGTTAGGATGGGACGCCAGTCAGGCGGGTCTGTCTGGCTGCACATCGCGCGGCGGCATCATGGAAAAGAGCTCCGAGGAGCAAAACCCGTTAACGTAGCGGTAGAAAAGAGCTAGATCGCCGACGGCCCGCCGGTGCGAAAGAGCACTTATTTTTTTCAGGATATTGCGAGTGTTCCTCTCGAAACAGATGTGGATTCGAGTCACTCCAATATCCAAAATTATTTCTATTTACAGCACCATGTAAATAGAAAGTACGCTCATCCGAGAAACAAATATTAAATAACAGATCTGCATTGTTGATTAAACGTTGGAACATTAATTCGTAAAACTCCAACTTTCTATCTAAATCTTCTTTATTAAGCTCATGGACAAGCTTTATCTATAACGGATGAAATTTATTGTCTTTCAAAATTATTTGTACTGTCGAGCGTGTAAATCCTGAAGAAGTTGCCAGTCCACGAGTGCTTTGGGTGTTGTCAAGTGCTACGTGTCCCAAAACTTCTATTTCTGCGGTTCCCTTTCTAACTGATCGATTTTCTCCATGGCGATTAAGGCGAATATTAGACACAAATCCAGTTTCTTCTGGTACCCATGATATGTTTTGCCATGCATTCCATTATTATCAGTGTTAAGTTAGTCGAACTTTATTATCTGTTTAAAAATCTTTCTATGACATACGATGACACCGGCTGATGCTAAATGTTCTTGCTGGTACCTATGATATGATTTGCTGTGTGTTCCATTATTATCAGTGTTAAGTTAGTCGAACTTTATTATCTGTTCAAAAATCTAAAGTGTAATGTAATATCTTATTTTTGGATCACCTTGTATGCTCAGAGCTATAGATGAAAAGACGTCCGCCTAGAAATCAAAATTGATGTGTCCGAGCGTTTTACCCAAAATACAGGGTGTTCCTTAATGATATGAGAATATTTAAGGGTTAGTTTGCTTTATAAACTATGGTCCAAAAATGTTTCCTTACAAAAACTCGGGGTGTTGAAGTTTAAGGAAAAAAATGGAAATTAATTAATATTTTCAGACCTGCTTCAGATATTTCACTGATATTTAGTACGTAGTGAAAGTTAATAAAGTTGCATGTTTTTCAGTGCAAAAATAATTTTTAGCTTTAACAGTGGCGTGCGTACGGGTATTGACTTCGATATTTTTTTAAGAAAAAATGGTACGCCAATGATTTTTTGCCAAATAAAAATTATCTTTATTCTCCCCGTTTAATTTAAAACAAATGATCTCTCTTGAATTGTTTTCCTTCGATGCGCCATTTAAGAGTAAAAAAATAAAAACCGTTCTATTGTCCGAGAAAATTAATGTAATAATTGAAGAATGCAATTTAGCAATAAATATCTAGTTGCTCTGGAATGTGTCACTGGCTTTGGACATCTGACAAGTGTCTGTTATTCAAATCTGTTCGCTGTGGCATCTTTTTCATTATTTAATATCTTGTTAATAATGGTGAATTATTCAAATGCAGAAATGGCGGAAATGCGTTACGTATATGGCCTTGCCGACGGTAATGGTGAGCAAGCCAGACGGATTTATCACCAGAGATATCCCGATCGTGCTTTGCCAGATAGTCGAACCTTTTCTAATATTCATCGTAGTCTTGTTGAAACTGGTTCTGTCCGAAAAGGAACATCTGAAGGTAGACCTCTAAGTGTGAGAACACCTGAAATTGAGGAAGCAGTGCTGCACGAAGTTGAAGAACATCCTGAAGCGAGTACGATTAAGATCACTAGACACTTAAATACTTACCAACAAATTGTTTGGAGAATTTTAGTGGATTTTTTGTTATATCCTTACCATATTTTAAGAATACAGACATTACTTCCCATGGATTTTCCAAGGCGTGTGACCTTTTGTCAGTGGTATCTTCAAAAAATTACCCAAAATCCGCAATTTGAATCAATGATTCTGTTCACGGACGAAGATAATTTTTCTCGAAATGCAATTCAAAATTTCCACAATAATCTTTTGTGGGCAGAAGAAAATCTCTATGTCGTAACCGAAACCCATATCTAACACCAATTTTGGTTAACGTATGGGCAGGAATTATTGACAACCACTTTATCGGCCCATTCTTCTTGCCGGGACGACTTGACGGACAGCCTTACCTCAATTTTCTTCAACAACAGTTGCCTTTGCTGCTTGATGATGTTCTGTTAGTAATAAGAAACAACATGTGGTACATGCATTATGGTGCACCAGCGCATTTCAGTGTAGCGGTTCGTAATTATTTACAAACTGTTTATCCAAATCATTGGATTGGCCGCGGTGGGCCCCAAGAATGGCCACCAAGGTCCACATACCTCAACAGTTTAGATTTCTTTTTGTGGGGCTATCTTAAGACACTAGTGTACACAAATCCCATTAACACTGTAGAGGAATTAAGAGAAAGAATAGTTGCAGCTTGTGATAGAATAAAAAATACTGCAGGGATATTTAACGAAACATGCATACTAAGTGAAGGGGGCCATTTTCAACAATTTTTGTAATCATTTCGTTGGTTTTAATGTTATGTTTATGTTGTCAGTTGTTGTTGTTCATTACCCGTAATGTGTTTAATTTTTCAAATTAAATTAATAATAATTTTGCAAGTTAGACAATCGAACGGTTTTTATTTTTTTACTCAAAAATGGCGCATCGAACGAAAACAATTCAAGAGAGATTATTTGTTTTAAACTGAACGGGGAAATCAAAAATAATTTTTATTTGGCAAAAAAACATTGGCGTACAATTTTTTTCTTAAAAAATATCGAAGTCAATACCCGTACACACGCCACTGTTAAAGTTAAAATTTATTTTTGCATTGAAAAAATTCCAACTTTATTAACTTTCACTACGTACTAAATATCAGTGAAATATCTGAAGCGGTTCTGAAAATATTAATTAATTTCCATTTTTTTCCTAAAACTTCAAGACCCCGGGTTTTTGTAAGGAAACATTTTTGGACCATAGTTTATAAAGCAAACCAGCATTAATTTTTCATGTAGATTCACACCCTTAAATATTCGCATATCATTCAGGAACACGATGTATACCAGGAGAGACACAAATTGGGGTGCAACCTTTTCGTTGGGTCACCCTGCATTTACAGAATGTTGTTTACTGTAACCGTGTTAATCACAAAGGTGATCTTCTTCAGTACAATGACAATATATTTTATTTATGTCTTTTATGTAACAGTTTGTTTTTTTTATTTTCATTATCACATTCCTATACAGTGTGTTACGTAGTTTGAAAGTGACATTATGTCGTTTTTTGACAGTATGTAGGATTTTTATAACATTATGTAGGTTTTCCTACAGACCGTCAACTTGGAACTAGCTGTTGTTCACTTCATGGCTATCTGTCGTCTTTTAATGCATCAAAACGCCAAAATCTGTAAAACAAAAAAAACGCACAACTCGCCCAGAACTGTTGTCGTAACAAGTACATTGTTTGGATCTGAAGCGCGAGAAATACTACTTCGACATCTAAAGGGGGGTGTTTGTCCTGTGAGAAAATAGTCACAAGAGTTTGGACTTGAGATGACAAAACAGAATACCTACGCATCGGGAAATACCTGGATTAACAACTCACGGTGCATTAGTTGGGTGGGATAATACCAATTAGATCTTCTTTCAAGGATATTCAATCAAATTGGGTCACAGTTCACAGAACTAAACTGGTGGACAGTTGTTTGCAACATGGACAATTTTATCCAGGATGGCCCTACAAGGCACTAACATTATTGTTTAAAATAAGTGTTGCTATCTTGCAAAAAGTTCGTTCGTGTCAAATAAATAATTTAGGTATTTAACTGGTCTTCAAAATTTTGTTTTCTAAAACGTTAGATATTGTTAATGTTAGTCAATAAATTCTTTGATGTTGTTTAAAAATTCAATAGAGTCTATTACCTATTGGAAAACATCTCCAATGAAGACGCGTACGCCAATGCTGGATGAGAAAGATAAAAATTCCAGATAAAAGATAAATAGCAGTGTTGGCCAGCATCATAGCATTTTGAACAATATTTTTTTTTCAAGTTATTAGCACGTTTTACCAATCCAAAAAATGCTTTTGGTGTTACGCCACTGGAATATTCCATATATTAAGAGTAGTAACTTGGATTTGTTCATTAAGCTGTTTAATCGTATAGTAAAATTCACAAATTCGTTTTAAATTACTAATGTCAAAGTAGTAAATTTTTGCATGCCACTGAAGGCAGTAACGTTCAATGAGTGCTTCAATCTTTTCTCGGATGCAAGAAATTCCACTTTATGCAACAGTATGAGAAAAAATACCCATTATCAAGGGAAACCCCAAAGAAGTCCGTTTTTATCGATAAACTTAACACTTTTAAAAAATTGGATAATGAGTTATATAAATTCAGAAAAATTTGAGATTGTTTTTAAGATAGTCCAAAGATCAAAAAGATGCATAGAATTTCCAAGATCAAAAATTGAGAATCTGGAATAGCTTCAAACTTTGCTAAAAACATGACTTCCGAAATATACCGATCGAACCCTATACGTGTTCTCAAAGAGTTGGTCAAGAACCTACCGAATACCGCAACTCGATATCTCTTTCCGTTCCGAAAATATCGAGAGTTGAATTTGAGTATATTTTTCCATGTTGCAAAGCAACTGTCCACCAATGTAGAAAGATAATTGTTGTTTAATTTTATATAGGCTGATTCCTTTTGTAATTGTTATCGTGTTTATGTAGTATTGAGACTTCCTCCAATTTAACCCTATGTCCTGCTTCCCGCACATATTCGCATAGTACCGATTTTGAGATTTCTTGCTTTGTTAAGGTGCCCAGCCGCAGTACCTCTACCGAAGTACCACCGTCTTCGGACATGTCCGAGAGTGCCCTGGACCTAACCCATCCAACAAATCCGGTCGGTGTCCCTGTAGCCACGCCCATCCAGTCGCTGCCTGTTTACCAGCACAGCCAGAGTTCCAATTCGTCCACAGGCACCGACATCCTGGATCTCAGCATGCCAGATAAGAATTCCGTAACGGAGGTGTGTTATGTATGCGGTGATGAGTTCAAACGGGGCAGTTTGGATTACGTGTTCAGCAAGCAGATTGCAGACGGCTCTGGCAAGCCTTTCTTTCCTAGTCTTATCGAGCATCCGCGGCCCAGTAGAAGTAGGCCCATTGACTCGCAGGGTAAGATTTTTCTTTGATAATCAGGGCTCGAAAATATGATATACAAGATCTGTCGCAAAGTCCACAGGGCAAAGAAAAAAATGAACAAAAATTTTTTGTTTCTGTAAATCGAGTTTATTTTAATCAAAATTTTCTTCATCATAGTTAATATGTTACAGCGATTTGCACGGACCAAAAGATTTTCGAATGATGAGTTTAGCTCATTGACCGGGATGTCCTTTAAAATGGTCGTCGACGCCTTTTGGATGGCCTCTACGCCTTTTCATGGCCAAATGTAGTTTACCGAACAGAAAATAGCCACACGGTGCCATATCAGGTGAATATGGGGAGTGGTTCATGGTTAAAATGGCATTTTTTGTCAAAAAATCGGACAAGCGTCTATTGATGAGACGGTGCATTATCGTGCAACAAGTGCCAGCTTCCTTCTTCGCAATATTCTGGCCGAGCATGACGAATACACGTCAGCAAACGCCTCATAACAGCAAGATAACACAGCATCAACCGTTTGGTCCGGTGGAACGAATTATTAGTGAATAATTCCCTTCGAATCGTAGAAAATCAACATTGTCTTCACTTTGGACTTTTCCAAACGGCTTTTTTTGACGCTTGGTTTCGGAATCGCATTGAAAACACCAGGTTTCGTCACCAGTCACAATGCTTTAAAGAAAGTTTTTTCCGTTTTTGGTCTCGTTAATGATGTCTCACACCTTTCTAACGCAATTCTTGATCAAAATACGATTGATTGAATCTAGAGATATTTGATTCCATTTCTATGTATCTCATTTTGGATCATTTTTAATATCTAATAAATTCACGAATTTTTTCAACGGTTTTTGGCGTAATCACAAATTATGGCTGGCCAACATGTTCGTCATCTTCCAGCGACTCACGACCGCCTTTGAATCTTGAAAATGGTAAGAGATACGAAGTTGCTGAAATGGTGGCAAAGTTGCGTATTTGGGTAACCAACAAAATAGCACTTAGAAAATTTCGAAATCCAAAGTACTTCCGAAGAGAGGCGGAAAAACCCTAATGTTCCTAAAGTCGTTTTAATTTTTTTCTTACTTTGTTTGTAGGAGTAGTAGGGATTTCAAAATAAATTGCACATTAACATTGACACTTTTTCTCCTCTACAAGAAGGCATAATGAGAATTTTGATATGACGTTCGTCTCTTGTCATCCAGCATCTACTTTATTTTTCCCTATGGACGCCATATCGGGTTTTTGCACAGATGAAGAGTTTTCCATAGATGTATAATACATCATACATTGACATTGCGAAACCTTAGTTATTTATCAGCTTTGTTTCGCCTTTTAGATTTCTCCCAAAATCATTTTTATTTCCGATAATAGGTGACGCTACTTGTATTGGATATCTTTTAAAAGTCCAGGCGACAGATCTTGTATATATCTAGACAACATATATTTTCGAGCGAATAGAGAAAAATCATAATAATAAGTTATTTCAAAGTTCATTATTGCTATATTTAAGGAAAAAATCGGTACAATCTGACAAGAATAAACAAAAATCACGATTTAGTTGAAACAATCGTGATTTTTTGCAACAGTGGTTGTCTCAGCAGTATGTGGAAATGTTTTCTCGAATAGAGGTTTGGTGGCTCTGTAATTGATAGACTTGTATCCACATATTTCTAAGTCCTAATGTTTTTTGGACAGAGCCTTCAGATGATAGGTGTTTACATAGTTTGCATGCTTCTTCGCATTCAAAATTCCAGAAAATTTGAAAGAAAAAAAATTTTCTAGCATTTTGGAGTGTGAAGTTTGCTTTGAAGTGTGATTACCAAATTTTCTACGTTATACAGGTCGAGTTCAAGCATGTATAGACTGCCAACAACACCTTGTCAAACAGTGGCAAGTATTCCAAGCACAAGGTGTTCCGCATGCCGAACGCAACTATACTTTGAGGAAAAGGCAGAGCTCTACATTAGATACCACCACCTTCGTTTGTTACACATGCGCATTGGAATATCCATCTAGCAGTATAAGGTAACAAAACTTTTGATAGAGTTAGAGATAGTTTCGTTAGTCGATATGCAAAATGAAAAAGAATTCATAGGAAATGTGCCGATGGCATGTTAAAAATGATGGAGGGTTGGACTGAAAAGCTTTCATTTTATCTACACTGATAAAAAAAAATTAAGGGAGAAAGAATAAATTTAAATTTTTCTGTGGTTTTTGACGGGTTCTGTGAAAAATGGACATATCTAGACTCAACAAAGCATTTTGAAGCTTCAAGATTCTAGTTTTCAGGTTTTTTAGCCAGCAGATTTTAGGAGCAACGGTTCTCATGCAATTCTAACAGATTGTGCAAAATTTTTGCCTTCTTTTAGTCCACTGGCTTGAATTTTTTTTGTTAGGCTATATGCATCAGATAGCCCGTTTATTGAATTTCAATGTTCTGTTTTAAAAATCCCAATACGATCCTTTTGTCATCGGCCACTGATATCTCGGTAACCAGTGGTCGCACATGGAATTTAAGGGTGTTTCCAAAAATTGAAATAAACCTCCTGTAAAATTTGATTGCAATCTTTGAGGATTTTTTCCTTGGTATTGATTTTAAAAAACACTTAACAGCAAATAACACGAGACTTATAATAGTGGCTGAAAATGCTCTCCTTCAACCTCAATGCAAAGATTGTCGTAACATTGTTTGCCGAAATCTTTGGAATATTCCCAGTCTAGGCCTTACCTGATCACATGAATCTTGTATGCGTTGGGTTAATTCCTCTTCAGCGTTGTCTGGAGTTTTGTAAACGAGGGACTTTGAATGCCGCCAAAGAAAAGAATCTAACGGATTTAAAGCTAGTGACCTGAGTGGCCATGACTGTGGACCTGAGCGCTCGATCCAGTGTTAGTCAAAGGTTGCATCCAAAAATTGGCGAGCTACTAGGCTGAAGTGAGGTGGAGCCCCATCGTGCATAAACCATATTGCTCCTCTTCCAGCAGGACATTTCCTAGTAGTTGAGGTAGAATAAATTCTACAAAATGACGATACTGTTGACCATTTCATACCGGGGGTAAAAAATGAAGTGCAATGAGATAATCACATACAGTACCAATCCAAACATTCAGGGAAAACTGTTGTTGATAATTAAGTTCTGTAACCGCATGGGGATTTTCTTCAGCCCTGATATGATGATTATTGTTAAAGTTGCTAAAACATTCTGCTATAATTTATGTAGGGATGGGGGTATTTTTCACCCTTCTCGAACTCGTTAGAGTTTTTTCTTAGAAGTCAAACATTAGAACGTCTAGCAAAACATGTGTTCCAAATTTCATTCAAATCGGACATCGGTTCCAAAAATATCTGAAAATTGTTGTTTAATAAGAAAAAATCGACTTATTTTGAGTCTAAAAATAAATGGTACTGCTATGTCCACGGAATTTTGGGACACCCTGCATAATAATTCTTAGTTTTCTTTGAAAACTTTTTGTTTACCAGTGGTGCTCGGTCCTCGCAAGGTTCGGACACCCTGAATAAGTAACTTTAAACATCCTCTTTATTTGAATAAAAATGTCTTGATACGTTATTTAAGAAATTCTATTTATTTTTTCATCAGATTATTGTACTGTTGTCCGAATGCTGAGAAAGAACCGTATTTCCCGTTCATCGAAACTCTTAAACCGCCAACGGGAGCCAGTCCCATCAGCCCCCAAGGAATGGTACAAGTGTGTTCCATCTGTTACAAGTCTATTCCGCAGAAGCACAAAGTTTTTGGTGGTGACGCTTTGATGAATAACGTAGGCGCAGCCAGTGGAGGTGGAGACGGCAACATTATCAAGGAAGTACGTACAAAACTATTGTCTTTTTAGTAATATTTCAAAATTCCCCATATCGACAGATGACACAATTTTGACGGATCCGTTAACGAGAGGTAGACAGAGCCGCATTTTGTTTGGACTTGGAACGGAAAGAGATATCGAGTTGCGGTGTTCGGGAGGTTCTTGACTAATTTTTGATCTCGGAAATTTTTCTATGCATCTTTTTGATATTTGGACTATCCTAAAAAAAGTAATTTCTGATATTTTTCGAAAGTTGGCTATAACTCAAATTATCGATTTTAAAAAAGTGTTAACCTTTATCCCTAAAAAGTATGGGTATTTTTTTACCTCGTACTGTTGCATTAAGTGGAATTTCTTGCGGCCGAGAAAAGATTGAATCATTCATTGAACGTTATTTCCTCCAGTGGCGTACAGTAAAAATTTGCTACTTTGACATTATGTAATTTAAGCCGAATTTATACATTTTACTATGCAATTAAACAGCTCAATGAACAAATCCAAGTTACTACTCTTAATATAGCGGTGTATTCCAATGACATAACACCAAAAGTATTTTAATTTTTCAAAATGCTTTCCAACACTGCTAAACATCTTTTATCTGGATTTTTTATTTTTACTCATTCAGCATTGGCGTACGCGTCTTTATTGGAGGTGTTTTTCAATAGGACTATCAAATTTTTAAATATCAAAGAATTCATTGATTAACATTAACAACATGTAACATTTTAGAAAAAAAATTTTAAGACCAGTTAAATATCTAAATTATCTATTTATGACAAAATCGAACTTTTTGCAAAACAGCAACAGTTATTTTACACAATATTGTTAGTACCTTGTAGGGCCACCCCTCACCTCGATCACAGCCTTGCATCTTCGTGGTATACTTTCCAAAAGGTTATTAGATCAAGATGCTTAACTATCTCAAATGGTTCGTGTATTTTATTTGTATATTTTAACCTGGCCGGTTTATTTTAATATGTACTGTGTTGTATTTTTGTATATTGTTTTTGTGACTGTCCTATACTTCATATGTGTATTGTTTTTGTTTTTATTTATCTATTTTTGGAATGCTTTTGGTAGTTTTCAAGAAAGAGTACCTTGACGTGTTCTATGTCATGACAAATGATATACAGAACAAATAAAGATTATTTATTTATTTAATAAATTCCCGGGATACATTCTTCCACTCTTCCGGAATGACCACAGACAGCACTTCCTTTGTTTGAAGAGCATTTGGTCTTAATCACACTAAAAATTTTAGCCGAGACCACAGATGCTCAATTTTGTTGACGTTTGGAGCCTATGATTGCGGAGGCAAAAATGTTATAACCGTACGAGCTCTGTGCGGCCTGGCGTTATCATCAATAAAGACAAAATCCACCCCAAAATTTTATCTTGTGCAAAAGGTACAATAATATTGTTTATAATGTTGTCCCTATAACCTGTAGCATTGACTGTCCTGTTTGAAATGAAAAGTTCGGTTTTGCCCTTATGCATAAATCCAGCCCAAACAGTAATGCCACCTCCACCAAACGCCTCTTGTGGAGTCATGTTTTCTTAATCATATCGTTCCCCAGCTTGCCTCCAAACAAATACCTTACCATCAGAGTGGTATTGGCTGAAGCGTGTTTCATCGGAAAACATGCAATTTTACCACTGCTGATGCCAATTCACCCACTCTTGTGCCCATTGGTATCTGGCGACTCTATGATTGTTCAAGAGTCGGGTACACTTGGCTCGACGCCTTCCTCAGGGAGAAATGCTACTTTAAGAAAGTACCTAGCAAATTTTCTTCTTACAGTACGATTGGTTGCTATTATTCCACTGTGCCGCCTTAAGTTTTCATTCAAGGTTCTGGATGAAAGGGTCCTCCTTCGGGCTGAACTATACCTTATCGCATATCGCAAATATTTCATTTCTTATTTTAAAATGAAAAATTAGGATTTAACTTGCACGAAAATACCATTTTTTCTTTAAGGAACCCTCTGGTTGCTATTTTATAGAACTTCAAAGTTGCATTTTGGGTGGTAATACTGTGGTATAGAATACTGCTTTATAAGCTGTTTTTTCTTGTTTACACAAAATATTGCTCAAAATTATATGAATATAACATACACTGTAAATTACTGTGACACTGTTCATTGCAATAATGCAATTTAGCATTATTTTCATGATGAAAATAGTTCATTGTTAAGCAGTCATTTCTTTTACTTGCAAATAAATATTCCCATCACTACACCACCATCACTATCATACCCTCTCTAGTTGCGATGTTGCCAAGTCATGGATAGTAATATACCTCAATTTGGTTTGTAAAATTCTTACACATATAAAGGGTGATTTTTTTGCTAGTATCTTTTTGGCTACACTGTTTTTGACAGATGACGCGTGAATCGTGTCTTGTGTCATTGTCAAACTTGTTCAGTTTGGTCTATAATTTAACCATGAATCGACTTACGAACGAACAACGCTTGCAAATTATTGAATTTTACTATCAAAATTCATGCTCGGTTAAGAGAGTGCATCGAGCACTGCTTCCGGTTTATGGGCAATTTGTGTCGGCCTACTGAGGGAGCTATTCGGAAGCTTGTGACTAAATTTCGAACCCAGTTTACATTATTGCACATTAAACCACCAACACGCAGACGTGGAGTGAGGACTGAAGAAAATATTGCGGCTGTATCCGCCAGTGTTAGTGATGACCGTGAAATGTCGATTCGCCGCCGTTCGCAGCAATTGGACCTCTGTTACTCCACTACGTGGAAAATTTTGCGACAGGATTTGGGTGTAAAACCTTATAAGATACAGCTGGTGCAAGAATTGAAGCCACACGACCTCCCACAACGTTTCCCATTTGGTGAATGGGCGCTGGCAAAGTTGGAGGAAGATCCACATTTTTATCGAAAAATTGTGTTCAGCGACGAAGCTCATTTCTGGTTGAATGGGTACGTTAACAAGCAAAATTGCGGCATCTGGAGTGAAGACGAGCCAGAAGCATTGTAAGAGCTACCAATGCATCCCGAAAAAAACACTGTTTGGTGTGGATTATGGGCCGGTGGCATCATCGGGCCGTACTTCTTCAAAGACGACAATGGCCGGAACGTAACTGTGAATGGCGAGCACTACCGTGCGATGATAACAAACTTTTTTTGCCCAAAATGGAAGAGCTGGACTTGGCTCACATGTGGTTTCAACAAGACGGTACCACATGCCACACCGCACACGAAACAATGGCCCTTTTGAGAGGCGAGTTCGGTGAACAGGTTATCTCACGTTTGGGGCCCGTCAGTTGGCCGCCTAGATCGTGTGATTTAACGCCGTTGGACTATTTCTTGTGGGGCCATGCTAAGGCTAATGTCTACAGGGATAAACCAGCAACGATTGACGCACTGGAAGCCAATATTGAAGCATTTATTCGTGAGATACCGGCCGATATGTTGGAGAGAGTGTGCCAAAATTGGACCTTGCGCATGGGCCATCTAAAGCGGAGCCGCGGCCAACATTTACATGAAATAATCTTTAAACGTTAAATTATATCGACCGTTCTATTGACTCAAATAAAGATTTAATCGTTTTTTCAAATTTTTTGTGTTTTTTTTTGAAAATCAAATCCTACACCTCTTAAAAAATCACACGTTACTAGCCCAAAAATGTGCAATCAGCACAGGATTGTCATGAAAATGCGAGATGCAGGTTTTACTGTACTAAATCCACCTCGTGCCCTACGATAGCGTTAGCTAAAGACACTATTTTGAAGAATGCCTTATGCCATTCACAAAAGTACTTCGGTTAATGACTATACTGTCAAGTCTACAGTCAATATTATTGTTACTTAGCAATTGCATGTTTGAGCTGTAGGTAGTTAGCATGAAACCGGAGAAACGTCCTATTTGCACGGAGAAGGTAATACAAAAAAAATACGAGATCGAGTCGAAATATATTTTTTTTTATATTCCAACTACCACGAAGGCCTACGGCCTAAACACCCATTGGGTACCGTGGGGCTATAGGGGGATACAGGGGAAAGGGGGAACGCCACACGGACCCTGGCGAGGGAACACGTGTGCATGCAACATGCACACATTCTGGCTCCGCCTACGAGATCCGCCGGGTGGTACCTCCACGTTCGACAGTCAGAGACCGTCTACCACCTACGGACAATCACAACATCCATAGCCAAGAGAAAAATTTCTCCTGGGACGGGACTCGAACCCGCACAGCGCACGGCCACTGATCAGGAGACCGAAGAGTCTACTACTGCGGCCACCGCTGCTGCCTAAGCGGGAAGTTAAAAATTCGATAATTTCAGTTGTAGTCAACTCTTGAAAAATTTCCAAGATCAAAAATTGAGAATCTGACAGCCCCAAAGTTTGCTAAAAAAACCTGACTTCTTTTGCTCACCGCGTATAAGTGGATAAATAAAAGAAATATACCGGTCGAACCGTGTACGTGCTCTCAAAGAGTTGGTCAAGAACCTCCCGAAAGTATCGAGATTTGAATTTGGGTAAAATTTTCCAGGTTGCAAAGCAACTGTCCACCAGTTTATATTTATTGTACACAGAGTTTTTTCAAATGTAAAGCGTTTGATATATTTTTTCAGTATCACAACAGTGGTACCATATCAAGGCCTAGTACAGCTAACAGTGCCAGCTCGGATGTTAGATACAGACCTTATGATATTCCAACAGGAGGTGTTACTGGGAAGAAAAAGCAGGCTGCATTAGAAAGTAGGCAACAAAGTATCAAGGTAAATAAAACATATAAAGTATTATTTCATAATGAATTATAGGTACCACTTAAGATGATATCCGTACGTAACCGTCCTTCATCGTTTAATAATCATTCCATTTCATTCAATTCTACAGGGTGTTCGAAAAATAGACGGCGATATTTTAGATGGTGATTCCTTGTTAAAAAATATGAAAAAAACTTTCTATAAACATCCGTCCGTATGCAATTTTCAAGATACAGTACTATCTTAAAAAATATTTACTCGATTCTGTTGAAATTTTTCATTATTATTTATTGTATTAAGAGGATAATTTAGCCCTGAATAGATTAAAATTATTAGGTTCAGTGGTGCCCCGAAGGTTTTATTGCATGTCACTGGACAAAATTGGTTTATTAATTTTTGCTAAAAAACAAATCTAGAAAAGAATTATTCACTCTAAAAAGGTTTTGTCTCGGTTTTTGTGATGGAAAATTACACTTTTGATGAAATGGCGAACTTGCATGTAATGTATGCACGTGCTTATATACTAAGTGACATATAAATCCGAACACCCAGTTTAAATGGTTTTATTTTAATAAAATTTTGTATAAGTACTTAATGAAGCATAATAAGTAAATGATAAAAATTTCAAAATGATTGCACTGCTTTAAAGCCCTTTGACCTTTAATAATGTGTGGATGCACCCTGATGTGCCACGCATTCTCCAACACGCCTAGGCATGCTTCTGATCAGGTGGTCAATGTCCTCCTGTGGTATCTCATTCCAGGCAACCACCAACTCCTCTCGAAGTGCTTCTAGAGTCTGAGGATGACGTTGCAAATTGAGCAATCTCCTACCCATCATATCCCACACGTGCTCAATTGGGGATAAGTCAGGAGATCTTGGTGGCCATGGTAACAGTGTGACATCATTATGTTGAAAGAAGTCTATTGTGACTCTTGCAACATGTGGTCGGGCATTATCTTGTTGGAAAGTTGGATCTGCCACGGTGTCAAGATTGGGTAAAAGATGGGGTACTAGAACTTCGTGGATATAACGCTGCGCGTTCATGTTACCTCTGATGAAGATTAAAGGTGACCTGGAACCATAAGCTATAGCACCCCAAACCATAACTGAAACAGTGTGATGAACATGTCTTTCAACAAAAAACTGTGGATTCCTCCTTTCACCACGTCGCCTTCTAACCCTGGCACGACCATCGTGCATGCTTAAACAAAATCGAGACTCGTCACTAAAGACAATACTGTTCCATTCCTGATCCCAGAGTGACCGTTGTCTGCACCACTCAAGGCGATTACGTCGGTGTTCTCGAGTTAAAGGGAGGACCCAGTGTGGCCGGTATGAAAACAAGCCAAAACTTCTCATTCGTCGGTAAACACTTCGCATGCCAATAGGTCTTCCGTGTTCTGCAAACCATTCATTTGCAATGGACCTGGTAGTGGAGAAACGGTCCCTTAAGGCCAATAATCTTAGGCGGCGATCTTCACGGTCTGTTGTTCTTCGGCGGCGTCCAGTGCCCCTTGCTCTTTGCGTACGGCCTTCTCGAAGCCATGCCTGATAACACCTAACCACAGTGTCTACACTTCTTTGCACTCTAACTGCAATTGCCCGTAAAGAAAGTCCAGCTTCCCGAAGTCCCACTATACGGCCCCTATCAAACTCACTAAGTTGACGAAATCGTACAGGTCTCTGTACTCTAGGCATCGTAACCGATCGTAAAGGATGTCAAGAACCAAAATCTGCCAACGTTGATTCTTTACTGCGGCTGAAATATTCATTTTAGAGAGCGTTAGTGAATTAAAAAAAGCAGTATAAAAACCGGAATGTCCAACTGATGAAAATTTTTTCACTTGTTATTTACAGTAAGATAAATACATTCACCAACTTTTATTAAAATAAAACCATTTAAACTGGGTGTTCGGATTTATATGTCACTTATATAATGAATTGAGGCGCTTGTATGCAGAAGCATTTCCCCAACGGCAACTTTCAGATGGTAAAACTTTTGAAAGCAGAGAGATTAGGGGAAAAAGATAGATTTTCTTGTTTTTTTTCCGTAATGTTTTTGACAATATTATTTAAGAAGTTTTGTCATTTCCGTCAATGATAGAGGCCGGCCGAGGTCCGTAAAAACGCCTGAATTTGACGAGGCATTTTTACGTACCGTGGAACAAAATCCTGGTATCATTACCAGGACTATAGCAACTAGATTAGGTGATAATAATTTCAACAGCACTGTGTGGCAGGTTCTCTTTGAGCAACTTTTGTATTCTTATCATGGCCAAGCATAATTACCAAGAGATTTTCTGCCTCGTTTACACTTTTGCCAATGGTATTACCAAGAGGTTAATAATAATCGGAATTTTAATAAAACCATACTTTTTGGATGAAGCAGGATTTCTGCGTGATGATATTGTTAATTATCATAACACACAAACGAAGTGAGATACGAAAAAAATACAAGAGGTAAAGAAGTTGTATTTTTAGATGCTTAATCGAATAACAAATATTAAAGTTTCAAAAAAGGCAGTGGTGTACATTTGTTTGCCAATAATATTTGCTAAGGTGCCCCCCGGGACGCCACAATACCCAATAATTTTAATATATTTATGGCTAAATTAGCCTCTTAATACAACAAATAATATTGCCAAATTTCAACAGAATCGAGTAAATATTTTTTAAGATATTAATAAAGAAATGTTTAAATCTATCACCCTGTATCTTGAAAACTCCGGACCCGGCTTAGAGAAACTTTTTTCCATATGTTTTAACAGGAAATCACCCTCTAAAATATCTCCGTCTATTTTTCGAGCAGTCTGTATGTAACGGGATCAGACTTTTGAGGGCAGGCTGATGTATCCTTATCGAGTACATCGAGAAACGAAAACCATTATCGTTTACAAAGTAAGATCCTCACTACTTCGGGACACGCATGAGGAAGCAAAATGTTGGGAAATAGATACCAGTATGTTTATATTAGGCACAGGGTAATGTCGCACCGCAATGCAGTCGGTATTTGTGAACGCTGGCCAAGCAGATTGAAAAGAACTTCTCACACAGTAGCCTTCCACCACTTACGTGTCAGGATGGAACGGTTGTTTCCGACTCAAAGGCCAAGGCTGAAGTGCTTGCCAAGATCTTTGCTGCCAATTCCACCATGGACGTCCTCCCCAACGCCCAAGTAGCGCCAATTCAAAGGATTCTCCACACTATGTGGGAGGTAACATTCAGGCATAAGACCGTAAGACGAGAGTGCTCCACATCAACAAAGCTTCTGATCCGGACTTGATTCCGGCCATTGTACTGCAAGGTGTGCATCGGAGGTTGCCCCAGTTCTTTCGCGTCTCTTCCAGATATGTTATGAATCCGGCACCTTCCCAGAAAACTGGACATTTGTCCAACCCATCCCAAAAAAAGGATCTAAGACCGACCCTTACAACTACAGGCCTATAGCTCTGCTTTCTGTTATAAGTACTGAACTACCTCGAACGTCACAGCCTGATTAGCGACCGGCAGTATGGTTTCCGGCACCAACGATCCACAGGGGACCTCCTAGCTTACGTCACGCAATTGTGCAGTAAACTCATCCAGTCTTATGGTGAGGCTCATGTCGTTGCTCTTGAAATTACGAAAGCATTCGACCAGCTGTGGCATGCTGACCTCTTATGCAAACTTCCATCCTATGGCCTCCCAGAAAAGCTTTGCAGATGGGTGGCTGACTTTATCTCTGGCCGCAAGATATTCATCGTAATTGATGGGTTCTCCTCTTCATCCCACAACGTCAACGCGGGTGTTCCCCAGGGATCGGTCTCGGCTCCGACACTGTTCCTCTTACTTATCAACGACCTCCTTTCCTGCACGATCAACCCAATCCACAGCTTCGCTGATGACAGCACTCTACATGCAGGAATTCAGAGTGACAAGCCGATCTCTGCCGCTGAGCTGCAAAAAAGAAGACTAGCGACGACTTCCTCTCTGACGAGAGACTTGGAGGTTATCACTGCTTGGGGACGCAACAATCTTGTACAGTTTAATGCTTCCAAAACACAGTACTGCACTTTGACGAACAAAAAGCGTCCTAGCGCTCAACCGGTTTCGTTGGATGGCCGAGTTCTGCCAAAGAGCCATTCAGTTCGGCTGATCGAAGTCCAGATCACCGAGGATCTGATCTGGCACGAACATATCTCGTCAATAGCGGCAGCTTCTGGGAAAAGGCTAGGCTATTTGTTTAGGGCTAAGAAGTACTTTTCTTCGCATGACATCACTATACAAGGCCTAGCCTCGAGTATTCTCACACGTTTGGGGTGCTGCTGCTCCGATTACATTATTTATGCTCGATGCTGTCCAGAGGAGGGCGGTCCGACTGATAGATGACTCTTCTCTAACAGAAAGTCTCGGGACCATTTCACACCGGCGGGCCGTCGGCGATCTACCTCTTTTCTACCGCTACACTAACGGGCTTTGCTCCTCAAAGCACTATTCCATGATGCCGCCACACGATGTGTCTGCCAGACAGACCCTCCTAGCTTTGGCGTCCCATCCTAACCGTGTTGAACTTCGTACAGCCAGAACTGGGCGATACGATCGCCTCTTTGTCCCGAGGGTGTCGAGGATTGTGTAACAATCTAGAAGAGGAAGCTTTTCTCAGTTCAACAAAATTTTTTTGGGATCATCATAGCAGCCGCGGTGTTCCGGCATTTTGGCTTCTGCCTGCGCGGCTGCTTCGGTATAAAAAAAATGTGTACTTTATTGAAATTTCTTTAGCTATGTGTTCTGTGTTCATGCAGCACAGTTTGATATTTATCGGGAAGGAGCATGCTTACTAGCATGATAATGTTCGGATAGCAATGAGCTTGCTACTTACGAAGAAGGAGAGAAAACATGAAGCTTCCATTGTGCAAATCCGGCTCGAGTATTCAAAGATCTTCCTTTACTACTATTCGCTATGAGCGAAGCAGGTGGTGTGGACCTGTCAAATCGAACGCTGCGCGCGATGTGAAATGATCAGGAACTCTTGATCAGCCGTTTTTGATGGAAAAACCGATTTTAGACCCTATTTTTTGGTAGCAAGTGAAAGAAATGGGACTAAAAATGTGGTCAAATATGAAATATCTGAAATATTCTACTATACAGGGTGTCCGCAAAGTTTGGAGTAGCATACAGAGTGGCCCAACGAAAAGGTTGCACCCCCATTTGTGACTCTCCTGATATATTTTGGGAAAAACGCCCGGACATAAATTTTGATTTCTAGGGGACGTCTTTTCATCTATAGCCGTACAATACAGGGTAATCCAAAAATAAGATATTGCGTTACATTTTAGAAACCTCCATTCTTTAAATTTTTATATGTTCCATGAAGTTTTTAGTAACTTTTGTATAATAAAGTTTATACCTATCTTTAATCGTTGTGAAGCTATTCGAGTTAAATATTATAATCATGGATACCAGCAAGAACATTTAGCATCAGTCATTGTCATCATATGTCATAAAAAATGTCTTTAATTTCAAATTGTCAAGTTACCTACCTAGTTGTGATAAATATTGAACAATGACTTATTCAAGCCGCAGAAATAGCAGATTTGGGACATGTAGCACTTGAAAACGCCCAAAGCACTCGTGGACTGGCTATTTCTTCAGGATTTACACTCTCAACAGTACAAAGAATTTTGAAAGACAATAAATTACACCCGTACAAGATACAACTTGTTCATAAGATTAATTAAGGCGATTTTTATAGAAGGTCGAAGCTTTGCGAATGAATGTCCTAACGTTTAATCAACTATGCATATGTTTTTAATATTTCTTTCACGGATGAGTGTACGTTCTACTCACATGATGCTGTAAATAGACATAATTGACGATATTGGAGTGACTTTATCGAGTGGCCGCCTAGATCTCCGGACCAAGGTCCTTTAGATTATTTTCCTTGGGGGCGTTTCAAAAGTTTTTAGTACGAAACCAGATTCCATTCAAGATCTTCGCCAGCGGATTACGGCTGAATATAGATAAATAACTCAAGACATGCTTGAAAATGTGAGGAATAGATTCGAACAAAATCTTTATTATTGCATGGATACCACTTTCGGCATTTATTACCACATTGACCTACCTCTTTATAGCAAATTAATTTTTAGTTTAACCTTGATGTGCGTGTAAACTCTAAGTTGCTTTTGTTTTTTTAATAGTCGGACGGAGACTTGTTTATTAATTTTAAAGTCTTGTTACTATGGAAACTTTTTGCGATAAAATCCCTTATAATGATTTCTAGAATTTTATTATAATTTCATATAGCTTCACAAATTTAATATACAAAAGTTACTAAAAACGTCATGGAGAATCTAAAAATTAAAAAAATGGTGGTTTCCATTTAAAAATCTAAAGTGTAATGTAATATTTTATTTTTAGATTACCCTGACCTTGTATATTAACAATGTTAACCGTCAGTTTTATATAGCCATGCTAAATGGCAACTTTGGCCGTTTTACATCGTGCCGCGCTAGCAGTAGAGGATTAGATAATTGTGTTATCAATAGATAAATTGATAACTGGACTTTTCTTGTGTATCTACATCTGTTTCTATGGGCTCCAAAGCAAGGCTGCTCCGATTTCGCAAACATCATTTATATTTAAGAAACAATAAGGAAAATAATCCTCACAAATTCTATTTTTATCTATTTGTATATACTCATAATAAAGTACATATAAATACGATGAAAAATACAATACGTAATTATACCGGGTGTGTTACAAATTCGACACTCACCATCGGGAAGCCGAAAACAATAAGAGATACGAAGTCACCGAAATAAGGGCAAATCGCCGCTTTTCTCCTCTACAAGATGGTATAATTAGAATCTCACTATGACACTTCGTCTCTTGTCCTCCAACACCAACTTTAATTATTGGACTTTTGCTCAGGTGAATAGAGTTTGTAATTCTGATTCCAAAAATATGTTATACATTGGCATTGTCAAACCTTACTTATTTCGACAACGCAGAATTTCCTAGGCAGGCCTTCAAATGATCAGATAGTAGTTTCTTTCATGTACCAGATTTATCATTTTAATTTTTTCCTGACGGTATTTATGATGGGATTTCAAAATTAGTTGCATATTGTTATTTCCACTGTTTCTCCTCTACAAGATGGCATAGTCAAATTTTCAATACGAGGTATCTTCTTTCAACTTCCATCACTAACTTTGTTTAATATGGAGCTATATTGGAATTTTGTACGAGTACATTCAAATGGAGTCTCCATTCCTAAATTCGGTGTTGTATTTCCTTAGTTGGACATGGACTTGTTCGAACGAAAATTATAAAGAAATAAAAAGGTATGGTGAAACTCTAATTGTGCCGTCTTGTGGAGGAGAAGTTAATGTGCAAATTATTTTAAAATCCCACTGTAAATAAAGTGAGGTAAAAATAAAAACGATTTGGGGAAAATTTGGGTTTTATGTCCCTGTTCGGACGTACTTGAAATTTCGAAACTTTCTAAGCGGCATTTGTATACAGGGAATAAGAGTGTTGTCTAGTTATATAAATTCCGAATGTATTCTGTGCAAATTTTGAATCGATTCTACGTTATGGAATGATACTTTTTGGAGGCAGCTCAGAACTGCAAAAATTATATGTTATTCAAAAAAAGACCGTAAAAGCAATGAGACAAATTAAATTTAATAAAACATGTAGAGGCGACTAAAATTGCATGGCCTTAATGTCAGTATATGGACTTTACATTTTTGGTTGTGTCATGTTCACAGTGAAAAATAGAAACAATTTTCCCACACCTACGGTACAAGAGCTTTGAATGTTTTGATACCTCAGCATAGGCTGACAGTAACTGAAAAAACTCCTTTTACATGTCCGCAAAGTTGTATAATAAACAAACATAAAAAACACTTAAAGGACGACACTAGGATAAAAAGATACAAACAAGTGTATATTAGTTTTATAAATAAGCGAGAAACTCAATACATAATAATAATTTGAAAGCGATGAAAGGTACAGAAACCTTCAAACAAACCTGACATGGGTTGTAGTTCAGTTGGAACCATACAGTATTTCTGAATACATGAATGCTTCGTTTTGGTTTTTGCATGCACATGACGTTAGTTCCACTGTGTCATTTGTACATTATGTATCTGTGATTTTAGATTATTACTGTGTTTTGTCTTATTACACATATTTTTTGATATTCTCGACCATTGGTGTGGTCTTAGCGTTTTTTGTTCACTACTCTTATCGTTTATCTAAATTTGCCAAACTTTTTGTGTTATTGTTAGGTATTCGGAGTCTTTGGTTCGATCAATTGTCTTTTAATAGTACGTATACTTTAATTTCTCGGATTATGTTGTGCAAAAAAATGGCCCACGTTTACGAAAAGAATGAACTAGTGGACATAATATTAACATTCGGACAGTGCCAACAAAATGCAGCCGCAGCTGGATGTTCCTTTAAGAAACCATCTGGCCCCACGGATGTTTGTAAATTTAGTTATTGGATTGAAGAATGAAGGCTAATTCTAATGTTTTTCGGGCTGTTGAGCCGTGGTCGAGTTGGATTTGATCCAGAGCTTTCGGCTACATCTTCGGTAGCCATCTTCAGTGGCGCTGTCGGCGAGAGCGAAGTGCTCGGCTTGGCGGGTCGACTCATACTGATCGGTCAACTGGATGGGCGTGCGGTTTTATAGGTGATCGGCGGACTGAGGACTGAGCTGTCTGGTGGGGGTACTTTAGGTCCCTTAAGTGGCGTGGTTTTTGCGCTGTGTTTTTTTAAAATTGGGAACCACGTTTTGTTTAAAGCAAGTCCTTATTATTTTCTATTGAAATTATCATTGTTTATAGATTTCAGTTTGATCGTACAGAACATTGTGGCCGTATTGGAGTGCGTGTTCGGCGACCGCTGATTTATCAGTTTGTTCCAGTCGACAGGTGCTTTAAATGTTTGGGCTGGCGTGGTAAATGTTTATTGGTCGAGAAGCTCATGAACATCTAAATAACGAGTTTCCGAATAGATGTATAGGGCGCAATGGACCCATTTCTTGGCCTGCTCACTCTCCGGATTTAACGCATCGCGTTTTTTTTTTTTTTTGGGCTATTTGAAAGAGATGGTGTATCATGATGGAGCAGTAAATACTCTGGAAGAACTTGAACTGCGCACTGAACTGTGTTGTGGATTCGCCGAGCATGATTTTTGACCAGTTTTAGTAAAAACGGTATCTATTTAACTTGATAATGATTTTTTTAAATAATTTTCAATTTGGTATATCAACTGCTTTTGACGAGTTCTACAAGCTGCTAAAATAGATGATTCAACTTTGAAATACCCTGAATACGTTTCCGAGATCCCAATGGTGAGGGTTGAATTTGAAACACCCGGTAGGTACATGAAGAAAATGGTCATAACCACACATTTCCAGTTATGTTATCGCTCGGATGTTTATCTCTTAATATCAACATCCAATTCAAATCCTTCGTGATACAGATTACATATAAATATCTAGTAGGTGTGTGTGTTTTTGTTTTGGTTGACTCTTGAACTACAGTCACGGGGTTAGGCAATGCTGATAACCCATGTTTGCTTTTGAAACTTGGAAAATAATTTGCAACGCAGTGTCAGTAATACCGAAGTCTAACCAAACGTTGGATGCAGGTATTAGTGCCTTTGAACAAAATGGCGAATACAAGTTTGTTATCAGTCCAAATAAGCAGATATTGTCAATGATTTTTGTGTAAAAGTACTTGTAAAGATTGTTATCAGTTACCAGTGGAATATTACTAGTTTTATTGGCATTGAAACTGGCTCAGTTGAGGAATAACAACTTTGTGTTAAATCATAATTATAATTATTATGCGTTCAACTTGGTAGTTACGTGTTTGTGTACTGATAGAACTATGAAGTTGAGAATAGTTTTGAAGAAGGTACATATAAGGAAATTTGTCAGAACTAAGAAGAAAACGCAGCTGAAGGTAGGATGATGGCTATTTATGAAAAAGTCTCATTAATGTCGCTGTCATTGTAAAGGTTAGGGAAGACATTTTTCATTGGATAATGAGGTCAAAATAATTATATTGTAATTAAATGATATTGGACACCGGATCGATATTTCTGCTATGAGTAAACGGATGTTAATGATTTCTACTAAAAGAAGAATCAGGTAACTCAAAAAGTATCTGACATTCACATAGGCGGTGTTTCTTAATAAGTGTCCAATGTTCGCAGGACGCATCGATTTTAAGACCAAACATATGTCTCGGGGCTTTCTTATTTGTTTATTTGGAGTTTTAGAATCCATAGTATATAATCTATGTTCTGAAACATAAAGAATACCTGTTTGTAATTTCTTACGCCGATAGTGTTTTAAGACCAAACGTTTGTATAAACATAGCTCCTCGGGGCTTTCGTATTCGTTTATTTGAAGTTTTAGAATCCAAAACACTGCTTTACTTGTATCTTATATTTCTTAGATATTTATCATTAAAAGAACATTATTAACAGAATTTTCTTATCAAAGTTTTCTTTTTTCAGTCAGGATATTCCTGCCTGTGTTCTTGTACGCAACATTATAAAAATGTTTTGTTCCTCATCAGCAGTGGTTTAGCCATGGAAGTCTAGCATTGACTTGACAACTCTTTCTGCCGTATCGTTAACTGCTCTGAGTGTTTGCACCTTATTCTTAAGAAAAGAATCATTATGAAGCCATGAAGTTGGACATTCGTCGAGAAAACTGTCATCAATTTTGTGTCGGTCGAACGGCTAGTACTTTTTAGAACTGCGTAATTCCTTCGACATGTCGACTGAACGAAAACAGTGCGTTTTTAGTAATAGAACAAACGAGTACTGCAAGTTTTGACATGTTCCACGCAACTCGGCACGGTTTGCCTTGGTTGTAGGTATATAAAGCCTTATTTGCAATTGTTTTGACATTGTTCAAGTAAAATTAGAGTATGTGTTTAAAAAAAAAGAACTTTCATTTTTTGGAACAACCTTATTGTACATAGTTTTTCATGTCGGTCAGATAGCTTTTGAACCACTGTAGTGGGATTCCTCTTATTCCATATTTTACCAAGTTTAATAAAGAACTTAATATTGGCTTTTTGTTCGATGCTCATTTTTCGATCGATGCTAAAAAGCGCTGTCACTTAGAGCACGATAACTCCGCGTGAAGTGGTTCGATTGTCATGAAATTTTGACAGGGCATGAATGAAAGATGTACCTATACACGGTGGACCATAAAGTCGAACGAATTTCAAAACCGCATTGCTCGTGACAGGCATGTGGGAGCGGGACACGGGTAGTGAGGATAAGTAGCTTGGTTCTCGGAAATTTAGTCGCCATGGAGCGTTCACCGGTGAGCAGCGTGCGTTCTGTGTTGAGGCTTATTACAACAATGGAGATTCGTGCACTATTGCGCGGCGTCTGTTTCGCTCTTCTAGTTTACATGGTCTAAATGCCAGCGAGTTTTCACGAATTTGAAATCGAGATTCGAGAAGTGCGTACGTCTTCGATGGCTCACACTCAAAGAGGTTATTTTTAAAGTTCCCATGTGTCTACTTGATAAAAAATATAAACTATCTTCCCTAAGTTTTCTATGTTTTTTAAAATCCGCTCAACTTAATGGCCCACCCTGCACATGTTTGTAGCTAACTTTTTTCGTAGAAGGGCTAACTTGTGCAAAGCATAGTCCTTTACGAACTGATGACAGCGTTGCATGGGAAGTACAGAGTCAACTTACTTAACGTCTTTTTTTTATTATAGCAAGTCATATCAAGACCAACTTCACCTCAACAACCGGATCAAAATGGTCACACGACCACCTCTACTGGTGGTCAAAGTTACCGCTGCTTCATTTGTTCTGGACTTTTTCCGAGATCGCAAATGGAATGGGTAAGTAAAATCCTCTAGATTAGTTTGAACAACGTTCATTTGACCAGAATTGTGTGGGATGTACGTAGTCAAATACTATATGACGCCATTTTTTTTTTGAGAAGATAAAGGCGCATCACAATAATATCAATTTTGTATAATTATTCTTTTAATCCTTTTTCAGTAAGTACATTCTTGTCTATTAAAATTATATCGCTATGCATTTTGGGTATTCATAGTGATTTTTTAATTTAGTTATGTTACTATTACAATTTTGCAGATGAAAATCGATACTGTCCCTAGTTTCATAGTTATGATAATGACTTTAATTTTGTGAAGTTCCCTAAATGTGGTGGTAATAAAGTATTTTTTAATTTGAATATTCCTACCTGACTTAGCAGTCATTTTGATTATAACGTTAGTATCATACACGTGTTACGAGGTCTGTAAATTAAGTAATGAGACTGATTTTATATTGCCACCCTCAAAATAACTCCAATCTGAAGCTACACACATCGCTGGAGACAGTTCTTCCACTCCTCATAGCAGTGCTGGAACTCTATATATATATATATATATATATATATGGGGTTGTCCAAAACGGACGCAGGAAAGTAAACGCATATTAAAACAAGAAAGATTGATATTCAAATCAAGTTGGGTACTTTATTTTGAAGATTCATTTATACCATTTATGTATGAAAAATAATATCGCTCAAATGTTCACCGAAGAAGGACTGCAATCGATGGATATTGACGTTGGTTGTGTGGCATGTTGCACCGTCTTGTTGGAAATAAACATCGTCCATATCCATTCCTTCAAGTTGCGGCAAAAAATAGTCCTCTACATCACGTGATATCGCTCAAAATTGACGGTAACGGCGTCCCCGGCCGCATTTTCGAAAAAGTAATGTCCGATGATGCCTTTTGACCACAATGCACACCACACAGTCACTTTTTGAGGATGCATCGGCTGCTCTTGATACTCACGGGGATTTTCGTTCGCCCAGATGCGGCAGTTTTGCTTGTTTACCGTCCCATTCAAAGTGAAATGCGCTTCGTCGCTGAACATGATTTTTGATGAAAAATTGGCATCAATTTGGCGGTGTTCAAGGAGCCAATCTGAGAACGTTCGGTGCGAAAAATGGTCGGCCCGACGCAGCTCTTGCGTCAATTGGATCTTGTAGGCGTGTACATTCAAATCCTTGTGGAGAATGCGGAGCAAACTGGTTCTCGAAATGCCCAATTCTTGGGATCGACGCGTTGTTGATTGTTTCGGATCGTCTCTCACACTCTTCTTCACAACAGCAATATTTTCCGGTGTGCGAATGCTCCTTGGCCGGCCAGAGCCTGGCAGATTTGCCACAGAACCTGTTGCCTCGAATTTACGCACCAGACGACCGATGGTTGTTTCGTTTGTGCGGTTGTTGCGACCGAAATGTTCACGAAGCGCGCGAAACGTGTTTTTTATTTTTGCACCATTTTTGTAGTGCTCTTGAATAACTTTAATGCGGTCTTCAATCGAATACGACTCCATAGCGATCAATGGTAAACATTCAACTAACAAAATGACATGTCGGTGACAGAAAACAAAGATGGCGTCTATGTCAAATTGACGTTTACTTTCCTGCGTCCCTATTGGACAACCCTTTATATATATATATATATATATTAATTATTTGTGAATAATTCCCATCGAATCGTAGAAACAAATCAACATTATCTTCGCTTTGGACTCTTCCAAACAGTTTTTTTTTCGGAGTTGGCTCGCTTGGGTGCCTCCAGTCGGCACTTTGACGCTTGGTTTCAGGATCGAATTGAAAAGTCCACTTCTTAACACCAGTCGCAATGTTGTCTTTTTTGCCTATTTAATGATGTCTCTCAGATGAAATAATTTTTGGTCATCCGTGAGCTTGTGCAGAACAAACCAACAAACCTTTCTTATGCCCAAATTCTTGCCAAACATTCGATGGAGTGGATCTTTAGAGATAGTTAATTCCATTTCTGTATATCTCAATCAATATTTTGGATAATT
Organism: Acanthoscelides obtectus; assembly: GCA_963669975.1. Lineage (NCBI taxonomy): Eukaryota > Metazoa > Arthropoda > Insecta > Coleoptera > Chrysomelidae > Acanthoscelides > Acanthoscelides obtectus. The sequence goes on along the minus strand of CAVLJG010000010.1, from coordinate 70,997,729 downwards.
TTTGATGAATTCACGCACCTTTTCGACAGTCTCTGGCGTAATCACAAATTTTGGCTGGCCAATATGTTCGTCATCTTTCAGCAACTCACGGCCTTCTTTAAACCGCGTAAACCACTCGTGGACTCGACTGCGAGATAAACAATCACCACCATATACTTGCATCAACATCTGATGCGTCTCGGTAAATGTTTTATCACAACTTAACACATTATTTAATATTGGGTCTTTGTTCGATGCTCATTTTTCGACCGATGCTAAAAAGGTAACTGTCATTTTGAGCTCGATAACTTCGCGTGATGTGATTCGATTGTCCTGCAATTTTGACAGGGCATCAATGAAATATGTACCTATCCAACGCTATGTTCGATAATGGATGGCGCTACTTGTATCGGATATCTTTCAAAAGTTCTGTTTATTTTGCAACAGGTATTGTAAGATTCTTTACAACTCCATTAAAAAAACAGTGACTAATGCAAGACCATTGTCCTGGAATTCCTTACAGGTCAGCACCTCTGCAGAAGGAGTCAATTCACATGCTATGCACTTTCCGTGCTTAGCCAGAGTTGCGAGAACGTCGGAGAACAGCTGTATGGACTCTCATGGCAGGGTTCTCAGTTGTGCGAGGTGCGTTGACCATTTGACGAAGCAGTGGGAGGCGCTGGAAGCGGAAAGGGTACCTTTAGAACGAAGAAGGTATGTTATAAACTTTATGCTTCCCATGCCTACTGGCGGAAACCTTTTCTTTTTTATTAAATTCCGCATCAACACGCAGGGTTATTAGCGGTGGAACTATAGTATGAATTAACTAGTGATATATACTAGTCAGTCAAAGGACAGTGTTAAAATTGCTATTTTTGTTTATGGTTATAAGTAGTCAGAAAAATCCGAAAAGTGCAGGGAAATCTAGTAGCGTCATCCTTAAGGTACACTAATCACCCCTTATTGAATAATAAAGTCTTAAATCAATTTTACGTAGAAATTCTGATAGTTCGAAGCTTGATATAATATAATAATTCTAGGATAGGAAAATATTGGATGTACCCAGAACCACCCTAAATAAGGAGTAGAAAGTATGTGAAAAATGCGTTTTCACATTTCTTAAAGATGTGAATAATCTTATTTAACTGGGAAACAATGCAAAAACTATTGTCTATGATTAAAAGTAGTAAAAAAAACCGAAAAGGGCGCGGAAATCTTGTTCGTCATCCCTAAAATATACTAATCACCCTATATTGTGTAATAATCAATTCTGCATGGAAATGCTGAAAATTCAAAGAATAATGAGAAATAATAATATGGCCATTACTATTTAATGAGGTCATTGAACACAAGAAATATCGAATATAAATATACAATTACTTGTTAGTTGGGAAATTGGCAAAACTTTTAGGCTAAAGTTGACTCTTTTGACGATAAAATCAATCTTTCGGCGTTCTCTATGGAGCCATCATCAGGATTCTGAAAACACAATTGTGATGCTAGCAAAGAAGACAGATTTAAAATGTCAGACAACTTACTCGTCGGTGAGGTTGCAGCCACAAGGTGTTTCAGAAAGAACGTAGAGAAGATCGAACTTGTGTTCAGTATAAAAACAAAAGGACGGGGACATTGGGCTTGTTAAAAAACGACAGATACCTTCGTTAAAAGTTAAGAAAAAATAAAAATTATATCAATAAACCCGAACAAGCTAAAAATATTACACGTGGGGAGACATTTTGTTGAAACAATCGGAATGCAGTCCCTAACCTTTTACTACCGCTACACGTGGAGAGGGGGAAGGCAAGGAACGGTAAAGCGTCGACAGAAGACAAGTGATTGACGCGACGGAACGTGGAAATGTGCACCTCCCTGTCCAACTTTGGGTATGAAGTATACGAGGGACGCTCGGTAAATCTCCACCCAAAATTACTAAAATGCTGGAATAACTTGTTTTGGAAAAGAGTGTGTGGTTCATATGAGTGCAAGAATGTGTGATATTGATACAACCTTGAAAAGATGGGTTATGTGAGTTTATATTAAAAATGTGAGTGAGAAAATGTATTTTAATTTTGTAAAGATGTTGGATCAATTTGGACATGTAGCCGTTCTAGCTTTTCGCAATTCAACAGGTAGGAATAAATGACACTGAGCTGTTCAACATCAGTCTTTTTATTCATGCAATGATCTCTCATGAAAATGTGGGACATTTCTAAAAATAGACGTTTTGAGAGTCTTTTTTCTTCTTTATATATATATACAGGGTGGCGCATCGAAAACGAAACAGACGCATTTACTGGCAGCTCAGTTTTTTTTTTGGAAAAACGCTCAGACCCGTCGATTTTGTTTTCGAGGGGGACACAAGTTTGGCAAAAAATCACGTTAACACGTGCAGCCCCCTGGGCGGGGGTGACACCAACCCTAAAATCTTAAATGGGTCGAGTGATACCTTATTTTAAAGGTCTTTCAATTCCCTTTATATTTAAATAGGAATTTAGTACATAGTTTGCGATTGATTTGACCAAACTTTGTTGCTAAAATAACTTGTAACGCTTTATTACATAAATTAACCATGGTTTATACCACAGCAGAAAGAGTTGAAATCATCGAAATATTTTTCGGAAATAATCAGTGCGCTAATAGAACAGCGTAAATATTTAATGAGCGACATGAGAACAGTAACGTGCATCGAAAATATGTTCTAGAACTTGTAGCTAAATTTCGGGAAACTGGAGACTGTGTGTGGTGTTAGTCGAAGTACTGTCCAACGGCCCATAGTTTTCATCCGTATAAAATTCACCTGGTACAAGAACTTAATGAAGACGATTTTGATCGGCGATTACAATTTTGTGTAGATATGAGTGAACGAATTATAATCGATGAACATTTTCTATTCAACACTTGCTTTTCGGACGAATGTTCCTTTTTCTTAAATGGCGTAGTAAATCGTCATAACTGCCGATATTGGTCCGATTCTAATCCCAGAATTTATCATGAGGTTCATACACAGCAGCCACAAAAATTAAATGTTTGGGCTGGTATTTTTGGCGATCATTTAGTTGGTCCTTTTTTCTTACCTGGAAATTTGACCGGTGAAATGTATTTGGAATTACTGGAATACGCCATAGATCGTGCATTAACAGCCATAATTGAAAATCAGAATGATCGGCGGTACATTGCGAATAGGTTGATGTTCCAACAGGATGGTGCCCCACCACATTACGCATTACGTGTTCGACAATATTTAGATCAGACGTTTCTAGATCGATGGATTGGTAGAAGAGGTGCCATTGAATAGCCCCCAAGATCGCCAGATTTATCACCTTTGGATTTCTTTATGTGGGGTCATTTAAAAAGCAAAATCTATGCTACTCAGCCAACATCATTAGAAGACCTGCGACAAAGAATTGTGAATGAGTGCCTTCAAATTACTCCTCAAATATTGCATAATGTGCGGCAACGTTTTGACCAAAATCTTTATTATTGCATGGAGAGTCATGGTGGCCATTTTCAACATTTACTTGCCTAACGGGTCAGATCATTCTTCATTTTTAAATTACTTTGCTGCCAAATGTATTGATCTCCACTAATGATGATATATTAGTTTTATTTAAGCTTTAAATCAATAAATCTTCAAAACTACTGAACTGAAGTACATTAATTTTATATCATTATAACTGGAATTGAAAGACCTTTAAAATAACGTATCACTCGACCCCCCTTTCCATTTAAGATTTTGGGGGTGGTGTCACCCCCGCTTAGGGGGCTGCACGTGCTGACGTGATTTTTTGCCACACTTATGTCCCCCTCGAAAACAAAATCGACGGGTCTGAGCGTTTTTCAAAAAAAAAAACTGAGCTGCCAGTAAATGCGCCTGTTTCATTTTGGATGCGATACCCTATGTATATATTATAGCTACCCCAAATAGTGGTAAAGGTACCTGAAAAATTCATCTACACGTTTTCCTAAGACGTATACATTAACTCAAATAAGGTCTTCAAGCATCGTTTTTATTACAGGTATGATATACCCGCACCAGCATCAGCTAATGGAGATAGGGGAATCCCCACTCCTCCAAGCACAAATAGTGATAGGACTGTGTGCAGTAATAGCAATCCGGGATCTGGAGGCAGCAGTATATACTGTTTCCTTTGCGGATTCCATTCAGAACTGACTCTAGCCCGAGTAGTTTATAGCAAACCACAAGGTAAGAACATGTTTTTATGATAAAAATATTTTTACGTCATTTTTGCCAAATCACCATGGCAAGTTCGACCGAGATCGTAGCGGTCCGTGAAAGTGTTCAGCAGAACCCGAGGCAGTCGCCGTGCACAAGAACTCGGAGAGTTTAACTTGGCGAATTTTGCTTCGAGATTTAGGTATTCACCTGTACAAGATCGAACGGATCCAAAAGCTAAAAGTCCATGACCTCAGACAACACCGTTTGTTCGCTGACTGGGCTTCCCAATTTTGGCAGCAAAATCATTTTTAGTGACTAGGTGCATTTTTTGATGAATAACTGTGTTAACAAAAAAAATGCCGTATATGGACGACACCAACACACACCAGGTTAATCAGGTGACAATCCGCATTGAGTTACGGTTTGGTGTAGATTTTGGGCCGGTGGCGTCACTGGTCCATACTTTTTCGAAAATGACATTGGTGAGGTAGTGACCGTCAACGATGGCCCAGATTGAAGCATATGGACCTAGATAATATGTGGTTCCAGCAGGACGGCTCTACGTCAAGTCATCGTTGGTTGTCAGAACGGTCCGTGGGACCTTAGCTCTTGAGTCACAGTATCAGTTTGTAAGTCTGTCAGGTCTGGTAACCCAGAAACCAGACAATTTTAAGGAAAAAAAGGAAGGAAAGGAGAAAAGGAAGAACAAGAGCAAAGGGGAAGAAGAGAATCTTTTAGGATAGGCAGCGTTTAGGCATTGTTAAAATCACTTCACAGATTTTCATATGGTCTAAAAATATTCGATTTTTTCTAAAGATTGTGTCAAAATGCTCCAATTTTGGTTGTTCTAAGTTCACGAGTTAATTTTGGTTACAGTGCGAGCCGCGGCCTTTTGTGCTTGTGAACTTGCTCGACTGTGTAGTCCACTGACTCACGCAACAGAGGGTTGCTATAGCGCCGCTGCGCCTGTTGCTTAATGTAGTCCTTTAGGTAAGGGACAGCGAGGTCTCTATGTAGAGTTTCGTTAGAGACATACCGTGGGGCATCAGCAATAGTGCGCAACGTCCTGCTTTGCAGAACCTGTTACATTTCGCATGTGTGTTTTAGCAATAAAACACCAAGCCGCATATGACCATCTTATAGAGTCGAATCTTGTTAATCAAACTTAATTTTGAACGTTTACATAATAATGGGTAAAGCTGTCGAAACGTAATTTGGAATTTAGTTTTTAGCGCTTCTATATGGTTCCGCCAAGTCATCCCTTTGTCCAGAATGACACCGAGATACTTAGCGGAGGATTCCCATACGAAGTCCATTCATTGAAACTTCAGACGGAACGCCGCGACGTCTTTTTGTACAGTAGATTGCCTGCGTTTTCGAATGGTTTATTTTAATTAGCCACCGATTTGCCCAATCTAATACTTCCTCCACCGCACTTTGTAGCCTGTCATGGACTAGGTCACCAGACCACGACTGAGCCACCAATGCAGTATCGTCAGCATAGAGATAGACTTCACAGTTGCTGGGACTAGGGACGTCATGGATGTACAGTGAGTAAAGGATAGGTCCAAGGACCGAACCCTGAGGGACGCCGGCTGTAATCAGCCGTGTTGTCGACAGGACATTGTCAATTTTGATCCGAAATTTCCTACCTTCAAGGAAGGATTTCAGTAGTTTTAGAAGCCAAAAAGGGAAGCCCTTTTGGATTAGTTTATACAAGAGGCCCGCGTGCCACACCTTGTCAAATGCTTTTGAGACATCCAAAAGCAAGATGCCAGTACTTTCGTTAAGGGTGAATCCTCTGGTTACACGTTCCACCAGCCTAACCGCCTGTAGCTCCGTACTATGTTCAGACCGAAATGGCTCTACGTGTCACGGAGCTTACGCCACGATTGAAAATTTGCATGATTGCTTTGAGGATAAAGTTACCTCTCGCAGAGGTGATGTGTACTGTGACTGCCCGCAACTAGTTTTCAAACCAAAAATTGGTTTGCTGAAACAGCGCTTGATAGGGTATGCTGACAACCTTGCGATGATGATGACTAGCAAGGAGAGAGATACACTTAACGGACTCTTGACATACGGGAGTTACCATCTGGATGGAAGAAAATGGCTTGAGCTTTAGATTTAGCTCCTGAGAAGACGGAAGTGTTAGACTTTCTGTCAGACAGAAGCTAACTTCATTAGCTGTTAAGGTTGATAATTCAGAGATTCGGAGCCAAAATGCAATTAGATATCAGGGTCTGTAGCTTGACAAAGACCTGAGTATGATTGAACATATAAGGCGCACCACTGACAAGGTAAATAAGGTCGTTGCATCTCTGAGATGGTTAATACCATCTGACGGAGGCCCCAGCAGTGAGAGGCGCAGGATTTTGGTAGGGTGGCAAACTCGATTATGCTGTAGGGAACTCCTACATACCTATAGCAAGGCCTTGAGAAAAAAAAAACTAGACAGTTAATATTGAGAAGCCAGTGAAAAGTAGTGCTGCGCGTGGTATGCGCCTACAGAACGGAATCGGCCGATGCTCTGTTGATGGAAGCTGGTATCCCGCCAATCGATTTTTTTCAGATGGCAGGAGAGATGGGATGTAACTGGCCATGGTGCATGGATCAGAAGGCTGATCCTAAATATTAAAACTTGGATTGACAATGGAGCTGTGCGATAGATCACTATACTGCACAGTTCCTCACAGATCATGGCATTTTGACAGGTGAGGAGGATTCTCCCAATCACTTACTAGAATGTGGTAGGTGGGTTTATTACCAGACCAGAGGCTCACGGCTGACAATTTTCACGCATATACGCGAGGGGAAAATGGGTTGATATTCAACCAATAGTGAGGCGAATGATACTGAGGAAAGTTCTGGAGAACAAAAATAGAACAAGGAGCCAATAGTAGGTTTCTATTCTCCTCAGTTGTACATGTACATAGGTATAAAAATATGTATGTTTACAATAGAGAATAGATGACTAATACCTTCGGTATGAAAACCTAGAGCAATGCTACCCACTATGAAGAAACGCAGCAAGCATTACCCTAGTGGGATGTGTGACGATCGACTGAGGGGTTTTAGGATGTCATTTCAGGAGAATCTCACACTTCGGGCAGGAAGGGCCGGCAGAGTAATACTGTCCAGTTTTCTGCCTGAGAATGCCTATAAAAGCTTTCCTGTGTCAAAAAAACCCCAATTAGGTGAACATGTTTTCTCCACTGTGCATGCTCAGTTGGTTTCAAAACGTTGGAAATATGATTCTAAAACATTACTAATTCTTGGAGAGTAAAGCGGATAATGCGGATAATTTAACTTATGTTGCTGCTTATTCTTGGTGACTAGTGCCAATTAATATTAGAATGGACATTTAAATCTGCAACACTAGGTTTTAAGTACTTAGAAACTGAAGTTGTGGAAGCTATTGAAAGGAAACAATATTACGGAGTCTGGAAACTGTTAAATATTTTCGGCAGTTATCCTACGAATATTCGCCAAATTTTGTGCAGGGTGTACAGAGTGGCCAACTTAGAATGCGAGGTACTGTGTCTGGGAACCTATCAATTGTAGAGGTTTAAGACAAGAAAAGTTATTACCAAAACGGCCACGAGAAAAACCTGGAAAATATTTTCAAGTTTCTGAAATGGCCGCGAACTGCAATCTTGAATCTAAAAAAGCTATGATTCTGTGAATTCCGCTATATTAACCTAACCTGATCTGTAAATTCGAGGATAATCTCAACCTTTTTTGTTTGACACTTTTTGCTGTATATCTAAAAATGAAGTGGTGGGGGGTAATCAAAGATTTCCATAAAAAACACAGAGAGCCGATTTTAACAAACTTGGGCTAGTTGATAAGAGCTATTCTTGGGCTACAAATGTTATAATATTTGAAGTTGAATAGTTGAGTTTCTAAAAAAAAAAAATTAAATGCATTGATCATTTTTTTTTTTATAAAAAAGTAGCTAAATGATGTCCAAACAAGCTCGCGAAAACCACATCTCGATATCTTGTTCCTAACCGAAGATTTAGCCCAAAGATTTTATACGGAAATCCCTTAAAATTTATTTTTTTTAAACTTTTTTCTGGAATTTCTTTTTATTAAGTTGTGGTCCTAAAACGGACCGATTTAAAAAAGAAGGCCCTCGGTATGCTGTGTACTGCATTACGAATCATATCTTCTCTGGTTGTAGGTTGACTCTGAAACACGATGTGCTTTAACCGTCTCCATAAATAAAAACTAAGACAAGTTAAGTCTGGTGATCGCGCAGGCCATGGTAACAGACTTCCTCTTAAAATCGACCGTTGTTGAAATACTGCATTAATATGCAGCAAATAATAAATATTACCGTATTTCCAGTGGCACATCTTCCAACAACAACGGTAATTGATCATCCAAAAGGTCAAGAAGGACATTGCCTTTTAGGGGTTGCTGAGAATATGCCCCAATAATTCAGCGTCCCAGTTTGCCACACCACACATTTAAACTCGAACGCCCTTGGTGCTGAACGTCACACAACCAATGCGGATTTTCTGCAGACTAATAATTCATTTTGTGCAGATTGACACTCCCGTCGCTATTAAAGGTGGCTTCACAAAAGTAAATTTAAAGAAATCCCTATATTTTGATGGCCATTAGAACTTATATGGTTCTTCAAAATATTTTGAGCCATTGTTCGCGGTATGCCCAACTGAAGGGATAATGCCCTTGCAGTGGCGGCTCGTGAGGTAGTGCCACGGTGCCATGGCACTACCTTGTCTTCTTCAAAAAGAATATTTTTTTCAATCTTCAATGTTTTACTTTATTTTCTGCTTTTTCATTTTTTTTTTTTGTATAAATTATATGAAGTGACAACACTGACAACGTGACAACACCGCAAGCACTCGAACCACGCGAGACGGAAAGCACGCCTTGACCTTGACGTCATCAACTTGTGCCAACTTTGGGCCGGCCCAAATAAAAAGAGAGAAATTTTACTAGCATCGCATACGAGCGACAGAGATAACGCTACCCTACACATTTTTATATGAGGTGAATAGCGAAAGACAAGTATAATTTGTGCCAGGCACATCATCAGTCGTAATTCGTTATCAAGTGATATCGGCGGTGTTTTTGTTCGGTCGGTCGTTTCGTGATGATTACGTCTAGTGCTGATTTCGGTCTTTTTTTACCTGAAAAGTGAAAAATACCTTTTTTGTTTTAGTACGTCTAGTGTTCATGAACTGCTCTGTTTTGTGATCATATTTTTTACTGTTTTATTAAAACTAGTGAAAATGAATAAAATCGGGATATTAAAAAACTCATTTAGTGGTTTTTCGCTGGATCAAAAACTGCAAATTAAAGAATTAGGACGGCCAATACCCGATTTAAAAATTGAGAAACAAAGTGGTAGCGGACAAAAATTGCGCTGTCGCAAATTTAATAAAAATGTGTACGATAAAAACAGCTGGATATGTGGTTGTGAAGAAACGAATAAACTATTTTGTTTTGTATGTGTTCTATTTGGAGGTGACGAGACTTGGTCAAAAAAAGGTACAGACGATCTTATACATATATGGGATAAAATGAAGACCCACGAAAAATCTAAAGTCCATATGAATAATGTTTTTAGCTTTTCTATTCTTGGTAAATTAAATATAAGGACTCAACTCAATTCGGCTTATCGCAATGATCTAATTAAACATAATAATCAAGTGGATAAGAATCGATATGTATTGAATAAAATTATTAATTGTATAAGGTTTTGTGGAGCATTTGAGTTAGCCTTAAGGGGTCCCGATGAAAAGGAAAATTCGGAAAACAGAGGCATATTTAAGGAGCTGGTGAATTTTAGCGCCGAATTAGACAACGAATTGAAAGTCCATATTCAAAGTGCCAAACTTTTCAAGGGTACCTCAAAAACAACTCAAAACGAGCTTCTTGAGTGCATGCTAGATGTTTATCATGAAGAAGTTAAGAAGGAGATTGCAAATTCTCCTTTTGTTGCAGTAATTGCCGATGAAACGACTGACGTAGCCTGTGAATTTCAGTTAGTTATTATTTTCAGATATTTGTGTAAAGGACAACCAGTTGAGAGATTTTGGAGATTTTACGTCCCCGACGGACACGATGCCAAATCAATCGCTGCATGCGTTTTAAATGTTGTAAATCCATTACTAGATCAAAATCCAAACAAATTAATAGCTCAAAGCTATGATGGTGCGTCTGTTATGAGTGGTGAATTGAATGGCGTTCAAAAAATTATTAAGGAAACTTATCCACTTGCAAATTATGTTCATTGCTATGCACACCAGTTAAATCTAATTATGACAAGCGCATGCTCTGTCAATAAGCAGGCTAGAATATTTTTCCATAATTTATCTGGATTGTGCTCTTTTTTTTCGACGTCTCCTCAAAGAACAAAAATTTTGGATGAAATAGTTAATTGCAGATTGCCAAGATCTTCCCAAACACGTTGGAATTTTCAGTCACGAGGTGTTCATACAGTTTATGAAAATAGGAATGACCTGATTGAAGTTATGGACAATATAGAAAGTACTTCACGCGATTCTTCGTCGATTAATCAAGCCAGTGGGTACAAATTACAGCTGCAAGATACAAATTTTGTATTTTGGCTAAGTATATTCCATAAAATAATGCCACATGTTGAAATTGTCTTTAACCAATTACAAAAAGTATGCACCGATTCTGTTAAGGTCAAAAATGATTTAGAGAATTTTGAAGCAGCGATTCAAACTATACGAGAACAAATGGATAGCATTATTGACGAGATTGAACGAGTGCAGAGAGAAACTGATGAACCGGCAAGAAAAAAAAGGCAAGTTGAAGAAGGCAGCAAAAAACGGGAAGCGTTAGAAATATGCGATGCAGTATTATCGCAAATAAGAACAAGATTTAACTTTTCTGGACATTTAGTTGCTTCTAATTTATTTGTGTCTGAAAAGTTTTCTGTTTATAAACATCAGTTTCCTGAAGCACATTTAAATGACACATGCACACAATTTTCATTTTTAGACAAAAACAGGCTTAAAACTGAGTTACAAGTATTATATCAGAGAGAAGAATTGAGTACTACTTCTGGAGCTGTTCCACTATCCATTTTATTGAACGAGGAAGGATTAAATTGTACGTTTCAAGAAACTCTTAAGCTCTTAAGTATTTTAATCACTATACCGATGTCAACATCTGAAGCAGAACGCTCTTTTTCAATGCTGAAACGGATTAAAACTTTCCTCAGAAACACAATGAAGGAAGAAAGGCTTAGTGCTTTAGGAATGCTGTCTGCAGAAAAACATTTTGTTAGTGGCATTGAAAATTTTAATAATAAGGTAATCGAAAACTTTGCTACCAAAAAAGAAAGAAGAATGGACTTCATGTATAGAAAACTTTGAAGTTATAGGTACTTCTCCACACTTGTTTTATAATTTGGTGCGCGTGTGTAAATAGTTTTATTTTTGATTTTTTTTTGGACATATAGATTTATTGAACCTCAAGAACTTTGACCACTAACTATCAGGGGTAAGTTATAAGTTATTCTTTACAATTTTGAATCGATTCAAAATTATGGCTTCCATTCTGGCACTACCTCACTGAATTGGCACGAGCCGCCACTGTGCCCTTGTGCTAGCTAACATGAGGATTTCCTTCAATATATCCCAGTACGCGATTAATATTTTCTTGTGTTCTTCCAATTCTTGACCGTTGAAACATATGCCGAAAACCACCATTGGCTCGTAAGCTTCCCACTAATCGGGAACAAACTCTCACATCGCAAATACACCCATTTGTATATCGAGTCGCGTAAACTCTTTTCGCTCCTGCAGAATTCTGAAGACATTCAAAATAAACTGCAAGCATACTCGTATCAACAGCTTCATCGTTTGTAAAACGCATTTTGTAAGCACAAAAATTACTCAAAGTAATGTTAAACTATTGACAATTTGAGGATTATTTATGTTTTGATTAGGTATTTGTTTTGTTGTATTCCATGGCCTACTTCTATTAATTGTCTTTTTCGTAGATACCCATATTGAATAATTATGCATTTAATAAAAATATGCCTTTTGCATTTAGCATTACCTACTTACTTACCTTTTAACGATATTTTGTAATGTTTTCAAAAAGGGTTATTCTATTTTGATGAATGAAACAGAATTCCAGAAAAATTATTTTAAAAAATCAAAATTTAATTGATTTCCGTATAAAATTTCTTTGGCCTAAATTTTAGGTTAGGATCAAGATACCGAGATGCGGTTTTCACGAACTTGTGTAGACAACATTTAGCTACTTTGTCACAAAAAAATCATACCAATGCATTCATTTTTTGTTTTTGAGGAAAAGAATAATTTCTGTCGGTAGAAAAAGCCCTCTAGCGGCCACATGTGAAACTAACAAAATTGTAAATATTATTACATTTTCGTAGCAAAAGTTTGTTAAAACCGGCTCAGTTGTTTCAATACGGAAACCTTTGAATACCCCGCACCACTTTATTTTTAGATATACAGCAAAAATTGTCAAACAAAAAGGATTCAGATTATCCCCGAATTTAAAGATCAGGTATTTTTTTGTTAGATTAGTGTCGTACGGTCCCAACTAACAATTATCACTCCTATTAGAGTTGCAAGAATGATTATAAAGTATTCTTCAAACAGCATTGTATACTGTAAGAACATTAGCAAAACCCTCTTAGAACAGCTATACAAGCGGAATGGGACACCTAATAGGACACTCAGTCATTTAAGACGTTGTATAAGGGCTGCAGGTAACAGTTATAAAACAAAAGTGTAAGCCTCTTTGCGTCAGTGCAAGATTCAGTTTTTGTCAACTATACAACTATTCTCTTACGTGATTCTACTTTATTGCAACCAAACTATTTCCTATGTAGTGTATAGACGAAGTGAAGAATATATTACTAACACATTACAGTCATCTTGTTTGCTTACATATCGGCCATTGTGAATTTCATACACAGGTATATGTTAAAGTTCTACACTTTGATAAAGGGCTATTGCGCAGCAAATTTTATTGTGATTATCGTGCAAATTAGTTACCCAATTTCTACGGGTTTCGTATTTGATTCATATTTTGACAATGATCAAAAGTATGTCTAGATTTTTAAGATGGAAAACTGCGTTAAATCGTCCACAAATCTTATATTTAGTCACAATTGCACTAATGTTTATCACTTTATATCTGTAATTTCGAACTGAAACATAATTATTTAATATTAAATAGAGGAATAAATGTTTGCCCAATATGGCGGGTGGTTGTATTTTGGTGTTGCCTGCAGGTGTTATACAACAATTTGACAAATGTCTGAAATGAAATACCGACAGAGTCGAATGATTTACCCAGAATTTGTAAAAGATCTATATCTTCTGTTTGAACAGTTGACAAAACATTTTGAACCGTTATGCATGCGTTGTTTGTCTTAAAACATTGGTTATGGCGCATTTTAGCAAAAATATGACAGCAGAAAGTTAGGTTATGGTGAAGTTGTTTACCAACATATTTAGCATATGTAACAGTTGTATAAGTGCTTCCGTTGGGAGCAATTTGTTGGCGAATGTAGTAAATTGCACAGCAAAGCAACAAGGCTCGGGTTTGTTTTATAAACGTTAGCATGGGTGCCACAACACAACCATTTTGACTAACGTGCAAATATGCCGTATAAAATAGTTGTATATACGTTTATGCAAAGGTTAAAAATTTGTCCTGGAAGGCGTTGTATAACTATGCTATAAGAATATTTTAAACACCTCATTTTAGAGCAAATATGTTGCACAAAGCAAATTTGCATTCCACACAACATTAAGCCAGCATTTTGGTGTTCAGGCAACAACAATAGAGAGCTTTTATGGCTGAACGGTTCTTTTACCAAAAGCTTATACCACTACTTTGCTAGTTGGGGTATTATGTATTTACTGGACGCAACCCCGCAGCAACACATTTTGACGAAATTAATACCGAAATTGTTTTCAGGTCGTAACGCACCGTATTTTCCTGCTCTAATACGCCATAATAGTCATCCGAATGCCGAACAGCTGAGAGAAGATGGATCGGCGTTAGTTTGCACATTTTGTTACCATAGTCTTGTAAACCAGTGGCGGAGGTAAATAACTACATAGCTCACTGACATAGTAAGATTAGATAAGAATCCAGTTGTTATCAAAATTGATAATTAGTGATTGCCATTCTCACCATACCAAATAGGTAGTATAAAAAATAGAAGGCAAATTAACGTCTGAGAAACGATTTTTATATCAAATTGAATTCCTTCCACCCAACCTAGAAAATCAGTAGAGTGCTAGAATAGATGTGTGATCTCCTTTAGTCTTTAAGCGTTTACGGCGGCGTGTCTCTTTTTCAACTGCCTGTTTTGAGCAGTATTCTACTCGTAAATCTTTTTCATCTGATTATTTCATGAGGTGTATAGAGATGATTAAAAAACAATGTTATCTTTTTTGTCCATTTTTTTTTCTGCAATCGTAACTTAACAAATATTAATACATCTCTAAAAGTGCATGTGAATATTCCACTTGCCCCGCCTTTTTTAAAAACAAAAGGAAATGGTGGTGCGTTTCCTTCTTCCTTTTTTGTAGTTATTTAATAAATTAATAAAATACGATAAATAAAATCAAATGTTGAGTCAATGTGTGTGTGATAGAGGGGTTAAAAGAAGCAAAAAGTTTCACATAACATGGGGATCAAAACGGCATTTTTTTTAGAGAAAAGCGACTTTAAAGTAAAATAAAATCTGACAACGCCGCAATGCCAGACACAAATTTCGACGGAACGCAGTGTAAATAAAGATGGAGTTTGTTATTTTTGGTCCTTAGGTTTTATTTCATTATTTGATAATGTATTCGTAAAATGCAAAGAATAAAAAAAAACGGACTTACCACTAAGTGTCTCAGCGCATCACCTGGTGTGTGAAGGTTTATTGAACGTATTAAAAAAAATCCACTTATAAATAGGGAACACAATTTTGATACATACATTGTTTTTCTTTTAAAAACCCACACTGCACTTTTTTGTATTTAAAGAAGATGTCGTCCCCCACTTTCCACACAAGCTTCATTACGTCGAACCCAGTTTCTTCTTACTCTAGGTCCTCGAAGTTGTCCATTTATTATTTCAGCAGCATTAAAATTTTTTTCGCGAATTTGTGCTTCACTTGGTATTGGACCAGCCCCATAAACCATCCCTTTAAGTTCTCCCCAATACCAGAAATCCATCGATTTGAGGTCAGGAGATCTTGCTTGCCATTTTCGAGTATCAGGAACATTTCGACCGATCCAGCAATTTGGATAATGTTCATTCAAATACTGAATGACGCCTCTAAAATGTGTGGTGGTGCCCCGTCATGAAGAAACCACAAATTCTGTTTCCGTTGTAATGGCATGTTGTTTAAGGTCTGTTTCAAAAGTTCTGGTAGGTTATTGGTTATAAAGCTAAGGTATCCTTCTCCTGACAACTTTGGGAGTAACTCGAAAGGGCCGATTACCTGATCGTCAAGAATACGCGCCCCAATATTTATTTTAAAACGTTATTGGAAATAACCTTCACGAATGGTATGAGGATGTTCTTGGGCCCACGTGTGAGTATTATGAAAATTTAATATCCCGTCTCGCGTAAAAGTACATTCGTCCGTCGCTAGAATGTTTTTTAAAAAATCCGGATTTTCAATGTTTTTATGCAAAAACCACTGACATAATGTTAGTCTGCGAGGATAGTCTTCTGGTAGCAAGGCCTGCACTCGTTGTACATGGTAGGGATAAAGCAAATTTTCCCGTAGGATTCTATGCACTATGGTATGCGATAGTCCTACGCGGCGGCCTAATTCCCGAGTGCTGATATCTGCATTGATTTCCACGTTATTTAAACTTTGTTCCTCCTGCTCTACAGTAACCTGTCTTTCACGAGTGCGAATATTAGTGGGCTGAACACTTCCTGTATCTCGAAGTCTTTGGTACACTTGCACAAATGTCCTTCTGTCTGGTTGTACCCGTTAGCGAAATCTGTGGCGATAAATTTGAGCTGCAAGATTTGAATTCTGACGAGCTTCACCGTAAACTAACAACATGTCGGCGAACTCTTATTCGAGAACATTGTAAATAAACACGACGCCTTACGCGAACAAAAACAACAAAACAGGCCCGATGCTCTGCTCGACAAAACGATAAAGTAATTTATCTATGCAAAACGATAACTAACCACTGTTACCGTTTGCGATCGATTGCCGGTTCGATAAGAGTGATTAAAGACCGACACGCTGTTGTCATGTGTGTTTTAAATATTTACTTTAATGAAACTTACTGACTACAAATTTTGGCTTAACTTAGAAAAACGTAATGCCATTTATTTGTTAATTACCCAATTTAAAAACGTTTTAGATTAGATTATAAAAATTAGTAAGATTGTGGTGATTGTGGTCGATATAAAGCACATAGGCCCGTACCGTCAGTCGTTCCTACAATTGTAGGACGCCTTTATGGCCTCCTTGATTGTCATAGTTTTCTACTTTTCCGTGTCAGCGCTCTATTTTGAGGTTATGTCACAAATATCCATTCGTATCAAATTATGCATGCTTTTGATTTGTATCATGTCTTATCAGCCTGAAATTTCCTACAATTTAAAAAAGAAAACATCTTCACAATAGGAGAACGCTGACGCTGACACAGAACAGGTGCAATCTAGAAATTTTTGAAGGAGAGAAAGGAGTATGACAATCAAGGAGGGCATAAAGGCGTTCTACAATTTTAGGAACGACTGACGATACGGCCCTTAAAGTTGTAAACTATAAAGCCATTTAGACAAAAATCTATTGACTTTTGGACCATGGGTCTGAACTTTTTTTAATTTGTTTTGAACCCCCCTATTACTCATTTCAATAATGACAACCATAACGTTTACACCCTGTATAAATATATATAAAAGAGTTAATTAAAATGATGTTTTACCTCTTCACATCAGGTTTTTTTTTTTTGAGAGAAAGGGATGGTTTCTAATCGAAATCGGCTACAAAGCTGGAGGAGTGCAGGTGGCGGTTTTCCTCAATGTCTTCCCACTAAAAGGAAGCAGATATTGAGCAAACTTCTTCTGGACATGCAATAATGCACGTGGTCAGGTGGTATAAAAAAAGAATTTACGGCTGAAGAGGTTAAAATCCCATAAAAATGGAGAGAGTAGCAACCAAACCAAAACAAACAACTAAACGTAGGGTAGGTTAAAAAAGGTGCTACTCCATAAACTGGTGATTGGTTGGATATCCCAAAATCTGGAAAGTGGAGGAAGAACCCACATAACCAAAAGTTTAACAGGAAAAATGACAGACATGAAATTTCTGGTCTTCCGTCAGTCAGTCAGTTGATTGTCAATCAATGTCAAAAGTTGGAGGTCGTTCCAAAATTCTATACCCCACAGATTCGATGCCAAAAATAATAACGAATGAGAAATTCCGATTCACAAACAAAATTGTCTAATATTCTACCTAGACAAAACGAAACAGAGTTTCGCCCAAGGAAAAAATAGAATCCCAAAAATCTGACAAAGGCGTTCAGAAAAGATCGCAACCGACCCTACATACACAACATCTCTGGTTGCCTGTGAGTAGGCCTCAGGACCGTTTCATTTTCCAAAATAATGTTGCGGGTAAAGAAATCGGTATTCGAGGGACCAACGATATTTTATGAGGAAATTTCTGAGATAGTCGTTAATAAAATATTATAACATTAGTGTCTAAAATACTTCAACAAAATACTTAGTCGCTAAGAAAGAAAGATATTTTGCGTGAAATCGTACTCTCAAGATTAGGTAGTTTCGAGCTCAATAGATCAATAAATTATGAAATTTGTCAAAAGAAAATCATTGAAAAGGGTTTGGCCTAGGAATCGGTACTCTATCATTAATAGAGAGAAATTCAAATTACTGGTAAGGTATCAAAATAGTAAAAAAAAGGTTTCGTGATTTTGATACGTTACACTCTTTTTTGGGAGAATGAAACGGCTAATTACTTTTATTATCACTTTTTCTCTTCAAAAAATCTTTGCTTTTCTTAAAAACTCAATTTGCTGTAAAATGAAAGTGATAAGAAAACAAGTTATCACCCACGTCATTCTTCCATAAAAGTGGAATTTTCACATAAAATTTTAGAGCTATCTGTTTCAAGTTACGATTGAAGAATAAATGCATTTTTTGACAAAACAGGGACTGATAACATTGTTTTTCAGTCATCTCTATACACACACTATGAAACAATCAGATGAAAAGTATTAAGAGTACTCTGTCAGACAGGCTGTTGAAAAAAGGTACATGCGACGTTAATGAGTATATTTTTTTTCTGTTGTCTTTTCAGATACGAAGCACAATCTACCACTGCTCCGCCTGCAGATAGGAGAGAGTACAATACACATGATTATAGATGTTATGTTTGCGGCATTACGACTTACAGGAAAAGAGTTAGAGCACTTTTAATTAAAGTACGTATATTCATAGTGATACTAGTTGATAAAAAAACGTATGCTACATCAAATGCAGATACAGTTGTAGCTCAATTCGCCCTTAAAGTTTCCTTTATATATTCGTCTCATTGTGTAATAATACTGGAACTAGCATTTATAAAAGGAGATGTAATTATATCATGTTGTTATTGATTTTGATCTCTAATCTCTTGTATTTCATTTTTTAGGATTTTCCCTTTCTTCGTTTTCATCCTCAACCAGAACATTCATTGCTCCTGGAAAATGGCGACTATGCTGTCGTGTGTCTTGACTGTTATGAAACATTAAGAACGCAAAGTTTAGAATATGAAAGATGGGGTCTACCGTTAGATAAACGACAGTATAATTGGATTACTCAGCCGCCGCCCCCAGAAGATAGCCCAGAAGCTACTGTGGCTAGGTTACCCAGTGGTCAGCGAAGTGATAAAGTTGTAAGTATTCAGCACTGTATGGTTCTCTAACAGAAATCCGTATCTTAGTCCCAAAAAACATGTGATTCGTAAATTCAACCAATGAAAAGCCGTGTTTGAAGTTATATTTCTAATGTATATAGTCGTTTTTTGTAAAATGTCTCTCAAACTAGAAAAAAATTATACGGTTTGAGTAAGGTGGGGCCCTAATTTCCATAAGAAGAAATACGTCATAAATCACTTGGTTTAGCTACAAAAACTTTAGTTTTTCATTTGCGTCCGGACACTAAATTAGCGGCCATGATAATTTCCAATTTAGTAGTTTGGTCATCAAGTGCTCCACCCCAAACCCATTTTTCTCTGTTTTTTTTTTATCCAAATATTCGAATGCAGTGTTTTACTGATAACATGCTTGAAATGGAAAATTATTTTGATGCACGAGTGTAATTCGGTAGAATATTTCCCGAGTTGAAAATGTATGTATGTATGTGTTACGTTCGAAATTTTATTTAGATTTACAAAGTAGGTAGGTACATAAAAATTACAGAAATATTGACAAATTAAAATGCGACAGAACTTATCGAAACTAAAAATTGCATGGATTCCAGTTGTGAAAATTAGTATTTTTTGAGTCTGGTGCACTACTTGCTGATGTATTCGAGTTTGCTATTAAATTATAACTTGAAGAGCTTATTGTAGGCACAGTAGCTTAATTATTAATTTCTTTATTAGGATTAACAGTATTATTATCTCTCATTTTTTCTATTACGCTTGACTGGTGTTCCTCGTCCAGGAAATATGGCTTTATGGATTTCGGATTTGAATGTCCAGTTATTTTTATCTATGTATTCTATTCAACCCCTTTTTTTTGCTAAGTTAGAAATAGCTGTTGCACGCAATGAATGATTATTCCTTTTCCAGTCGCCAAACCTGATTTTTTTGTCTGAGTGATCATGTTTTTTCTGACATGGATGTGGTTGTACCACTAGCCAAATTACCAAAAAGCATTAAGAGTTAAGAAAAAATTCGGAATATTTACGTAATTTCTTTTCTCCAAGAAGATTCTCAACAACCTTACCGGACACATATCTGGGTTAACTATTCTTTTAACCAGCCACTCGGAAGGAGCACAATGTTTATTACCTCCTTGAGTTGTTTTGTCGAATATTGGGTTGTATTCCAGTCTGACAGTTTTTTCCTCTGACTTATTGATATCTTCTTTGAAATCATTGTACACCCTCTCGTCCTCGTCATGCTAATTCGTAGGATAAAACCAAAAATAACTTTTTGTGTAAGTCGGCAGGCATTTCTTTATCATACTCTATACCATGACTTTGAACTCATTGTATGTGAGTGATACAGCGCTTTGTTTTCTTTGTGTGTTTGTAACTTCTTTCTTTTGGCATTCTTTGCATCGCGGGCTGTTTTAAATTCAGTGTCACTTGAAAGATTACATTTAATATTCGTCTTAATATTTTTCCATTCCAATAGTTTTGTAGTTACATTCTACACAGTCTAATCTTTATAATCCTCACCATTTTTCTTTTTTATGTAGTAGGCTCAGTCAGTGAGAATATTTGCCAGCATCCGTATTGTAGTGTTTTGTCTATGCTATAAATCCTTTCTTTGATAAAATCCATAAACTGTCTCCAAATATTCTGATAGTTCAGTATTGTATTTTTAGTTTTACTTTTGATCACTTTTTCTTGAATTGACATTTCATCAATCGTAACTATAGATACGGACCTATGGGAAAATATCGAGATTTGAATTTGGGTAAAATTTTCCATATTGCAAAGCAGCTGTCTACCAGTTTATTTAATACAAAATTATCATAAATACGTGTAAAAATGTGGCTTAGTTACATTACTTTGTTATCTTGCTGTAATCCCACCAGTAATTGGTATATCTGTTAGTGGTATATAAATATGCAGCTCTGACGGAAAGAAACTATAGGATGGCGGTAACGTTCTGAGTACACTCGCGAAGTATCAATTATTACCTTGAAAATGTTCATATCAAATCGATAACTACGTTATTGCTATACAGGGTTTGTCCGAAAAGTAATAGGACTGAGTCGATTTAAAAAAAAATATTGAGCCAATCGTTACAATTCTTTAAAAACTTTCAAAATAGGCTCCTTTTGCGTCGATGCAGCACTGCCAGTGCGATTTCCAAGCAACATCACGGAAGGCATTCTCCGGAATAGCCTTGAGAGCCGCGGTGCATGCTGCTTGGATCCCCTCTGTCGTCTCAAAATGCTTGCCTTTCATCGGCCTTTTCAGACGAGGAAACAAAAAAAAGTCCGGGGGGGGCACATCTGGGCTGTAGGGCAGCTGCGGAAGCGTTGGGATGCCGGCCTTGGCCAGGTAGCTGTTCACAAGAAAGATGTGAGCTGGGGCGTAGTCGTGGTGCAACTTCCAGTCGGCTGCGATGTCTTGTCGGACCCGACTGACCCTTCGTTTGAGTCTCCTGAGCACTTCCACGTAAAACTTGGCGTTGACGGTTTGTCCAGGAGAAACAAATTCATGGTGGACGATGCCTTTGATGCCAAAAAAAAACAATGAGCATCGTTTTTACTTTGGATATGCTCATTCTTCCCTTTTTTGGGCGAGGAGACGCCGTCGTGTGCCACTCGGAAGATTGCCTCTTTGTCTCGGGATCATACTCATAGATCCACGACTCGTCACCTGTGATTACGTTATTCGAAAAATTGGGGGTCCCTTTCACACGTGTTAACCGCGTACCTCTGCTCTAACGAACGCTGCATTTTCGGCTTGCACCACTCACAGAGACACGTCGCGCGAAAATGCCTGTCCTGACTCTCCAAGTGCTCGGAGACAACTGACCAGCCGCTAGTTCGTTAGCTAGGAATGCCCTCTACCGAATCCAGTCGGTGCGCGCACACTCCGAAGTACAGTCATGGCGGAAGAAAATGAGTCCTATTACTTTCCGGACAAACCCTGTAGGATTGCGCCAATTTATAAACTACGTTAACCTAGAGATTACGCGATGCCTGGTTTGGATACTGGCTCACATAGCCCCAGTACATCATACGTTTTGACTTAGAAGGGGATTTTGGAAGGCAGGGTGCCACGGTCGTACTGGTTCATTGCTTTTGGAACCTACCTCGGTTATCTTAAAGCTTGCCACTAAAAGTACATGCTTTTTATTGCTTGACCTATACGCTATGTAAAGGAACGTCCCAACTATGAGGACACCCTTTATACAGGGTCTGTCAGAAAGAATGCACGTTTTTTATATGAGTAGTACAGTCAGAATAAGTATTGGAAAAAATATTTTATTACATCAAAATACTCAGAAATACATGCCATTTTTTGAGTAAAACAAAATTTACGTTCTAAACACTATGTCGGGTATATGGCGTCCTCGAACCGAAATGCAGGAATCAAGCCTCTCCCGAAATGAGCCTATCGCGTCGGCCAGCATCCGTGCAGCAATTTGGGTTACTTCTCTTTTTATTTCCTCCTTCAAATCGACGAGGGGCCGAGGCTTGCTTTGGTAATCTTTGTTCAGCATGTGGATGTAATGCTCTGAATTCACAGTAGTTGTTTCTCCTTCATCCTTAAAAAAAATAAGGGCCAATAATCAGCGTTGGGCCTACTGCACACCAAACTATCACTTTCTGGGTATGCAGGGGCTGTTGATGCAACTGTTGGGGGTTCACTGGAGACCAATATCGACAATTTTGTTTATTGACGTATCCATGTAAATGAAAATGTGCTTCATCACTCATAAACAACGTTAAAAATTAACACGTTGTACATATTCCCCTGGCAACAGTTGTTGACAAACTTGGATTTTGTAAGGATGGAACACTAAATCCTTCTTCAAGATGCGACGTACAGAGGACGCGTGGATCCCTAGGGAACTGGCACGCAAACGGACGGAACGATCCGGGCTTTGCAGCGTGTCAACTCTCACTCTGTCTCTGTTGGGGGTTCTAACAGTACGGTTTCGCCCTAGGGGTTTTATCTTCATAACATTACCTGTTGTGTAGAATGATTCCACCCATCTCAAAATGGTGTTACGGTCTGGTACTCTCCCACGACGTGGAACGCGAATCTCACGTTGCGTTCGAACGACAGAATCGCCGTTTTGAAAGTACCGACGTACAGTGAACACACGATGCTCAATGTTCCAAACTATCTTGCCAACTGCAACGGCACTTCTCCCACTATCTAACACACGCCCTTCCCCACCGACACGGGACCAGCCCACTCGATGTAGTGCCCATTCGAAAAATTTGCGTTCGTTCTGACGGACCCTGTACACAGTTTTATATTTTTAAGTTGTGGAGTGAAAAGCTTGCATGAACCGTAAACAGCTTGCTTTTTTTGAAACCACGTGTAATTTTACGTTTGCAGCGGAAAAGATGTATTTTTCAGTATTTTCGTCATAAGTGTCATAATTCAAGAAAATATTGGAGGAAAGCTGATAAAAAATAAACATGTTTCTCACTATAAAAATTGCCAGACTTATTTGCATATTTTTAGGTAACCTTTCTTTGCAAGTATTTTGTAACCCATTATAAAATAAATATTTATGTCCGTCTCTCCAACGATACGAAATGACTATTAAAGCTTTAAAATCAGGTTTTATGTGTTTGAGGCTACCATGTAGGGGTTCGAAAAAATTTGTCACTCGTATCGATATCAAATCGCAAAGCGAGAAAAAAGATAATACAATGCTTTTGGGACTCGGTTGGAATTTGTTGGATCTAATACTTCCGTCAAAATATTAAAACCAAAGCCGTGTCTGCCCTTATGTACGCTACTGGCCAACATTCTTATGTTTCTTTGCCATTGTTGAAATGCGTGCTGACTGAAATATTTTCTAATAACGTGCATCATATTTTGTTACTTCATTCAGTTTGTTGAAAAATGTGGTAAATAAGGCAACCAGTAATGCAAGCTGAACCAATTTAAAGGGGATAAGGTCAATGAAGGCCACCGGCAAACTTCAAAACATTCCGCACAGGGTATCTTTTGGTATATCTTCTCTTTGGTTTCATGCCTTATCAAAAACAGAAGTGTTATATTAATATTAATAGAAATATCAAGTTTTTTATTGAATATATTTTCAGGTTCCTCCAACCCTTATCACAAAACCAAATAGAAAAAATTGCTCACCTAAAATTATGGACCGAAAAACAAGTTCTACAAAACCTGAAGCTGGGCCGGGTAAGTTTTTAAAGTCATATGCATACTGCAATCGTATACACCCTATTCTTAGTCCATTTACGCCCCGGCACAACAAAGATGCAGCGCGGCAAAGCGGCAGCCGCCTAAGAGTTGCAATAGCTATTGGTCATTTGGCCATAAAACTACGGACACGTGCAGGATCCGACAGGATAGAACTCAGGCTCGAAGTAACGCCATGACGCCGCCAGTTACTGTTCATATTCGGTGCATCCATAGCGTGTGTTTATACGTTAGCATGTCTAGGGATACAGCACATGAAACTGAGAATAGTTATCCCAATGCTTCATCTTCAGTGATGTCTCCTTCCCGAAAACGTGACAAGAAGGGACATTTGAATATTCAGGCAAAAGAAATTGCCCTTATTTATACAGGGTGACTTTGAAGTTGAGTCATTAATTTGCAGATAATGATTGTAGAAGGAAGATAAACCAAAATATGTGTGTAAAAATAAAAAAAAAATAAAAAAAAATGTTACCTTGTTTTATAAAGTATCCTCCCGACAAGTATTTCAGTGCGGACCTGTATTTGATCGTGCGGTCTTGGAGCACCGGCATGCCGTCCCCTGTGAGGTCTTAAGTCACCTGATTCACGAGCCCTTTGTACTACATTCAGCATTTTCGTAAACATGTGCCATTTTTTATTTCGTTTGAGCCACGCAACAAACACCACTATTCACTCACGCGTTACCGGCTGACACATCGACTAATTACAACTGAATAAGATTGTACATTGTAGTAAAAACATCGTTTCAAATTCTTTCGCTTTTTTGTTTCCGATGCGATGAACGGATAAGGCGGATTATATCCGTTGTTGCCAAACACGAGCACATAATATTATTATTGAGACAGGGCGGTACTCAAACTTCTAAAGGGCTATAACTTTGTTACTTTAATTTTACCAGAAAAATGTTAAAGGAAAAAACATTTCTTTTGATCAGATCTACTCACTGTTAAAATAAATGACTCAACTTCGATATATAAGATCGAAATTTTGGAGCATCTTGAAATGAAAATTCATGTTATTGAGAGACGTGTAGCGAACAAAAAAGACATGTCCTAAGACAATTTTCAACAAAGAAGTGGATATAGAATGGGAGAAAAGGGAATGCAGATAATATGCTACGCCGACGACGCCATAATAATAGCCGAAAATGAAGCTGACCTACAAAGATTAATTAAAGAATTCGAAGATACGGCGCTCATATACAACATGGTGATTTCAACAGAGAAAACTAAATCGATAGTGATATCGGCGGAACCGAGACGATGTAAACTGGTCGTAAATAACAAAATAATAGAACAAGTGATGGAAACGGAATACTTGGGAATCAAACTGTCAAGATATGGAAAAGTGGAAGAAGAAGTACAAAAATAAGTGAACATGGTGAACAGAGCAGCAGGATGTCTCAACAATACAATCTGGATAAACAAATACCTCACAACGGAAACGAAAACTAGGATATATAAATCAACAATAAGACCGATAATGACGCACACAGCGGAAAGAAGAGCAGATACGGCGAAAACACAAAGATTATTGGAAACAGCAGAAATGAAAGTTTTACGAAAAATAATAACAAACCAAACTCTAAGAGGCAGAGTAAGAAGTGAGGAAATACGAGCGAGATGTGGTATAGAGGAAATAAACCTGTGGACCAAAAGAAGAAAAATAAAATGGAATCAACACATAAAAAGAATGACAGAAAATAGAACAGTACGAATAGCAAGAGACAAATCGCCAAAGGACATACAAAACCTAAAGTATGGGCTGACTCTACAATTAAATCAGCAAGACAAGCCTTCTTAGCCACGTACGTGTATCTAACCAATTCGTCATTTGTGTTGTAAAAATAGTGACAAGTAGACTGAATCTATGAGCCCACGCGCTAAACTTAGCTATATCTGCTAGATTTGGAACCAACACCTGTTAGATACTCTGCTTGTATTATTATTAGTTTTCTTGAATATTATACTAAGGAAAAGAAAAACAATTTGTTATCTGTCACATTGGCAGTGAAGATGGCTTTGTACCTACTGCCCCATGGGCATTTGAGTCAAAGAAAACGACCGACTACCATGAAGAAATGGACGGGAGTTCATTTGAACGATGGTTTGAAGAAACTTGACGACAATGCCGTCATTATACTTGATAATGCTGCATACCACACGAGAAAACTAGAAAAAAATCCCACAATGTCCACAAGAAAGGCAGAAATTCAACAATGGCTCCTATCAAAAGACGTTAGTTTCAATGAAAATATGGTCAAAGAAGAACTCATCCATCTAGTCAGGCAGCACAAATATAAATATAATCTTAATGTTATTGACGAAATGGCTAAAAACCAAAATAAGACTATTTTAAGGCTATCCCCTTATCACTGCGAATTAAATCCCATTGAAATGATTTGGGCAAATATAAAAAACTACGTGGCTTCAAACAATAGAACATTCGAATTTTCTATAAAATAATCATTTATTTTGTTAGATAATTTCAGGGCCATTGAGGAACATACGGACCTGTACACTCTCGCTTTTAGGCATGTTGTGTTTTGTCTGGGCGTAAATAGACTACGAATGGGGTATAGTTCTTTGCACGGTTTTTGGCAGTTCTCAGAAAAACTACCTGTATCACTATCATACAACCACCCTTTTCACATATACATAATATATTTACAGTTTGCATCTGTGCGCGGATGTTTCGTAAGCTCACAGACATAGTTTTAGTAGTACAGCTCATCTACGATTGTCACTATCAGAGTTACAACCCACTTAACATGAGCGTGCGATTTGAGTTTATATTTTGTTGATCTTTGTTATATAAAATGCCATAGTCAAAAAGTGCAAAAATTTACGCTGATGACATTTTGATTCATATAAGTACTCAAAATGTTTAGTCTGGTATCTGTCACATAAATGAGGACTTGAAAATGGTTAGCCTCTAATAAAATCAAATTAAGTATGTACAAGTACAACGAAATGTTATTAAATTTGCAACTAAATATTGATTAAATACCTTGGGGTTTTCGTTGAGTCTCAATTAAATTTTGATATTCATTATCAGAAAAATATAAACAAGATTAGCAGAGAAATATGATATCTATCAAGTTTCTGGATGTTTGGGTCTATTTACTAGAAAAATTATCTATAATACTACCATTCTTCCAAATTTCTTGTACTGTTCAACTATTCTAGATGTAGCTAATAATTTCATTTTTGAAATACTGCAAATTTTATAAAACAAGTGCAAGAAAATAATACTGAATAAAGATAAATGTACCCCAATTAGACTTAGCAAATTAAAATGGCGCAATGTGAAAATTTTATCAAATATCATGTCATGATATTTATTTATAAAGTAAAAAATAATATTTTTACTTTTAACTAAATTAACATCATCAAATGCTGACCATTATTTACATAATACCAGAAATAAATCTCACTTCCATTTAATGTTCAAAAATTATAATATACGAGCCCTGTCTTAGTGAAGTTGGCCCAACTATGAAAACTACATGTTTTATGTACTTTATCATATTAGCGGAAACGTATTAAATCTAAAATGTATTTCTGATAACATACGACATGTTTATTTAATATTAGCCTGAAATACTATATTTTTTGTAACAAAGTAAAAATATCCTCGGAATTAAAAAAAAAGATACCAATTAATAAAAATCAACGATACCACATAGCAGCAAATCACCACTGCGTTACATCGCCTTTTCGACTGCTTCTATACCTCTTAACATAGTGTCAACTAATGTTTGGCAGTCATTTGGTGTAAAACTGTTCCAAATTTCTTGGAGACGGGTTCGCAATTTTGGAACGGTTCTTACGGGATTCGATCGGAGCTTTTTCTTCATGATGTGTCACAAAGGTTTCAATCGGAGATAGATCTGGACTACGCAACGTCTATTTTAAAACTGAAATATTGTTTTCTAACATCCAATCTTTTACTTTTTTAGCCATCAAGCGGTATCATCTTGTAGGAAGATACATTCGATATTGTTTAAACGCATTTGTTAAATTTCAGGTATTACGTTATTTTGAAGCATAATAATGTACATATCAGCATTCATAATACCTGCCACAAAGTGTACGTTTCGCACTTCACTTGCTGACATGGATCCCCAAATCATAACAGAAGCCGGAAACTTATTTTTTTTAAGACAGTCATTCTGAAACTCTTCCTCTTTAGTTTTTATGACACGACTCCTACTATGACAAATAATGGAGTTCCATTGGTTCGAAGACCATAATTTGTGTCTTTTGGTCCACGCTGGTCTGTTTGTCTTCTGAATCTTTGTCAGTAAGGATTCTCTTTTACCCATGAATACTGGATTAAAAACGAATAATAAAAAAATTATTTAAGCCTACCTTGTAAGTTTTAAATACCAGTTTCTGGGCAGCTCTGTGACAAGTTGCTCTTGAAAACTTTTTTGTGGTTGCCAATTCGTTTTGCAGTTCTGGGTTTTTGAGCCACAGATCCTCTTGTTTTGTACAATTTAATAATATTTCGAACTGTATACCTCTCACTAATCATTTTGCAAAGAAGACAACTTCGAAATAAAAACGCTTTAAAAATATAAAAACATTTAAAGAAACATTCACAAATATCATATTTTGGGCCAACTTCACTGAGACAGCTCGCATGTTACAATTCTGTATTCCGCCAAGGATTGATTGATTATACATAATAAATTAAATGCAGCGATAGAAGATCAGAATACTTTAACAAAATTCAAAGTAACGTTGAAGAATCACTTGTTAAATCTACAACTATACCTTACCCAGCATATGCATCATATGGCTTGAATTTACTGATTTTAAGTTGTTTATAATTATTCTGTTTATGTAGCCAGACGTGCTAAATAAATCATACTACTACTACTAAAAATACAAGTGTACAATATAATCAATGTTTGTTAAATTCCAAAGTTGAACTCATGTCCGTTAGTCGATCTGTTTACTTATTTTGTATGATATTGATGATGTACCCACCAAAATCCGTGAAAAGGCCTACCGTTTGGTAAGCGTATCCATTCCAGCGCAACTGTTTACATAAATGTAGAAATGACCAATTTTTTATATCTTTTTTATGCTACCATTATTTAAAAGAACTTTAATTGCTACGTTCAAATTAACAAAAAGAAATGGTGAGGAAAGATTTATTTAGCACGTTTGGCTACATAAACAGATTAATTATAAACTTAGAATTAGTAAATTCAAGCCATATGATGCACATGCGACGCAAGCTATAATAATTGTAGATTTAACAATTTTATATACTAATTTTGTCAAAGGATTCTGCTTTTTTATATCTGTATTGAGTTCATTATATTCAATCAACCCTTGATGGAATATAGATTTGATGTTATACATTTTGGACCCAAAATGGGTCGTCCTTATTTCTGGGGTGTCCCAACGAAATAGTCGTATTCCCATTTGTGACTCTCCTGGTATATTTTGGGAAAAACGCTCGGAAACGACAATTTTGATTTCTATAGGGACGTCTTTTCATCAATAGTCGTACAATACAGGGTGATCCAAAAATAAGATATTGCGTTACACTTTTTAAATCGACACCCTAATTTTTTTTAATTTTTAGATTTATATAATAAAGTTTATACCTATCTTCAATCGTTGTGAAGCTATTTGAGTTTATAATAAAATTCTACTAACGTAATACTGATAATAATGGAATGCATGGCAAAAAATAATAATAATTGATACAAGCAAGAACTTTTAGCATCAGTCAGTGTCATCGTATGTCATTGAAAAACTTTGTTTTTAATTTCAAATTATCAAGTTACCTACCTAGTTGTGATAAATATTGAACAATTACTCAATTTAATTCAGAAAGGGTAGACATAATAAAACGGTATTACCAAAATGGGAACATTGCAAGAGCTACTGCTCGGTTGTTGGATGTTTCACATCCAGACAAAAATATTAACGACAAGTATGTGGCTAAGTTGAAAAGAAAATTTGAAGAAACGCCATCGAGAATAACGACCAGTTAGAAATGAAGCCGCAGAAATAGCACTTGAAAACACCCAAAGTACTCGTGGACTGGCTACTTCTTCAGGATTTACACGCTCAACAGTACCAAGAATTTTGAAAGGCAGTAAATTTCGCCCATACAAGATAAAACTTGTCCGTGAGCTTAATGAAGACAATTTTGATAGAATGTTGGAGTCTTGCGAATCAATGTCCCAACGTTTAATCAACAGTTCAAATATATTATTTAATATGTATCGGATCAGTGTACATTCTATTTACATGGTGCTGCAAATAGACATGATTGTCGATATTGGAGGGACTCGACTCCACATTTGTTTCGATAGGTACACTCGCAATATCCTGGAAAAATAAATGCGAGGGCCGGCATCTTCGGATATCATATTGTAAGACCTTTCTTTATTCCTGGAAGCTTGACGGGCGAGACGTACTTGGACTTGTTAGAAAATACAATAGATCCATGAATTACCGAAATAATAGAAAATGACGGTAATTATAATCAAAATTACAGTCATTTTCAACAAGATGGTGCACCACCGCACTATGTGGCTCTAGTACGACAGTTTTTGAATCAGTGGATCGGCTGAATGTAGGCAAATAACTCAAGACGTGCTTGAAAATGTGAGGAATATTTACTAACAAAATCTTTATTATTGCATGGAGGTAAATGTACAAAACTTTCAGTACTTAGCACCACATTGACCTACCTCTTTATAGCAAATTAATTTCTGCTTTAACTTTAATGTGCGTGTAAACTGCCAGTCGTTTTTTGGTTTTTTTAATACTCGGATACTTGTTTTTAATTTTACAGTCTTGTTACTATGGGAACTATATTGATTATTTTTCCGATATTAATCCCTTATCTCAATTTCTAGAATTTTATTATAAACTCAAATAGATTCACAACGATTGACGATAGGTATAAACTTTATTGTACAAAATTTACTAAAAACTTCATGAAAAAACAAAAAATTGAAAAAATTAGGGTTTCCATTTAAAAATCTAAAGTGTAACGCAATATCTTATTTTTATATTACCCTGTATTGTATGTACAGCTATAGATGAAAAGACGTCTCCCTAGAAATCAAAATTGGCGTGTCCCAGCATTTTTTTCCAAAATCTACCAGGAGAGTCACAAATGGGGACCTTTTCGTTGGGCCACCCTGTATAAATAGTAGTTAGCATTTGACTACTTGGAATGTATTACAATTTCATAATGAATTACTATCTTGGGTTGAGTCTTGTGCGAAGAAAAAATCGTCGAGACTAAATGTGGAATATATCTTTTTTCTTGGAATTAATAACAATAACTCAAAAACTGTTCGAAAAAGTGATATAAACCTAATAACAAAAAAAAGTTCCCAAGGAAACGTATTTAATGATGTAGGCATATACAGGGTGTGAGACCCTATATAAATAGAAATATCGATGATAGTAAAATTTTTGTAAAGTAAAATTTATTTAAGTATCTTCACCCGACCAAACGGTTAATGCTGTGTCTTATCGTGTCGTTATGAGGCGATTGCTGTCGCGTATTCGTCGTGTTCAGCCACAATAACGCGAAGAAGGTAGCTGGCGCTTGTTGCATGATAGCGCACCATCTCATCGATCGACGCTTGCGTCTCATTTTTTGACAAAAAATGGCATTTTAACTATCAACCACTCCCCATATTCTCCTGGCATGGCACCATGTGACGGTAAACTACATTTGGCCATGGAGGGACAGCGGTATACCAACGTAGAGGCCATCCAAAAGGCGTCGACGACCATTATGAAGGACATCCCGGTCAATGAGGTAAAACCATCATTCGAAAATCTTTTGATCCCTGCTAATCGCTGTATTAACTCTTGAGGGAGACTACGTGGAATCAAATAAATTTGATATTGCGAAACAAAAAGTGTTTGTTCATTTTTTCTTTGTCCCTTGTACGTTGCGACAGACCTTGTATCAATGTTACCACGAATCAGATTTTTGATTCTGCTCTTAAAATTGCTTTCCTTTTTCGTTGGGAGAGGTATAAATGTAGTAGAACACTTTAGCCTCAATATTGAAAGTATCATACCGTCATTGGTATACAGAACCCCTGAATTCACCAATTCTATAATTTTTCAGAATCAAACTAATTTAGTTTTGAATTCTCTTAGTTGGGGCTCACCATCCTAAGAGTAGATTCGAGATGAATTCTCCCCAAAAAAAGCACGGACATGAAAAGCCGACAAAATGGTCAGAAAGATATTTTCAAAATTTACATAGGACATTTTTGTAAATAGAATTTTCAGCGCATGTGATTAATGTTTTTTTATACTGCAACTACCCTGAAGGCCTAAGGCCTAAATACTCATGGGGTACCGTGGGGCCCTACGGGGATACGGGGGAAAAAGGGGAGTGGAACGCCACACGGGACTCTAGCGCGGGAACACGTGTGTGTGCAGCATGCTCACATTCTGGCCCCGCCTACGAGATTCGTCCGGTGGTACCTCCGTGTAGAGTCAGAGATCGTCTACCACTTACGAGGTGGCAAATAAAGATCTTGCAATGCGGTACATTTGCTCACTCAGGTTGGAGGTAAAACAATTTTATGGTCGTTTGATTAATGTAACTTTTGAAATGATACAATTACTTTTGTTCGCATTTTCTAAGTTATCATCTATTCATACAATGCAAACGTTAGTTCTTTTGTATATGACAGGTAAAAACTAGATATTCCAGTCCCCCTCAACGTACATTGTCACCCTATGTATGTTATTCTTCCCCCTTTTAACAGAGTATGCCCAATGCAGCACACTCGTTTCGGATGGCTGAATGATTTTCCAGGTCGGAGTGATATACCTACAGACTGTAACAAAAATTTGGAATGCGTCATATCAGACGAATGACTCATCTGATTTTATTAAAAATTGGTAGGTTGAACCACGGCGGTTCCGTTGATGATGTCTGCGATGTTGTCAAATCTACAGTTTCTCAGAAACTGATAGCAACTTTTGTTTTTCTCATGGAATTTTATATGTTATTCGATATTTGTATTCTGCGAAAAATTCTGAATCCTTTTATCAAGCATAGCCGACGTCGTCCTTATAATGTTCGAAATATTTGCGGTCAAACATTAATAGGTATTTGTTTCAGCTAAGCAATCGAAAGTAATTTCCTGTCATTCCTGACACTCAAAAGTCCATTGAGTTTTGTTAGTAGAGTTATTGTGAATGATTCATTTAACTGAAACCGATAGAATCGAAATTCTAAAGATTCTAGGTTATAGCGATGGTAGACGCACACAGCAAGAAGTTTTCGATATTTTTAATGACAAATATCCCAACCGGAATCCAATAAAAAGGTCTACTGAGAGATACGAAGTCGGTTAAATGGGGGCAAAGTCGCGCTAAATACTAACTTAGAAAATGGCGCATATAAATTTTCGCGATTTCGATTGTTTCCGGAGATAAAGAAAAACGAATTTCTGGTGAAAGCAACTATGGATGTCTTATAGGGACTTATACAGGGTTTGTCCGGTAGAGGCTAGCTAACGAATGAGCGACTGGTCAGTTGTCTCCGAGCACTAGGAGAGTCAGGGCAGGCATTTTCGCGCGACGTGTTTCTGTGAGTGGTGCAAGCCGAAAATGCAGCGTTTGTTAGAGCAGAGGTACGCGATTAAATTCTGTGTGAAACTCGGTAAATCTGCGACAGAGACGTTTGATATGATTAAGCAGGCTTATCCAGGTGTTGCTTTAGCAAGAAGTGATGTGTTTCGGTGGCACCAGGCCTTTTTGGAAGGCCGGGAAGAGGTCGCTGATGACGACCGTGCTGGAAGACCTTCGACTTCGTCAAACACCGATAATGGGACTCGTGTGCGCAAAGTTTTGAACTCAGACCGTCGACTAAGTATTCGTTTAATTGCCCAGATGTTAAATTTACCAAAATCTGTGGTTCATGACATTGTGACACAGCATTTGAACATGCGCAAGGTGTGCGCGAAGATGGTGCCAAAAGTGCTCACTCACGACCAGAAATTGCGGCGAGTGGAAGTGTGCCAAGAAAATTTTAACATGTGTGAAAGTAACCCCCAATTTTTGAATAACGTAATCACAGGTGACGAGTCGTGGATCTTTGAGTATGATCCCGAGACAAAGAGGCAATCCTCCGAGTGGCACACGACGGCGTCTCCTCGCCCAAAAAAGGGAAGAATGAGCGAATCCAAAGTTAAAACGATACTCATTGTCTTTTTTGACATCAAAGGCATCGTCCACCATGAATTTGTTCCTCCTGGACAAACCGTCAACGCCAAGTTTTACGTGGAAGTGATCAGGAGACTTAAACGAAGGGTCAGTCAGGTCCGACAAGACATCGCAGCCGACTGGAAGTTGCACCACGACGACGCCCCGGCTCACACCGCCTTCCTTGTGAACAGCTACCTGACCAAGGCCGGCATCCCAACGCTTCCGCAGTGGCCCTACAGCCCAGATGTGCCCCCCCCCCCCCGGACTTTTTTTTGTTTCCTCGCCTGAAAATGCCGATGAAAGGCAATCATTTTGAGACGACAGAGGGGATCCAAGCAGCATGCTCCGTGGCTCTCAAGGCTATTCCGGAGAATGCCTTCCGTGACGCCTTCAATGCTTTGAAATCGCGCTGGCAGCGCTGCATCGACGCAGGAGCCTATTTTGAAAGTTTTTAAAGAATTATAACGATTGGCTCAATAATTTTTTTTAAATCGACTCAGTCCTATTACTTTCGGGACAAACCCTGTATATTTAAACCCTCGTTTGACGTCCATGTTGTGACCACATTCCCTTTGCATTTTGTCTCTGACTGTGGTGTTGAACGGTCATACGGTTACAGTACGCGGGCTCTCATTTGATTATGCGTAATAGCACTCAGAAAAAGACTTCTCCTACTGTTTTGTTCTCTTCGCTATCCCATTCCCGTTTCGCGAGCTCTACGGCCTGGAAGCAAAGCCGGCTTCTGAGCGTCCCTCGCCGACCGGCCGTCGGCGCCCCGACGCTTGTCAATAAACTCATTTTTCGTCCTATCACACGCCCAAAATACTTCGTAGC
The DNA here is from genome assembly GCA_963669975.1 of Acanthoscelides obtectus. Lineage (NCBI taxonomy): Eukaryota > Metazoa > Arthropoda > Insecta > Coleoptera > Chrysomelidae > Acanthoscelides > Acanthoscelides obtectus. The sequence goes on along the minus strand of CAVLJG010000010.1, from coordinate 70,962,377 downwards.
ACGTCTGATAGCGCTAACATTAGAGAATTTTACTAACATGTGCTTTTTATTATCGGTGTTTTGCTAACGTGTTGTGTGTTCGCGAGTTAGTGTAGTGCATTTGTGCGTTTACTTTCAAGACAACTGACTGATGATGCATTGATGAAGATGGATTTGAAATATACCATGCCGGCCGCGTTGCACGTGCCCCAACCACATTATTTTCGACCTCCCGATGGTAAATTTTTCCCGCAAATAAGAACTAGATATAAATGGTGTTTTCAAAGTTGAATCACTTATCTTAACAGCTTGTAGAGCTCGTCAAGAGAAATTGATATACCAGACATCACCTATATAATAGTTGCATAATAAGATAGTTATTTTAAATTATTAAACATTATTTAAAAGAAATCATTATCAAGTTAAATGGATGCCGTTTTTACAAAAACTGTTCAAAATTGTCACCACTTGTTCGATTAACGCAAACTCTTGCTCGGCGAATCGACGGCTCTTTACAAGCTTGGAAAATAAGATCCTGGTTTCCACGAATTAAATCACAATTATTTTAAGTGCGTTGTTGAAGTTTTTCCAGAGTATTTATTGCTCCATCATGATACACCAACTCTTTCAAATAGCCCCCACAGAAAAAATTGCAAGGCGTTAAATCCGGGGAGAGAGCAGGCCAAGCAATGGGTCCATTGCGCCCTATCCATCTATCCGGAAACTCATTATTTAGATGTACACGAACTTCTTGTCTAAAATGTTGTAGAGCGCCATCATGTAGGAACCACATATTCTGTCTCACATTTAGAGGAACATCTTTCAATAATTGTGGCAGCATGTGTCGAAGAAAATCTAAATAAATTTCACCAGTCACTCGATGTGGAAAAAAGTATGAAAATGAGTTCTTTTTACAATATGCTGATTTTTTACTGCCCAGACATGATTGTTGTGGAAATTGTGCACTACATTTCGTGTAAATGTGGCCTCGTCTGTACACAAAATTAATTCGTAAAATCTCCTTGTCTGCGGAACTATCCTAAAAGCTACTGGCAAAATGCAACTCTTCTAGGTTGCTCTTGAAGTTGTAACGCTTGTACCCGTTGATAATGATAATTCTGTTCTTTTCGTGTTGTCTTCCACACTTTACTATGAGAAACTTCAACTTGAGCTGCTATGGCTCTAGTACTCATTGTTGGGTTGCCTTCGACCATTTCTTAAATGTCTTCCTCAATTTGTAACATTTCAGGTTGAGCAGGTCTTCCAGCGTGACCTTCTCATTGTTCTCTCACTTTTATATAGGTTTTTTTTGTATATCAACTCCTTTTGACGAGTCATACAAGCAGTTAAACTAAATGACTCAACTTTGAAAACACCCTTTATATGTAAAGTATTACGTTCTCGATTATAACTCATTGGTACAATATTCAGACTCTATGAGATATATATTGAAGAGTAATCGCAACAAAAAATTGTCCCTCAAGATACATTTATTTTTTCAGCTGATCATAAAAATGTGTACTATTGTGGACGTTTAACACCAACTAAAAAATATGTGTGTGCGTCGCGTTGGAAACGACTTGTGAGAGGGGGGAGGTGATTTGGTTATTGAAAATGGAAGAAAATCTTGCATTGACGTATTCAAAAAATAAGCGTAATTTCGTCGGATTGTTGGGTGTATGCCTAAACCCCAGAGATTTACACTATGACTCTCTCTATCGTGCAAGAATCCAGTCAATTGAGGTCCTTAAAAAATTCAGGTGTCGTTCCTTATCATTTCTCAGCGAGTTACACCATGAAATTATCCGGTATCTCTAACCATCAGCATAAACTGTGGTGTAGTGTAAATTCAATGATTTTAGTTAAATGATCAAATTTTTCATGAACTTTGCCCAACTATCAAAACTACGTTTTTTATGAAATTAGCTGAAATGTATTAAAAACTGAAATGTATTTCTGATAACATACAATATTTTATTTAATATTAGCCTAAAATACCACATTTTTCTGTAACAAAGAAAAAATATCTTACAGATTCGAATAAACTGCCGATTAATAAAAATGAACGAAACCAAATAGCAGCAAATCTCCACTGCGTTACATCGCCTTTTCGAATGATTACTGCTCCGATATGTCTTGACATAGCGTCAACAAGTGTTTGGCAGTCATCTGGTGTAAAACTGTTCCAAATTTCTTTGAGACGGGTTCGCAGTTCTGGAACGGTTCTTGCGGGCTTCGATCGAAGCTTTTTCTTCATGATATGCCACAAGGTTTCAACCGGTGATAGATCTGGACTACTCGACGTCCATTTTAAAACTGAAATATTGTTTTCTAACATCCAATCTTTTAGTTTTTTCGCCGTATGGCAAGCGGCACCGGAAGCTACATTCAATATTGTTTACACGCATTTGTTCAATTTGGAGTATTCAGTTATTTTGAAGCACATTAATGTACTTATCAGCATTCATAATACCTCCCACTTGCTGGCATGGATCCCCAAATCATAACAGAAGCTGGAAACTTAACAGACAGTCATTCTTTAGTTCTTATGACACGACTCCTACGTTCACCAACGCATACTTCAAGTCTGGCTTCATCACTCCAAATAATGGGAGTTCCATTGGTTCGGAGACCATAATTTGTGTTCTTTGGCCCACTCTAGTCTATTTTTCTTCTGAATCTTTGTGAATAAGGGCTGCCTAGAAAAACTGATCCAAAAACGAATCATAAAAAATTATTTAAGCCTACCTTGTAAGTTTTGAATCTCAGTTTTTGGGCAGCTCTGTGACAAGTTGCTCTTGAAAACTTTTTTTATGGTTGGCTGATTCAATAATAGTTTCACTTCGTTATAATTAGCACGGCACTTTTCCTTGATAATCCGTTTTAAGGCTTTTAAGTTGGTATTGGAATAACGCGGTCGACTTCCAGCTCTGGGTTTTTGAGCCACAGATCCCATTGTTTTGTACAATTTAATAATATTTCGAACTGTATACCTCGATTTGTTAACACTGTCAGCGATTTGGAAAGCACTTTGGCCTTTTAAATGCAAGTGACTGATCACTTTTCTTATTTCATCATCTTTACCAAGAGCCATTTTTAATTGTTAACAACAACACCAATTCATTGAAAGTTGATTTAAACGTCAAAAATCAGCTTCTTAGCAATGTAAAATTTTATCATTTGTTTTACAAAGCCTACCTTTATTTTATCGTAGCGAATAAACAGACCATTCAACTTGAATTGTCTTCATCATGTATTTTGCTATACACAAATCATTTTGCAAAGAAGAATTTCGCAATAAAAACACTTTAAAAATAGCCGCGTCGGTTTTGTTATATTTCCATAAACATTTAAAGAAACCAAAAATATTATATTTCAAATCAAATTTTAATTAACTGTCAAATAACTTCACGAATATCATGTTTTGGGGAGTTGGGCCAACTTCACTGAAACAGGGCTCGTATATATATAAAATTCCTTATTATTGTACGATGTCTCGGGCCCAACGGTGACCTTTTCCAGGTTCAATTGACACTTTACGAGTATTGTCAAAACGAGCTGTTAACGTAGAATTCGACGATTTGTATAATATCGGCCGATATTTTTTACCATTCTTACCAAATTTGGTACGCCCTTTCATCCCATAAAAATGTCCGTGCTTACTATACTAAATTACATAGAAAATGCAACACCGACTAGGAGTGCTGTAATTTTGAGCATACTTTTACAAGTCTTAGGAATACTCATAAATGGAAAGATATTAAATGTTTAACTCGAGATTTTGCAAAATAGCTGATATATCCCATCTAAATGTTAATAACGTGTTGAAGCTCATCTGTTTGCTACATATTCGTCGTCAGGCATTGATTGGCTTAGATGATTATTGTCTTCTTAGTGTATTGTATCCCAGGCCATCTGAATTTGGTTTCGTGTTTGTGGAGGGTGAGGTGAATTTTGCAACGTTCTTCCCATCATGTCCCATACATGTTCGAAGGGGGAAAGTCTGGAGATCGAGGAGGCCAGTGATGCAGATTTACTCCGGACACTTCTAAAAAGTCTAAACTAACACGTGCGACTGAGGTCGTGCATTGTCCTGCTGAAAAAGTGAATCTTGCAATGTTTCCAAAAAGGGAAACGGATGTCGTTGTAAAACTTCGTGGATATAGCGCTGAGCATCATGCTACCTCGAATGAATACTAATCGTGACCTGCTGACCTAAGCAATGACATCCCATACCATAACACCCACAGTGGGATGAATATGCCGTTCGATGGAATCTCTACTCTTGCTGCACGGCCATCATGTGTGCCTAAACGGAATCTAGACTCATCGCTGAACACGACTGAGACATACCAATCGTTGCCGACGATGCTGTGGCGTCTGAGGTAGTACAAGATGGGGACGGTATGAAAACAGTCCAAAATACCTTGTTCGGCGATAAACCGTCCTCATTGTTATTGACCTTCCGACACCATCAAACCACTGGTTCGCAACTGCCGTTGTTGTGGAAAATCGATCTCTAAGGGCCGTATCGTCAGTCGTTCCTACAATTGTAGGACGCCTTTGTGGCCGTCTTGATTTTCATAGTTTTCTACTCTTCCATGTCAGCGCTCTATTTTGAGGTTATGTTAAAAATATCTATTTGCATCAAACTGTTCATACTTTTGATTTATATCATCTGTTATATAGCCTGAAATCTCCTACAATACAAGAAAAAAAACATAGCCAATAGGAGAGCGCTGACACGGAACAGTAGAGATCATTTCTGAATGAGAGGAAAGACTATGAAATCAAGGAGGCCATAAAGGCGTGCTACAATTGTAGGAACGACTGACGATACGGCCCTACGTGCTAGTTACCTCAAATAACGATCATACCGCTCTATAGTCTGTCTTTGACGTCCAGTACCTCTAACTCGTCGATTTCGGCCTTCTTTGAACCATGCTCGCCAACATCTCATTAGAGTAATTTCGTTTCGATTCATTCGATTAGCGATTTCTTTAAAAGAAAATTCGACTTCTCTCAAACTCGGAAAGTTGAGTGAAATTAGCGCTTCTGCGAACTCTAGGCATGATAATGCAATGAAACAAATGGAACCAACACAGAAAAATCCCTGAATATTAAGTAAACATGTTCATACTGTTCGGATCCTGATATGACAAAAAAGCCTTCACAATAAAAAAAGTACTGCTCGGAATGTCTTCAACATTTTATCATCGTGTACTTTTATGATAGCAAAAATGCTTATAAGTCTTTATCAAAATTCAATAAATAATTCTAGGCGTTGCATTTTATATATCACTTAGTATAATATTCATCATATTTTCCTTCCAATTGCTCCCAAGAATAGCAACTTTCGTGAAGAATATCGATTTTCTTTCGGATCAAGCTGTAAGAGTAAAAATACAACCTTATGTTCCAGCTGTATCAAGCAGTCCGAAGTCATCAGTGGCGTCGGCAAACGGCACCAGTAATTCGAAGCCGCCCCCACGCACCACGACTGCCCATTCGGTACCTGGACCCGGTCCTGGCGCCGTACCAGGCCAGTACTCGCATTCTTTCGCTGCCGCGCTTCGGAACCTGGCCCAGCAGACGGTACCAGGAACCGTTGATCATTCGTCCCTATCTGGCGCCACCTCCGGACAAACATCTGACATCAGGAGGGATATGGGTTAGTGTCACACGAATATTCATGTAACTTAAGTAACTTTTCCTATTGAAAAGGTCCTTATAAAGTTTTATTTGAGAAAAGCGGGTACAATGAGATGCTCAGGGTTTGAGTTCTGAATCGAGACTAAATGAAAAGTCCCTTGTACAATGCAAAGGAAAGAACAAATGTAATGTAATACCGAAACTAATCAGGAATGTTCGCGATGGCAAGAGTGCTGACTTAGCGTCTTCTTCTGCGTAGACTGGTACATAACTTGTATGAATCAGAGTTCATTACCACAACTGTTGACAGAATTGGAATGTGACGAATATTACCGACTTTTTTGAAAAGAAACCGACGAGTTCCACTTCGGAAAGGGTTAAAAAGTAGAATTTACCTCAACATTTTGTAACACTTGTCATCATTAAACAGAAATAGCTAGAGCAGCGACTTGTAACTGATTAATATAAGAAAAAATGGATTTATTTGTCAGAACGTTAATGCAGCTCTCAGCTATTCCATGTTCGGGCTACCCAGGACTCACCACGGGGAGATGGCTGCATATCGATTCCGCCCCTCCCTCCACCTGTCTCAATTTCAACAAAATGAAATATAAATATGATTAATCTCTAAAACTTAACAAAACAAATCACCAAAATAAAATGTTTGAAACTGAAAGATGCACAAAAATTAAACGATAAATTCTGATTATTCAAAAATTAAAAACAAATATAAATCGACTATGCATAATATATAACGTAAATAGATCCAAATATAAATAAATAAATTAATTAATAAATAAATATTTAATTGAAAAAATGGTAGTCAGCTGCGCTGCGGCTTGATGACTCACTATTATTCGAGCAGCACTCTCAGTGCTGTCGCTATCATTAAGTCAATTATCGCTGGTTCGATTATCCCCTCTATGGAATGGTCCAATTGCCAGAACTTTTCCTTTTGTTGGAATACATGCCTTATGCTATTCTGCCACGTGTCACCTGTCACACCCTTAAGGGCCTCTTCCAAAAAAATACGTACATCCGCCATCTTGAAAGTATTATCCTTACGCGCTCCCTCGTTTTTTATTTGAGCCCATATCAACTCGATTGGGTTGAATTCGCAGTTGTACGGAGGTAATCTCAAAACCATAAATCCTTTTTCATTTGCTATTTCATCTACTACTAATTTCGTGTACCTACCCTTGTGCTCACGAGCGATTTGCATCAACTTTGCTTTGAGCATCGATTGGTCGCATGGTATATTTTTCGACACTAGCCAATTATAAATATCGTAACTTTCTCCATTATAAATTTTAGGACAATCACAGAATCGGGTTCTAATTTTGGTAACACTGCTTTGAACCAATCTTCAAAAACTTGAGCCTTCATATCTTCATGATAATCTCCAGTACTCCGTGATTCAAAGACGTTCAATCCTCCTGTTTATATCTTGCCAATATTTAGAATTGTGTGACCTTCATTCAATCATGTTTCATTCAAATAATAAATCGTCTGACTTCCCATTACGCGAATACTACGTATTGTTTTCAGATACTCCCTGCGCCATGTTACTATGTCATCCCTTTCGATCAATGCGCTATTCCTCTTCTTCAAATATCTGTTATTGATTTCTCGTGAAGTTCTTAGCAAAACGTGCTGGGATATTTTTGATAGACTATCGTTAGTCTTCAAAGAGTGCTTGCTGTAGTTTTTTATTGTCGGTATTTCTCTTCTCAAATAAAACGAGCGCACCTTCCGACGGATTGCGTATTTAACATCACTCGTTTACGTCCATGTCTTTGCTTTTTTTACGTTTTTTTTTCTTAAAATTCTGAAAATGGTACATATTGAAACCTTTGTCCATATCACTACAAAGTTGAACGATATATCTTTTACTAGTTGCTCTGGAAATCGTGTTAGTAGTGCGCCATAAACATTTTGCATTATATTTCTTTGTGCAGAATATAAATTATGTCATTTGTGAGGTAGACTATCCAATGCGTGGTGATCCATCTTTCGTAATCACTTTTTTGACTAATTTTACCAAATTTCTGTGGCCTTATAGTGATTTCATTATTTAGGAAGTGTTCCACTGCCTGAGAAATCCAAACCAAGCCAGGAAGTATCATCATTCGCTACAACGGGACCTTCTTCCTTGCGATCATTTGAACCTCGACTGCCAACAAATCATGTGGATAGGTATCCAGCAAGTTCCTTATCAGATCTAAGTAGGAGCGGATTTCAGCCTTACCGACCTGATGATAGGTTTGTATATCTTGTTTTTTATGTTTTTTATAACATCAATTTCACTTGAATTAATTCATTTTTTGTAGTCGCATGTATTTTTTTCAACTACCTGTTTGGTACAGTAATCAAACAAAATTTTACCTGATTATTTCATGGTATGCGAGCTCAGTCTCAAGAAGTGAAGTGAAGCCCAACTATCAAAACTACGTGAAATTTTTATATTAGCGGAAACGTATTAAAAATAAAATATACTTTTGATAACATAGGTACAATATTTTTATTTAATATTAGTCTAAAATACTACATATAAAAAATATCTTACTAATTAAAAAAAAACTGCCAGTTAATAAAATATCAGCGAATCACCATTGCGTTCATCGCCTTTTCGACTGATTACTGTTTCGATACGTCTTGACATAGTGTCATCTGGTGTAAAACTGTTCCAAATTTCTTGGAGACGGGATCGCAATTCTGGAACGGTTCGTACTGGATTCGATCGGAGCTTTTAAATAGTAGTATTAGACGAAAATACCCCTGGTTAGCGAAATAATTGTAAAGTCTAGTTTTATTGCTGCAAGTTGTTCAAGGCGGTATTCAAAACATGGACGCATGGGTACACCAATATTTGTGAGAAAACTTTTTGTTCGACAACAAAGAATGAGAAAACTTGTTTTTTGGGATTCAATCGAAAGTGTTGATAGAAACGAAAAAAACTTCATATAAGATTTTTAGGTATGTATGAGACCTACAAAATGAGACAACACGTAAAAAGATCCGACAAATAGCAAAAATGGCCGAAACCCGATGCAAACGGCAGGTTTTGGCACTTGTTGGTAATGCGAGGATGATTTCTCGCAGATATTTGAAATTCTTCAGATTCGGGGGATTCGTACTTCTGAATAACCACAACAAAATTGGAATATATTGGTCAAGTAGTTTTTGAGAATTCCTAATTGTTTATCCCAAGACACCTGTTTTCCGGCCATCACTACTAGTTGATTTATATATTAACAGGGTTAGTCCGAAGGGCATTTTATTTCAAAATACACTAGCTTACCTTGCCGATATGAACCGCAAACCATTCCGGAAGATAAATGTAATTTTTATGCAAAAAAGGATGGTTTACTTTTTTCTTCTAAACAAGTTCAAACATTTCGTATTTGTGAGTAATTCGCAACAAAAGATGATAGACACATCCGCTTTGTTTAAAAATGTGTATAATAACGTATGTTTTTCGTAGCGCATTTGTTCAATTACTCACAAATACGAAATGTTTGAATTTGTTTAGAAAAAAAAATATAACCTTTGTTTTTCGCATAAAAATAACATTTATCTTTCGGAATGGTTTGTGATTTATATCGGCAAGGTAAGCACGTGTATTTTGCTATTAAATGATGGCCGGAAAACAGGCGTTTTGTGATAAACAATTAGAAATTCTCAAAAAACGACGACCGATATATTCCAATTTTGTTGTTATTTAGAAGTATAAATCCTGCATATTTGAAGAATTTCAAGTAGTTGCGTGAAATTATCGTCGCATTACCAACAAGTGTTTGTCTTATCGTTTTTATATGGCCTTATGCACAATCAAATTAACTGTCCGGATTTACTCTAAAAAATATATTTCCGCATTCCAAGGCTTGAAAGTCGTCAACAATCAGCTTTTTATTGTCAAGCAGGCCGGACGAACGTAATGTTGAAATCTCCAATTTATGTAATGTGCAGTCTGATGAACTTTATTTGTGATATGTGCGATATTTATAATGACAGCTGTAAATCAATCATAAATTGCTATAAGTCATTGATTGTTCTCTGAGCTTACTTATGCCAATTGATGCTAAGTTTAATTTTTCAATGTGTCTCTTTATTTTCTTTTTGTTAATGTATTTGAGCTTTTCCTGTAATTGGGTTTTACCTGTAGGAAATATGAAATATAAATATAAAGTACCAAAATCTGCATTTTGCCTCGTTTTTCGGCCATAACTTTTGCTATTAGTCGGACCTTTTTACGTGTGGTCTCATTTTATAAGTCTCATAAATACCTAAAAATCTTGAAGAGTTTTTGCGTTCTTGTTAATACTTTCGACTGCATCCAAAAAACACGTTCTCTCATTCTTTCGACTCCTACTTTCACCAACGCATACGAGGGATATCTTTTAAGTTTTGCACATGGAAATAAAACAACACGGTAGGTAGTTTTAAATGACTCTATTGTTTTTCGAAGTATTCTCCAGGAAGATTAATACAAATCTGATGCGCTCGAACCAATTTTCGAAGCACTTATTCCACGCCTTTGCTGGCAGTTCCAAAACGGCATTTTTGAATGCGTCAACTGCTTGTTGTGGTGACTGGAACCGTTGACCACGCATTCTGTTTTCAATTTTCGGAAAAGTAAAGAAATCGTTAGGACTTAGATCGGGACTATATGGAGGATGGTCCAATAATTCCACGTTTTCTTCCGTTAAATACTGAATTGTTTTTTGGGCTGTGTGCGAGCTTGCATTGTCTTGGTGGAAGATGATTCTTCTTTCGGGGTTGATTTTTCGAAGCTCGGTGATGACTTTTGGCAAACAAATGGTGGTATACCAATCCGCAGAAACAGTTCTTTGCTCATTAAGAGGAATTGTTGCAATATGACCAGCTTTTGACACAAATGTCGCGATCATCTTTTTCGAAACACTTCGAGAACGGATGACTTTTGTTGGCTTCTCTTCACCTTAGAACACCCAAACAGCCGACAGTCGTTTATTTTCTGGTTGATAACAGTAAATCCACGATTCATCACCACTAACCATGCTGTACACATTTTTTGAGTTTCCGGAAACGGTCAAGCGTTTTTTGACACCAATTAACCCTGGCTGCTTTCTGCTCTTCAGTCAACAGGTGGGGTATCTAACGAGAAACTAATTTTCTTACTAATTCTTCACGTAAAATTTTTTGAATTGAGGTCTTTGAGATCTTCAAGCACGCCTCAATCTCGCGATATGTCACATGTCTATCTGCAGTGATGAGTTTGCGCACAGCATCGACATTTTCCTGAGTGACTGACGTTTTTGGTGCACCCACCCTGGAATCGTCGCTAAGACTCACCCGTCCACGTTTGAATTCACCATACCAACGGGAAATTGTCGACTGATGTGGCGCTTCGTTTCCGAAAACAGATAGTAACTCAGCAAGGCATTCTTGTTGCGATAATTGTCTCTGAAAGTTATAATAAATTATGGCGCGAAAATGTTCTCGGTTGAGTTCCATTTTTCTAATGACTTGGTGCCACTCAAAAATTCACTGTAGTGAGAACACTGCACGTATTGTTGTGAAACTTTGAATTTAAATTTAAGAAAGAGTGAGGTTAATATTCAGTACTGACGTTCGATCCGCGCGGCCTACTATGTTTCTATATGCAAAACTTAAAAGACGTACTTCAAATCTGGCTTCATCACTCCAAATAATGGAGTTCCATTGGTTCGGATACCATAATTTGTGTTCTTTTGCCCACGCTAGTCTGTTTTTCATCTAACTCTTTGTCAGTAATAACTAATCTTTTACCTAGAAATACTGAATTAAAACGAATAATAAAAAAATAATCCAAGCCTACCTTGTAAATTTTAAAACCCAGTTTTTGGACATCTCTGTGACAAGTTGCTCTTGAAGACTTTTTTGTGGTTGCCTAATTCCATAATAATTTTAATTCGTTATAATTAGCAAGCCTAATTTCCTTGATAATCCGTTTTGAGTCTCTTGAGTTGGTATTGGAATAACGCGAGTGACTTCCAGTTCTGGGTTTTTGAGCCACAGATCCCGTTGTGTCTAATTTAATGATATTTCGAACTGTGTATCCCGATGATTTGTTAAATCTGTCAGCGTTTTGGGAAGCATTGTGGCTTTTTAAATGCAAGTGAATGATCACTTTTCTTATTTCTACAGAAACAGCTTTACCACGAGCCATTTTTAATTGTTAACAATGCATTGACAGTTGATTTAAACATCAAAAATCAACTTCTTGGCAACGTAAACTGATTGATTGATTTGTTTTACAAAGCTTACCTTTATTTTATAGCGAATAAACAGACCATTCAACATGAGTTGTCTCCATCATGTATTTTGCTACACACAAACCATTTTGCAAAGAAGACAGTTTCGAAAATAGCCGCGGGTTTTGTTATCTTTCCATAAACATTTAAAGAAACCAAAAATATTATATTTGAAACAAAATTTTAATTAGTACTCAAATAAATTCACAAATATCATGTTTTAGAGCGTTGGGCCAACTTCACTGAGACAATGTTATCAATTTTTGTTGTCAAAAATGCATTTTTTCTTTAATCGCAACCTGTTAACAATTATTATAAGAGCTATAAAATTCTCTGAAATATTCCGTTTCTATGGAATAATTAATTACTTTTAGTTTTATCATTTCCTAGGCCAAAACTGGCGAAAGAAATCGAAATTGAGATATTTTGAGTTTTGGACATTGTATGACATGTACACATCACAAAAAACCGTCTCTCATTTCCGTCGACCTGTCCGTCAATCTTATAACCGCTTTTTTGCAGGATACCCCATTTACCAGTAGGCATGGAACTGCCCTATTCGCATTACGGACCATATCCTTCGTTACCTTTAATAGATGATCCTTTATATTACGAGCGTATGGGTATTATCCGGCCTCCTTGGCCACCGATTGGTCATCCTTATTTACCTTATATGCTGCCTGGGACTGCTATGCCTCTATATATGCACGAAAGGTAAGAATACTTTTTTGTTCTACGTAACATATGTCCTAAAAGTTTTGGCATAAAATATTTATCGGATTTTTTTATTGAAAAGAATTATTTAAGTACTAATTAGTTATCATAAATTACAACTCAATACTATCGAATTATGTGGGTGGCCCATTCTGCTCTACCAGACTCAACTTTCATCGAATGTCTCTCATGAGGTCCTGGACGGAATTCAGATCACTTTATATCAGCTTTTCGGAAATTCACCGTTTTAATTTTCCTTCATCTTGGGCTTCCCAGCCTTCATGATAAACCTTCCTAGACAGTAAAGCCCAAAACTCCGGGTGAGCCTGCGGCAAGTTTGTAGGATTATCGTTTTTGGGAACAAAAGGTATGTTAACTTGTCGAAGCCAGTTTTGGGTATGTCTTGAGTAATGGCGTGATGCTAGGTCTAACCAAAACATGATGTGGTCATTAGCATAATGTTCGTGTACAAACTGAAGCAATTCGGAAAGGCAGTTATCAATATAGCTCTGACTATTCAAAGCTTCACCCTCCCTCTTCCCAAAAAAGGCTGGGATACACCGCTATTAGAAATTGCGCACCAGACAAGGATTTTATCTTCAAATTTCGCGTTATGTTTGTATCTAACATTGTCAGGGCATTCCTCTTCATTGTCCGTATAGAATCCGTCGTTTCCCTTCATTTCGGAATTACTCAAAGTTAAATACTTTTACGTCATCCAAAATAATGATTTTTCCATTGGCATCTTGGTATTCGAAGGAGTTGCGCTTGTGAGTATTTAGGGCAATTATGTCTAGAGCTAGATTTCCGACGGCCCATCGGTGCGAATGGGTCCCGAGACTGTCCGCTAGATAAGAGTAATCGATCACTCGGACAGCCTTCCTCTAAACAGCATGGATAATGGAGTCAGGGTGGCAGCACCCCAAACATGTGAGCAGGACTCAAGGCTAGGCCTTATCTGGGCCTTTTGTACAGTGAGGAGGTTATGCGGTGAAAAGCACTTCTTAGCCCTAAACAAATAGCCTAGCTTTTGCCCAGCAGCTACCGCTATTGGCGAGATTTGTTCGTACCAGATCAAGTCCTCGGTGATCTGGACTCTGACACAAAAAAGTGGTAACGATATTTATGCGGCATTACAGAAAATTCAGCTTAAAAATGAAAAAAAAAACGATATTTCGACAACCATAGCCCCTCGGTTTCCACTTAGCCAAAAATTGTCGGTTCATGAATCTTCCGAAAATAGTCGGTAACAAAATTTACATTGTCTCTTATACAGGATGTAATTTTATTGATGGCTAAAAATACAGGATATGATTCCTTAGCTCATTTTAGGAAGAAAAGTGTATATGAAGGTGTTAAAATTTTAAGAAAAAATTCGTTTTCTCATCATAACTTTAATACTGTTCTAGATATTTTCATGAAATTTTACATGCACCTACTAAGCACCACTAGGCATTTTTTATGTAGAATATTCTTTAATATTTCTACCAGTGGCGTCCGTACGAGATGTATACCGGAATTTTTCAAAAACATATGGTACGCCATTGCTTTTTCAGAAAATTATAATCATTTTTGAAATCCTCATTTAACTTGCCACAAATTTGACCTCTTGACTTTTTTTCTTCCGATGCCCATTTTCTTGTAAAAAATAAAAACCATTTTGGCTATTTTATTCGATGGACTTTAATTAATAAAAATTGAACAAAAACGCATCTTACCTACAAACTACCACATGAGATTTTAGCAATTTTGCAATGCATCTGCTGGAATACAGGCTTCAATTCTCTTTCTCATGGATTGGCGAACCCTTTCAAAAACTCCTGACGTATTTCTAATGGTTTGGCAAGAAAGTAACGTTTTCTGTCTTAGTTCCTCTACAGTTTGAACTGGTGTAGAATAAAGTCTTAAGGCGCCTCCTCAAAAAATAGTCTAAACTATTTAAATCAGGAGACCTGGGAGGCCAAGATTGAGTTCCCTTCACGTCCTGTCCAGCGAATCGTAAACGCTTCATTTAGAAATTCCCTAACATGAATGCTAAAATGTGTATGAGCACCATCATGCATGTGCCACATTTCTTCTCTTAATAAAAGAGGTATATCCTCGAGCAAAATTGACAAATCGTTTTCAAGAAAGTGAGATACGATAGTCCATCCAGTCGTCCTGGAAGGAAGAACGGCCCTGTGAGGAAATCTCCAACTATTTCAGCCCACACATTCACAGAAAACTGTTCCTTAAGCCCATACATGATTATTATGTAAACTGCGAATGGAATTTCGGAAAAAAGTAGCTTCATCGGTAAAGAGTATTTTGATTTAAAATTTAAATGCAATCGAAAATCACGCGGCAGTAGTGTTTGAACCTTTTAAATATGTAGTATTTTCCAAATAAGAAAATGGGAAACATTAAGCATTACCGCAATTTTACTAGTTTGTTTCTAGATGTCAATCGTGTTTAAAACAGCATCCTCTAATGCTAGTGTTCTCATGTCTTCTATGCTGGCTGTACTGCTGTAGAATTACGTCTTTCGGATTGTCAAATTCTATAGGTTGCACGATTTGCAATTGTCCATTCATGAAGCTATCTAGGTTTTTAACGTTACATTATATTTATATCTTGATAATTTTAGACTTAAATTGGAAGAAGAACAACATCGGAGATTAGCTGCTTTAAGAAAAGAAGAGGAACAAAGAGAGATGTTGGAACGAGATTTGCAGTTGCATAGGGAAAAGGATAGAGCACAAAGGGAAAGGGAGAAGGTGCAGTCTAGGATGTCGCCACATCATTCGTTAAGCGCGAGTCAGCCGTCACATTTAGTTCTTCCTATACTACAACCACCAGGTGAAATATCAGATATTCCTCAACCTTTGAGTTACGTTTTGCACAAATCGGTATAAAAAATCAAGTTGCTCAAATATAATAAATAAATGGAAAACGCTTTAATTTTAGTTTTTATGCAACTATCGCCTGGCAGTTGGAGCAGCAGCACTACAGGAACGCACACAAAGGGTTAAAACAAAACATATACTATATTTTAGTTTGATAAAATGCATTAGTGCTTCTCTGCAATGTTCTCATTAATATTTGAAGAAATAAAATAAATTCTTGGATAAAACTTCCAAAATCGCTTAAGGGATATATCCGGTTCGTCTAAAAATCTGCCTATATCTGCACTTCGGTTCGATCTTTGTTTTAAAGTGAATTGTTTAATTTTAAAACTGCAATTTAAAGCTGGACTGCTCATTTATTCAACTAAAACATTATCAATATCATCTGCAGACGATGACTAATACAGCGATATTCTTCTAGGAATGTATCCTCCTCAAGTCGGCCTACCATCCTCTGCTGTGCCTGTAAGTTCCCGGCAAGGCTCACTGGGGGCTCCGCCACCGTCTTCGTCAGCATTTTTAACACCCAGTACGCCTCCCGGCCAACCTTCCGCCGGCTACAGTGTGCCCAGATCCAGCCCGTCCTTGCAACGGCATTCGCCTAGTGTCAACGCATCCCCTTCTGCCTTCTCGCTCAACCTTAACCAGAGACAGAGTCCTGTCATGCAACCCTCTGGTAAGTAATATCAAAGAATACAAAGGTACCGGTAGAAGGGCACTCGCGAGAAAGCCTTTGATCTTCTGACTTCTGTGGTCACAAGTTTGAAAATGTATACAGACTGTAACAAAAGTTTGGAACGCATCAAGTATCTGACGAATGACTCATCTAAATTTTTTTAAAAATTGGTAGGTTTATGTTCGAAACCACGGCGGATCCGCACCGCACTGGTATCATATCTTGAAAAGTGACGTTATATCGATTTTCTTTGACATTATACTGTTTTTTAACATTATGTAGGTATTTCTACAAGATGTTAACTTAGCACTCAGTTGTACGTGTAGGCTAAACGTCATGAGGCTTGTTATCAATCTTTGGCTTTGATGTGATGTAAAATCTGTTTCCGAGATGGCATTACTGGAGGTCTAAGCTGTATGTTGTATGTGTTGATGTTAATTACATTGGGTTCTTGTCTCAAATACACTTAATTGAGATTCAAAGCTAGAAATTAGTTGCGCAGCCACTTTTCTTGTCCATTCTGGAAATGACATATACAAATTTGCTGAATTTCAAAAATGTGAGAGATAAGAAATAATTATATTCACTGTACACAGTAGAATTACAAGCCATATACATGCTAACAGTAATTACACACAACGCGAGCGTGGTGATGATTTCCCGTAATTCTCCTCAGTTTTTCGTAATTTATTTCTTTGAAGATAACCTCTCTTCAGAAAGCACAACATAAAAATAACCCGTCGGGCACAGCCAAAAGATAAACTTCATTATATATAATAACCAATACACATAATCATCCAGGTGCGATCTTGCTATTCAACCAAATTTCTTCTTAGAGATAAAAACTACAGACAAAGACCATTAGGCCTTACAAAACATATGCAACCAATGATGCATGTAGTTTACTTAAGTGATTCCTCCATAGAAGGACGTTCACAACGATCCTAGTGGGCAAACTTGGAATGACTGCGCCCTAAAAACTGCCTAGTTTGCAAGATGACATCTTACAGGTTTTTTTTTTGACGTTTTATAGGTTTTTTACATGATACCCGTATCGGTATTACGTATCTTGAAAAGTGACATTATGTCTTTTTTTGACATTTTATTGGTTTTTTGTGACATTGTGTAGGTTTTTCTACAAGATGTTAACTTAGCACTATCTGATGGACACTTATTCTGAACTCTTTTTGTTGTACGTGTTACCTAAACGTCGTGATGCTTATTAGTTATCAATGTTTGGCTCTGTGTGTGATGTAAAATCGTCTTCCGAGTTGGCATTACTGAAGGACTAAGCTGTAAGTTCTATACTATGGCTAGAAGGAAACGGCAATGCATAGTGAGGATTTGTGTTGCAATAATATGTGTTGATGATAATTCCATTGGAAAATGAGGTTGGTGAAGGAACAGATGAGAAAATATGCTACAGACAGGAATATTTATGAAAGTGAAAATGTTATTACATTATTTTTTATTTCCAGTCATTTAAATCCTATAGAAATTTATTTTGCGGTGATAATAGAAAATACAAATCAGCGCCTAGATGTGAGCCATTGCGAAAATGTTTGATGTGTGATGCGTCATTACTACTTTGGCTGTGATGTGGCTTACTTGCACGCAACGCGGGCGCGGTGGCGGTTTCTCGTAGTACTCCTCAAAGTTTTTGAAAAAACAAAAACAACCTTAAAAATCGTAATTTATAACTTGGAACATAACCTATCTTCAGAAAGGACAACATATAAATAACCCGTTGGGCACAGCCAATAGGTATACTTCATTGGCAGCATATTCAGAAATGACTTTTTCACCCAGAAAATATCACTGATTTTATACTTATGCAAACGAATACACACAATCATCCAGATATTCCCGATGCAATCTTACTATTCAACCAACTTTCTTTGTTTCAAATCTTTTCAGAGATGACAAATACAGACTACTCGGCTTCACAAAACATATGTAACCAACAATGCGTGTAGTTGAGACATCCCTCCATAGATGGACGCTCACTGCGGTCATAACAAGCAAACGTGGAATGAGCTATTTGCACCCTAAAAACGACCTAATCTGCAATATGACCTTTTATTGGTTCTATTTGACGTTTTAAAGGTTGTTTACATAATACCCGTACCGTTGATGATATCCGCGATGTTGTCAAATCAGTTTTTCAGAAACTGATAGCAACTTTTGTTTTTCTTATGGAATGCTATACATTTAATATTTCTATTCTGCTAGAAATTCTGAATACTTTTTGTTAAACATACTTTGACGTAGATCTGATGGTTTTCGAAATAACAATAAAAGGTATTTTTTCCACATAGCAATGACCGGTATGGAAAATAATTTCCTGTCATTTCTGACATTTGAAAGTTCATTGAGTTTTGTTAGTAGAGTTAATAAAAATATGATTTATTTAACTAATACCAAGAGGATACAAATTCTAATATTGATTAAAATAGTGTATTTAATATTTCGAAGGAAACAAGGGAAAAATAAAAATATCAAATGTTTAATATATACTAGATATTGGGGAAATGCGTCTAGATAATTTTGAAGCCATCCGCTTTCCTAGTTTCTTCTGCATTCATTTTCTTTTCGTTGCTATTCGTTGTTTTAGTTCCTCCAAATCAAATGGTTTGGTTTTGTATACTATATTAAGTGCCCCCACAAAAAAATAATCGAGGGGTGTGAGGTCAGGAGACCGAGGTGGCCATTCAATCGTACCTCTTTCGCGAACATTTCGAGTGTAATGCGGAGGTGCACCATCTTGTTGAAGTCATATTCTATTGTTGGGCACTCTGTTATTTACTAAAAGAAAACAGGATTGGGAAATACTTCCGCCAAATCTGAGACATAGTCTAATCATATTAGCAAATGTTCCCGAAAGAATTGTAAAGTCCGGTTTTATTTATTCAAGTTGTTCAAGGGGGCATTTAAAACATGGACGCATAAAATGGGGACACCAATTTTTGTGGGAAAACTTTTTATTCTACAACAAGGAATGAGAAATGGTGTTTTTTGGGATTCAATAGAAGGTGTTGACAGGAGCAAAAAAACTCTTCAAATAAGATTTTTAGGTATTTATGAGACCTACAGAATGAGACCACACGTAAACACTAATAGTAAAAAAGTTATGGCCGAAAACCGAGGCAAGATGCAGGTTTTCGTACTTGGTGAAGCGACGATAGTTTCACGCAGATACTTGAAATTCTTCAAATTCGTAGGCTTCATACTTCTAAATGACGATAATAAAATTGGTGTCGATTGGTCAAGAATTTTTTGGGAATTTCTAATTGTTTATTCCCTTCTCTTTTCACATAAAAATAACAATTATCTTTCGGAATGGTTTGAAATTCATGTCGGCAAGTTAAATTCGTGTATTTTGCTATAAAATGACCTTTGAACGAACCCTATACAGGGTATTTCAGTTTATTGTTGCATAACTTTAAGATTCGATAGAACTTTTAAAATTAATGCATAAAGTCTATATAAACATGGGTCGAAAAATGCGTGGCTTCCGAAATACAGGGTGTTTAAATTTACTTTCTAAAATAGTTTTTTTTTAAATATTTCGAACAATATTTGATGTATAACAGTGAAAATTGGTATACAAGGGTTTTTTGGTACGACAAAACGAACCATAGGCATAGTTTTACTGTAGCCGCTAGAGGACGCTCTCTACTGTACCTGTAGTATATTAAAATGACCGAAAAAAATTTTCTTAGTGCAATTTTTTGCTTTTTGAATAAAAAAACTGATTCTTCGCACTTTTCAACATAAAAAAGCTCTTCTGTGAGTTTTCGTTATAGTTAGCCGTTTTTGAGATATTTCGATTTTTAAGGTTCGATGCATTTTTAATTATTTATGGGAAAATAATATTTTTTTTTTACATTTTCGATTTGGGCATTACAAGTAATTAAGATGATCGTTTAGATTGTGTTTTTTAGACACAGCAATAATTCCTAACTCCAAATAAACACAAAAAACAGAATATTATTTTCCAATATTATTTTTAACAAATTAAATTAATTATTTACAACTAAAATGTTATTGGATAGTTAGGACAAACATACAAAATCTAAAGTAGTTGCTCGAAATGTAAACCCAATTGTTCAATACACAATTCACATCTACGAATGATCGAACGTGGTATAGCATTATTCAAATAAGGCCTTATTTCATCACATGCATTCCTGATTCTGTCTATTAGCATATCTCTTGTGGTTACGGGAGTCTGGTTCACTTTTTCTTTTAGAAATCCCCACACAAACAAATTTAATGGATTTAGGTCAGGGGATCGTGGAGGCCAGGCGACTGGTCCTCCCCGGCCGATCCATATTTCTGGATAATTTTCGTCCAGCCAGTTTCTAACTATTCTCGAATAATGAGCTGGACAACCATCAAGCTGGAACCAGGCCAATCTTCTTAAATCTAACATAACATCATCCCACATATTTTCATGTTCAGCCTTTAAAAATTCCAAGAAGGTCGCAGCATTTAACCTTGCAGGCAAAAGGTAGGGTCCAAATAGTCGATTACGGTAGATACCAATCCACACGTTCACACTAAATTCATGCTGAAATTTTTTTTTACTATGTCGGATCTTTTTACGTGTGGTCTCATTCTGTGGGTCTCATAAATACCTAAAAATCTTATCTGAAGAGTTTTTTCGTGCCTGCCAACACTTTCGATTGCGTCCCAAAAAACAACGTGATTCCTCAAAAGATGCAAATATCTTTCAGCAATTTTCTTCCATGAAAAATGGCTCGATAATCTTATGACGTTTCCGTACCCAATGAAGATTTTCGCTGGCCCAATAGCGGCAGTTAGGGCGATTAGGAGTTCCGTTTAAAGAAAAACGTGACTCATCCGAAAACATCACTTCGTGCAAAAAATGTTGATTTCTATTACACATGTCCATCATAGTCTCACATAATTGTAAACGCCTGCCAAAGTCATCGTCTGATAGCTCATGAACCAAAGTGGCTGTGTAAGGATGGAATTTTTCCGTCTTTGAAATGCGTTCCACAGACATGTGAGATGTATTGTTATCTTCGACATGTGTTCTAGTAGAAAGGTGGGGGTTTTCCGCTACGCTCTCTAAAATATTCAAAGCCTTATTTTCGTCAGTGGCTGTTTTGAGACGGCCAGATCGTCGAACATCCTTTACATGTCCTGTTATTTAAAATTTCCTCAAAACTTTTCCAACAGTAAACCTTGTTATTGGTTTCGGGTTGGGATATTTGTCATTAAAAATATCGCAAACTTCTTGCAGTGTGTGTCGACGATCGCCATAACCCAGAATCATTAGAATTTCTATTCTCTCGGGTTCAGTTAAATAAATAACTCCACTAACAAAACTCAATGGACTTTTGAATGTCAGAAATGACAGGAAATTACTTTCGAAACCGGTCGTTGCTTAGGTAAAAAAAATACCTTTTATTGTTGTTGTTTAATAAAAAGTATCCAGAATACATATATCGAATAAAATATATAGCATTTCATAAGAAAAACAAAACTTATCAGTTTCCGCCGTGGTTTTTAAAAAGAAATAGTTGAGTCATTCGTCAGATATTCGATGCGTTCCAAACTTTTGTTACGGTCTGTATTATTGAAATTTCTTTATTATTGCAGGTCCAATGATAAACGCGATAAATCTAGCTCCTCCGCTGCCGCCATTGACCCCGTCTAGTCAGAGTCAGCCACGCTCCTCTCCGAAACCCCACACTCCGAACAAACAACCCCGAAGTCCGGCGGTGTCCGCCTCCCCAGTGCCGATGTCGGTATCAGTACTGACCACCCCCGAGCCTCCCTCCCCATCTCAGCGATCCCAGGTGGAAGATGCGCAACCGCAACAGCACCAAGAGTCGCAACAGCACCAACAGTTACAACAGCAGCAGCCACAGCAAGTAGAACCGCAACTAATAGAAAGCGGGGGAGAAACTGCCTGACCACCCGCTAGGACTGTTATCAGCGAAGCTGCTGTGGGTTCTGGTAGGTTCTGACAAATACGCTTTTGGTTGTCACTAGCTAGTCTGTAATGAATGCGCCAAAAAGCAACCGTATAGCCGCTTTACAGCATCCGATAAATTAAGAATTATTTAACCTTGACGGTTGGCAAAATAGGGAGTTGCTATAGAGGGTGTCCAAATAGTGTGTCAAAGCTCAATATCTTCGTTACTATTTGCGTTGCAGAAAAATGTTAAACATAAAAGCATTCCCTATATCTAAACCTAGTATTTTTTGAGGCATTCCATGTTTAATAAGTGAAAACCATAATAATATTGGAATTATTAGGATATAGGTTGGCCATGCTTTTTTGAAAAACCTGTCATAAACTTAAGTTTTGCAGGAAGAGAATGTGTTTCAAGTTATGCTTCGCGTAACTGAATCATCCGTGCGCAGTATACTTCAAAAAAGCAAAATGCGCTTACCACCATATACAACTGCACCAAGAGTTAAGCGAAAACGATTACCGACTTGGTCTGACGTTTTGTGGCTGAGCACTAGAAAAAATCCGCCACCAAGATTTTTTTGAAAATGCTGACTAATAATTTTTCCATAAAAATGGATATGTCGACAGCACAATTTCTACCATTATGCCAGCCATCAGCCATATGCAATGTTAACGCACAGCAAGGAAATATGGTCATTAAACGTCTGGGATGGCATAATTGGCAATTTTGTTATAGAGCCACATTTTTTCAATGCTACCTTAAACGGATAAGTTCATCTGGACCTTTTGGAAAATATTTTACCACATCTTTTAAGACATATACCAGAACGTACAAGTGAGAGAATGTGGATTCTTCATGATGGAACTCCTGCACAACACACATAAACAATAAATAATTATTTAAATACTGAATTTCCTCAGAGGTGGATAAGGCAAGCATGGCCAGTCAAATGGCCACCCAGGCCTCCCGACTTAAGAAAAATGAACTATTTTCTCAGGTTACGTTAAAGAAGAGGTCTATAAGACTCCAGCTACGACAAGAGCTGATATGCATGACAGGATACGGGAAGTTTTTAAAAGCATTCACCACCAAATGTTAAGAAATGGATTGATCTTGGTGGTGGTCACTTTGAACGATTAATTAAGTAGATAAATAGATTTAGTTAGTTATCATCGTCACATTGTCACAACTATTACAGAGTTTTTGTTATTTTTAATTCTTACATTAGCAGAGAAAAGTATAGTGTTTTTTGTTATAGTAGCCGTTGTATGTAAGTGTTTAATAACATTTTTTTAACCACTCAGCGACATATTTTAATTAATAGATTTTTTTGTTTTATTAACCCTTTCGCAACGGAGGATCTTGTTACGAAATCTGTCTGTCCTAACAGGCAAAACGCCGCTTGCTGATTTATCCGCTTCCCGTTCCAAATCAACATTTTATGACGCGCTGATCTATCCGCTTCCCTTAGGAATGATTATACGTCTTTGTATTTTTTATTAGATTCTTTAGTGAAATAGGGATAATTTAAAGACATTTTCATATTTTAATTTTAACACAGTTTTGCACTTCGTCGCCGGGCTGCAAACATTGCACATTTTGCCGATTGTAAAGATGTAAAACTTCACGACTTAAAATTCTTCACGCAAGACTTTGGGAACATGGTAACTAGGCTGCAATCCGCCTAGTACTTGTACGAGGATCATCCAACGCCAAATTAATCACTTCCAGTCCCTCTTGAATAGTATGCTGGACACCGTGGCCTCTAACTGCGGGAAGATTATTTTGAAACTAATTGTATCTCGGCTCTTCATGAATGATCTAATTTGTTTTATTTTTATTTTTACGATTACTGCACTTTAGGAAAAAACACAATAGTAATTATTTGTAGCAACTTCAACACCCCCTGTATCTTTTTAATGAAGTCCTCGATGAAAAAATGTCACATAGGAGACCTCCCTCAAATTGCGGTTGTTTCATTTTTTGTCACGACTTGTGAATCACCCTGTATTAGTTTGTTCAACAATCGTGTTGCTCTTGATCGGATATTTTCCCATTCCTCGGTATCGCCATTGAAATCGCCCTCAGAATCGCTATTATGTAATATTTGTAACAACTCTTCATCTGTTAACTCACAATGAGACATTTCGAAGATAAGTATAACGTAAAGTATCAGTACTCGCGTTAGAAGAATAATGGTCAAATAAACGTGCTGCAACCTGTCTTGACGATGCCACCTGTGCCACTGTTATCTGAAATCCTGTTCCCCAAAATTTTCGCTTGTATGCATAGTATTTGGTACAAACAAATACCGACATATGTTGATCAACACGTTTCCCGTAGTTAACCGGGGCCTCTGTCGCTGCGTAAATATACGTTTTCCGTATACCAGACACTACCTTTTTTTCGGATATAACCGGCTCCCGACGCGAAAGGGCTAATAAGATGACTAATAGATATTTTTTTAATAATTCCAAAATTAAGGTTTTTCACTTCTAAAACATGAAATATCTCATAAATTATTAGACTTGGGTATAGGCAATGCTTAATAAGAGCAAAGGAGACCCGATGGATAGAGTTGTAAGCTGTAACATACAGGCTGTTTGATTTAATTTTTCGAGAAATTTACATCTTTCTGTTTTGACTCACCTTGTATGTCTCGAATGAAATATGTACAGAAAAAACGTGGATATGAATGTCCATCACAGTTTCCATCACTCGGTATAATAAAACAGATTTTATCTAAAGTGTTGTTTAAGATACGGAAAGTAAAATGCATAATGATTTTAACGAAAAAAAGGCCATATATTCCGAAATACGTAGTACAAACCCCCGAAACCATACATTGGCAGAATTTCCAAGAAAAGGCGCTTCTAAAAATCAACAGAAATACAGGGTGTCCCATTTAAAAAATAAAAGTTTATATTGCCACTAATTTATAGGACACTCTGTATAGCTAAAAATTTTAATTTTGTAGCCTTTAGCTCTGCCTACAACTTTTGTATTTAACTTTTTTCTGCAACTCTGATAGTAACAAAGATATTGAGCACTATTTGGACAGGGTGACGCATCCATGTGTGGACGGAATATTACTCATAAACAAATACATTTTGGGAAAATCTATTTATGGGATGTTATACATGACATTTGAGAGCACATTTTTAAAATATTGGCCATTATACAGGGTGGCCCAATTTCGATCTACATATCAAAGTTGTGATTTTATTACATATTTGGATAAACCAATTCAAAAGAAGAAAGTTGATACCACATACTATGGGGTTTTGGTAATTTTAGCTACTGAGATATAAGAAGCTTTGTCTAGAAAAACCCCAGACTTCGGCAACCCCTCAGTCCGGCATTTTTAAATTTGGTGTGCTGAATTTTGTATAAAAAAACTTACACACCATCTTACACACCTTATTTGTTACTTTTACGAATTTTAATTTTTGCTCATACAGGATGGCCAAAAACGCAAATTGTAGTTTTTCTCAAAAATTTCAAATGCATCACCGTGTATATTTTCATAACTCTCCTCTCATAGATAGTTGCCAATAGAATGATTGTAACATTTAATATACCAAGCACCCCATGCTTTTTACCCTGAATCGAATTATTCTGCTAATAACTTAACTTTTGTTTTGGGGTCATTAATTATGATTGATTGTTCGACCATCTACTAATGTAATACCGGTTGCGCCATCTTTTATGTCGGTATTGAAACAGCGAATGAGTTTGATATTTACCAACCGAGTGATTTGGTTATACGTGTTTCTGAAACGTCAATTTACTACAGTTTTAGTCATGAATCGCTTTATACCAAAACAACGCGCCGAAATAGTCACAATGTACATTGAAAATCGTCGTTCAGTTGTGTTAACGCAACGTGCATATCGTCGAAAATATCGTGGCAAACAAGCATCGTCTGACAACACTATCCGTCGTTTGGTTTCGAATTTTCTTGAGTACGGGACAGTGGGAGATCATCAACATACCGTTCATCAATGACCAAGACGTTCCAATGAATTGGTTGAAGCGGTCAGAGACAGCGTTGCCCAGAACCCAAAAGTGTCGTATCGTCATCGCGCTCAGCATTTTGCCATCGATGGAACCAAGTTGTGGCGCATTTTGAAGGATGGTTTGCATTTGTTTCCTTATAAGGTGCAGTTAATACAAAAAACATTGCCAGCTGAGCGTCCACGTCGGTTGGAATACGTCCAAACAGTCGCTCGCATGGATGATGCTGAACCTGATTTTTGGAAGCAAATTGTGATGACCGACGAGGCCCATTTCACGCTGTCTGGCGGCGTTAATAAGCAAAACTGCCGCATTTGGGGGACGGAAAATCCACATGAGATCCACGAAATGCCGATGCATGACCGGAACGTGACTGTTTGGGCCGGCGTTTGCGCCAAAACCACCATTGGTCCATTTTTCTTCATCGAAAACGAAACAGTCGATGGAAATCGATAGCGGTCGATGTTTGCTCATTATGTCTGCCCACAAATGCGTGAAAAAGGTCTTGATGGTTACTGGTTTCAACAAGACGGTGCGCCATGGCACACTGCAAATGAAAAAATCCAGTTTCTACAACGAAAATTCCCTGGACGTCTGATGTGAAAAAGAGGTGACATTGACTGGCCACCCAGGTCTACAGATTTAACCACACCGGACTTCTTCTTGTGGGATTATTTGAAAAGTCAAGTGTACGCCAGCAAGCCCCAGACCACTGAAGAACTCAAGGCAAACATTCGTACCGCAATCGCTGCTATACCACCAGAGATGCTCGAAAAAGTAATGGAAAACGCAGCAAAATGGGCACATTTTGTTTTGACCAATAAAGGTGTCCACTTGATAGATGATGTGTTCAAAAAGGACCATATTTAATAAAAATACCCGATATATAGAAATCATTTTTTCGTTTTCAAAGTTATTTCATGTTTACATACCGACATAAAAGATCTCGCACCCTGTATAAACTCTTTGTAATAAAAAATTATTTTCTACTTTTTAGTTCGGTTTGCTATAAAAACGTGTTTTTACTTTTTTTAAATTGTTATTTATTGTTTTCGAAATGTTCGTAATGCTGGTACTTCAATGTCCATCACGGAACATTGACATACATAGGTTATGTGTAGTCATTCTTCTTCATTCCACTCTCTATGAAGTCATTCTTATTATACAATAACTTGCTCTAGCCAGGAAGCCTATTCCATCTGCACTAACGACTCACAGACAGGCTGCAGTGGTTGTGTCGACAGCAGGCACTGCACCAGAGGTACAACAACCACCGTCATCCATCAGCAGGCATTTCACGACATTCGATATCGACAGCATTGTTAATAACCACCAGAGCAACGGCACCAAAGCGGAAACTGAACATCTGGAAATACCGACGATCACGGCTGTACCATCG
Organism: Acanthoscelides obtectus; assembly: GCA_963669975.1. Classification (NCBI taxonomy): domain Eukaryota; kingdom Metazoa; phylum Arthropoda; class Insecta; order Coleoptera; family Chrysomelidae; genus Acanthoscelides; species Acanthoscelides obtectus. Next base: position 70,934,826 of record CAVLJG010000010.1, on the reverse strand, counting down.
GTCTCAACCACCAGAACGCCAACGACTCCGGGAAACGTGACAACGACTGCACAGCTGGTTAGAGTTCTCGAGGCGCGAACGAGATTGCGAGCTGTCGTAAGTTTTAATTCAGCTAAGGATGGCGAGTCAAAATACATGGTTTCTGGTACTCGGGCCAGACGAAATAGCGTCATACATAATTTGAAAGGTCGTTATATAGTGTGGCCCAACAAAAAGGTCGCACCACCATTTTGTGACTCTCCTGGTATATTTTGGAAAAAACGCTCCGACACGTCAATTTTGATTTCTAGGGGACGTCTTTTCATATATAGCTGTGATCCAAAAATAAGATATTGCGTTACGCTTTAGATTTTTAAATGGAAACCCACTTTTTTGATTTCTAGATTTTCCATGAAGTTTTTAGTAACTTTTGTATAATAAACTTTATACCTGTCTTCAATCGTTGTGAAGCTATTTGGGTTTATAATAAAATTCTACAAATTGTGATGATAAGGGACTATATATATCAATATAGTTCCCATAGTAACAAGACTGTAAAATTAAATATATGTCTCCAAGTATTAAAAAAGCAAAAACAACGTACAGTTTACACGCACATCAAAGTTAAAGTAAAAATTAATTTGCTATAAAGAGGTAGGTCAATGTGGTAATAAGTGCTGAAGATGGTAATTATTGGCCGTAATTCGCTGACGAAGATCTTAAATAGAATCTGGCTTCGTACTAACAACTTTACTTTTCAAATGCTCCCAAAGAAAGTAATCTAAAGGAGCTCCGGAGATCCTGGCAGCCACTCGATGGGGCCTCGTCTGCCGATCCACTGAATCGGGAAATGGGTGTACAAAAACAGTCGTACTGGCGCCACATAGTGCGGCGGTGCAGCATTTTGTTGGAAATCAATGTAATTTTCGTTATAACTAACCTCATTTTCTATTATTCCGGTAATTCGTGGCTCTATTGTAATTTGTAACATGTCCAAGTACGTCTCGCCCGTCAAGCTTCCAGGAATAAAAAAAGATACTACAATATGATTTCCGAAAATGCCGGCACACACATGTTGTCAGGATAAGGCGAGTGTAGCTCTCGAAATAAATGTGGATTCGAGTCACTTTAATATCGACAGTTATGTATAAATACTAAGTGACATATACATCCGAACACCCAGTTTAAATGATTTTATTTTAATAAAATTTTGTATAAGTACTTAATGAAGCATAATAAGTAAATGATAGAAATTTCAAAATGATTGCACTGCTTTAAAGCCCTTTGACCTTTAATAATGTGTGGATGCACCCTGATGTGCTACGCATTCTCCAACGCGCCTAGACATACTTCTGATCAGGTGGTCAATGTCCTCCTGTGGTATCTCATTCCAGGCAACCACCAACTCCTCTCGAAGTGCTTCTAGAGTCTGAGGAGGACGTTGCAAATTGAGCAATCTCCTACCCATCATATCCCACACATGCTCAATTGGGGATAAGTCGGGAGATCTTGGTGGCCATGGTAACAATGTGACATCATTATGTTGAAAGAAGTCTATTGTGACTCTTGCAACATGTGGACGGGCATTATCTTGTTGGAAAGTTGGATCTGCCAGGGTGTCAAGATAGGGTAAAAGATGGGGTTCTAGAACTTCGTGGATATAACGCTGCGCGTTCATGTTACCTCCGATGAAGATTAAAGGTGACCTGGAACCATAAGCTATAGCACCCCAAACCATAATTCCAACAGTGTGATGAACATGTCTTTCAACAAAAAACTGTGGATTCCTCCTTTCACCACGTCGCCTTCTAACCCTGGCACGACCATCGTGCATGCCTAAACAAAATCGAGACTCGTCACTAAAGACAATACTGTTCCATTAATGATCCCGGAGTGACCGTTGTCTGCACCACTCAAGGCGATTACGTCGGTGTTCTCGAATTAAAGGGACAACCCAGTGTGGCCGGTATGAAAACAAGCCAAAACTTCTCATTCGTCGGTAAACACTTCGCATGCCAATAGGGTCTTCCGTGTTCTGCAAACCATTCATTTGCAATGGACCTGGTAGTGGAGAAACGGTCCCTTAAGGCCAATAATCTTAGGCGGCGATCTTCACGGTCTGTTGTTCTACGGCGGCGTCCAGTGCCCCTTGCTCTTTGCGTACGGCCTTCTCGAAGCCATGCCTGACAACACCTAACCACAGTGTCTACACTTCTTTGCACTCTAACTGCAATTGCCCGAAAAGAAAGTCCAGCACTAAGTTGACGAAATCGTACAGGTCTCCGTACTCTAGGCATCGAAACCGATCGTAAAGGATGTCAAGAACCAAAATCCGCCAACGTTGATTCTTTACTGCGGCTGAAATTTTATTTTTTAGAGCGTTAGTGAATTAAAAAAAAGCAGAATAAAAACCGGAATGTCCAACTGATAAGGCTGAAAATTTTTTCACTTGTTATTTACAGTAAGATAAATACATTCACCAACTTTTATTAAAATAAAACAATTTAAACTGGGTGTTCGGATTTATATGTCACTTAGTATATATTTACAGCACCAAATAGAACGTACATTCATTCGAGAAACAAATATTAAATGACAGAATCGCATTGTTGATTAAACGTTTCTTTAAATTTTCTTATCAACTTAGCTACATACTTATCGTTAATATTTTTGTATGGATTTAACGCATTAAACAAGCGGGAGTAGCTCTTGCAATGCTCCCATTTTAGTAATTCAGTTTTGTTATTTCTACCCTGTCTTGAATTGAATAACTCATTGTTCAATATTTATCACAACTAGGTAGGTAACTTAACAATTTGAAATGAAAGAAAGTTTTTTGCTGGTATTCATGATTATTTTTTGCCGTTCATTCCATTATTTTCAGTATTTCATTATAAACCCAAATAACTTCACAATGATTGAAGATAGGTATAAATTTTATTATACAAAAGTTACTAAAAATCTAAAGTGTAAGGTAATATCTTATTTTTGGATCACCCTGTATTGTACGGCTATAGATGAAATTGACTCGTCCGAGCGTTTTTCCCAAAATGTACCAAGTCACAAATGGGGGTGCGACATTTTTGTTGGGCCACCCTGTATGTCGAATAAGCTCCTCCTGATGGCAAAAGTACACTGTAGACAGAAATAAAATTGGTTGAGCTTAGGGATCTCATCTGAATGATTGCGAGTGTTGGTTTGCAATGTATATAAAATCCGTGATATTTGCTAAGTAAGAAAATGGTTACTGCTGCCCATGAAGTATATGTACTAGCTGTATCAGGGGGGTTATTTAAAAAAAAACCGTCTAAACCAATGAATTCGGACTATGTTAGAAGAAGCCAACCCCATATGATGTTAAACGATTGTTTGTTAGCAACATCAACAGATTATTGTTTACACAAAATTTGACCTTGAACGAAAATTGTATACCTAGTAGACATCTGCTTTTATCGCGCTTAAACTGCTTTTTACATAACATGCAACATTTTGCAATCTTCGAGAATAGTCCAAAATGCTATATATTCCTCTGCAATCCTCAAAACTCTATGAAAATATTACGGAAAACACACGTAAACATGACAACATGAGCAAAATAAAGCTTCCCCTCAATTGCACAAAGCCGCAGCATAAAACACCAGAAATCAGCCCAGCTGTTCTTAATTCGCGACTACAGCGTTGCCACGTACGCAAATATTAGTTTTTCAGGAAATATCACCGGGATATAACAATACATGTTTCTTAATTGTCTTCGGTGCTTATTTCAGATGTATTCTGAAATGCTGAGTACGAAACCAGAATAAGAATAGCTCAAGACGTTTTCGAAAATCGCTGTGTTGTTTTTTTTTTTAATTATGTGTTTTAATTTTTGCGAGTTACGTGAAGTTGGTAGGTTTTGAAGCTATGATGACACTGCATCAGTTAGTGGAAACATTATAATATGAAATATATTAGGGTATTGAAACCAAAGTCTTTCTTTTCGGCGCAGGTGTTACAAACAATTTATAACTGTACATACACATGAGTTGTTCTGTTTGAAAATACAACATATTGGAGACAAATTAATACTCTTTATTTAGTTATCGCCACTTATAACATTTTACGATTATTTTTGCACTCCTCTGTGCTATCATCAATCGATTGCGTGAAGGCAGTTGTTGATTTTGAACAAGATGTGGTAACATCGCAGAAAACTGGTAGCCACTCGAGTTTGTGTGTCGCTCTAGATGATTGATCAAAACAAATTCTATGTTTACGTCTTCTACCCGTATTCGAATTCGTTGGTCTAAACCTACTTGTAACGTTTTAACCACTAAGGATTGTCTAGGTCTAGCCGGATCAAGTTGGTTGGAACTAGTTTTAACCGAATGCAACCGGCTTATACTAAGTTTGGCCATGAATGTATAGGTTACACCTAAGACTAACCAACAGCCAATGGGTTACACATAGTTCTAGCTGGCTAAACCTAGTTATCACCACATTTCGGGTTTTAGCCGTAACATGTACACAAGATGTACTGGCACATTATATCTTTGACTGCTACGCTTCTCAGCATATAAAAGCATTCGAACAATGATGGACCATTTCTCAACCTGGGTATCTAATATAAATAAGAGCGCAGGATTTGATTTTCAAGAAAAACACAATTTCTTTTCGAATTAAGCGAGTATTTATATTTCAACATTGAAGAGGAATAGCGATTAAACATGAAATAGGACATCCGGTAAATGGCCACCACGAAACCTCTGCCATAGGGTCAGTCTCTTCTTAAAATTCTGGGTAACGTTTTCGCAAAATGTGGCTCTATTTCATCGATAACGCGCCGTATCTCTTCTTTAAGGTGTTCAACTGTTTGTGGCTTGTTCGCATACACCTTTTCCTTCACCTAGACCCAGAGAAACAAGTCCATTGGCGTTAGATCACACAATCTTGGTGGCCAATTTTGATCGCCAAAACGAGAGATGACGAAATCTGTAAACTTGGTCCGCAGTAACACCATTGTTTCGCCTGCTGTGTGGCAGGTTGCACCGTCTTGTTGAAAGAACATATCCTCCACATCAATTCGATCCAACTGGGGCCACAAAAACTCTGTTAACATTTGGCGATACAGCACACCATTAACAGTTACCGCAGTTCCAGCTGCATCCAATCACTCCGCCACCAAACGGTAACTCAGATGAACCTTGTACGCATGCAAGCACAGATCTTTTGTCAGAATTGTGCGTAATTTGTGAACTGTTTCCGCGTAATTTTCTCCATTTATGTAGTGACTTTTCACAATAATTAAACGTTGCTCGTTTGAATACGGCTCCATGACGTCTAATCGCGTGGTCTGGACATGACAACTGTCACCATACATTTGTACAAAAAATGGCGGCAAACTCAAATCCGGCGTTCTTGTTGAGACACCTAAAAGCACTCGGACAATAATGGACCACTTCTCAACCTGGGTATCTAATAAACTAATGTTTTCAGTTCGAAAACTCAACTTCGTCATTCTCAAGCACACCAGCTGCCATTCTGATGACAACGTCGCCGTCGACGTCTACCGTTACAACTCCTTCGACGACCGCACGTAGCTACTTTTATGGCGACAAGAGCAATGAAGTCAAGCACGCATTCACGCCTCCAGTTGGGGAGACAAGAGGAGTTCCAGATGTGCACAGTCCACAGTTGCCTATACCCTCACCAAACTATCCTAGCTATAACGCTAGCGTACCTCAGACAGCTTGTATTCAGCATTACGAACCGACCAAAACTCATACGAATGTTGCAGCTGCGCAAAAATGGACCAAAAAAAGTAAGTTATCGCTTTCACAAATTTTCATGCGCATATTTTTTGTGTACATTTTAATTGTCTTCCAGTGACCATGAAAATTGGAAACACGCTGTATTTTTTGGCAAATAAAGATATCGCTCCAAGATCGGGACATGTTTAGTTAGTAATTAAGAGGTGTTTCTGCAAAGTTGAATGTATTATCTCTCCGTTCCGGTTTAACCGGAAGTGACTTTCGTTTTTCAAATGGAAACCTATACAGGGTGTCCGCAAAGTTGGGGTTTTCCTTTTCAGAAACAACTACCCTTGAAATAACAAAGGTAATGTGTAGTGAAACGAGGGCGACCAAGTAAAAAAAAAATAAAGGAAAAAGTACTCACTCTCCAGTTGACGAGAAGGGCTAAGTACGTCTCTGCCTGAAATCGAAAGTTATTCAACCCATTACGCGTGAACGTAGATTCGTCTGTCACCAATATACACTTCAAAAAGTCCGGATTATTGTCATGTTGATGCAACAACCACTCACAAAACCGCACTCTTGCTGGAAAATCGTCAGGTTGAAGGGCTTGTACACGTTGGACGTGAAACGGATACAGCCCCTCTTCACGCAGCGTTTGCCACACTTTAGTTTTTGATACTTGCACTTCTCTAGCCACGTCTCTAGTGCTTGTTGAGGGATTCTCATCTACGCGATTACCTCTACAGGCGTGACCGTAGCCGTCGGTTGAAGGTTGCATACTGACCTGACACACTGACCCCAACCCAGTTCTGTCGTTGAGCCAGTGACATTGTACCACCCCGTGATGTCGCGGCTACAGGACGGTATTCAGATATTTTTGATGTTGCAGAGCCCTTTATCTCGGTTCCCTTAAGACATTGGTGTATATGGTACTAAGAAAAATTGCTTATGTTTTCAAGATCTACACGTCGTGTAAAGGAAAACCCCAACTTTGCGGACACCCTGTATATTTTCTTCCATAAACGTACTCTATGCAAAATTCTCTTTCTAACGATGTGTCACAAGTAGCATTTTAGTTTTAAAATGGCGGCGCTATAAAGGAATTTGTGAATAACCTAAATCTACCGTGTTGCTTACAAGACAAAAACATATTTTATATTATCAAGGTGGCGTGATCAACAAATGTCTATCAAAACAGGCTAAATACATGAAAGCTTGTAATTATGTGTTTTTCATGTTAGTATACTTATTTGAAAAAAATCAGGAATCCACATCTATTTAATATGGCGGATTTTAGGTTATTCAGAAATTCCTTTTATAGTGCCGCCATTTTAATCTGAAAATGTCACTTGTGACACATCATTGGAAAGGTAGTTTTGCATAGAGTACGATTATGGAAGAAAATATATAGGTTTCCATTTGAAAAACGAATGTCAAGGTCACTTACGGTTAAACCGGAGGGGATAGATAACCCATTCAACTTTTCAGAAATGTCTCTTAATGACTAACGAAACATGTCACAATCTTGGAGCGATATCTTTATTTGTCAAAAAATCCGGCGTGTTTCCTATTTTCATTGCCACCTGGTGTAAGATATTTTCCCGCAATGGTAAATTCATGTATTTTGCTATAAAATGCCCTTTGAACGAACCCTGTGTATTCCTCGGTATATGTGTTCGAAAAGCTAATTTATAATGAAATACTTTTTGATGTAAAAAATATAATCATTCAGCAACAGCATGGATTTTTTTCCGAAAACGTGCCTTTATACCAAATTACTTTGTTTTTTTGACTTCTTTTCTGATATTTTGGACATAAAGTCGATGCGATTTATACCGACTTCAGCAGGGCTTTTGATCGAGTTAATCATACTTTGCTATTGACAAAACTTACTGAGGATGGTGTTTGGTAGCCCTCTTGTAAAAAGGGTTTAATTTTATTTGCGCGATAGAGAATTCCTCGTGTGTATAAACGGGTATAAATCCAGAGTCGTTATTCCATTATCGGGAGTTCCTCAGGGTAGCCACCTAGTCCCAGTTTTAATCTATATAAATGATATCGCACAATGTTTCACCCATTGCCAGTTTCTTCTTTACGCAGGTGACTTGAAGATGTATCGTATAGTTGAAACCCTTCAAGACTGCGTCAAAATTCAATTTGATATCGACAAACTCGAGCGATTATTGGCTGAGAAATGACCTGCTCTTAACACAAAAAAATTGACTGCTTTTACCTTTCATCGAAAATCAATATAAATTTACCAATAAGAGTGAATCCTAGACACTGTACATATTTCAATATTCCATTTTGTAGAACTAATATTGGTGAATATGGTGAATTTGCCGATATTTTTGCTTGTGAAATGATAAAGTTTAAATACTTGATAAAAAACATAATGTTGTAAGCCACGTTCCCATTCTTTGTAATATTTGTTTCTTTACTGAATTGAATATTTGCATATATATTTGATATATGTAGATTATAAATAACAATTCTTACAATTTAGTTTATTTAACTACACTGTGGATGTGTATTTTGGAGATTTTCTCTGTTTGATGTCCCTAATTTGTTAAATAAATAAACTAATATAGTGATAGCCGGAAGACAAGTGTTTTGGGATAAACAATTAGAAATTCTCAAAAAATAGTTGACCAGTCTACTCTAATTGTGTTGTAGTTATTTAGAAGTATGAAGCTTATGGGTTTGAAGAATTTCAAGTATATGTGTGAAATGATCGTCGCATTACCAAGTACCAAAACCTGCATTTTGCTTAGGATTTCTGCTTTTTCGCTGTTAGTCGGATCTTTTTACGTGGTCTCATTTTGTAGGTCTCGTAAATACCGAAAAATCTTATTTGAAGAGTTTTTCCGTTCCTGTCAACGTTTTCGATTGAATCCCATTTTCACATTATTTGTTGTCGAATAAAAAGTTTACCCACAAAAATTGTTGTACCCATTTTATGCCTTCATGTTTTAAATACTCCCTTGAAAAACTTCACGATTATTTCGCAAACCAGGGGAATTTCCGTCTAATATGATTAGACTAATTAATGGTCCACCGTATCAAAGGCATTTTTCAGGTCAACAAAGATACCAATAGTGGGTATTTCTCTGTCATAATAATAAAAAATTAACACAGTACGAGTAGTCTAGAGAACCTATCGTCATTAACTTGATTAGAATTCGGATATTCTAGAAACAATTATTGAAAAATGTGACTTTTTTGTTTATTTTATAATTTTGATTAAATTCGCTTGTCAGATATGTTTAAAAACATTTGTTTATTTCAGAAGCATACAACAAGTCAAAGATTGGTGAGAACCAATTTACCGTACTTAATATCCCAAATGTTGCCGTGCAAGGGCCTCCGCCAATAAAAAAACAAAAGCTGAGCAAGATTGATTTAGCGACTATACGTAAGAAGGCGGTGAAGAAGAAAAAGGAGAAAGAGAAAGTAGCCAAGGTACCGAGAGAGAAAATAACAAAAGAGTACGGAGTGACTGTGTTAGATTACTCTGATTGTTCAAGCAGTGGTGGCAGTTACGACAGCAGTTCGGACAGTGAGGAAGAATCTGGAATTGATTTGACTATCAAGTCTGGACCTCCTAACAAACCTGACCTAAATCCCATGAAATTAGAATTTCTAAGGCAGTTCGATATAACCACGCATGTTGTTAAAAACCGTAAGTACTTCAGTCATTTCACTTAAGTAGCAAATAGGGAATATGCATATGATTCAAATATCGATTATTTGTTTTTAGTTACAGTCCACGAGCCCTGTCTCAGTGAAATTGGCCCAACTGTCAAAACTACATTATGAAATTTGTCATATTAGCGGAAATGTATTAAAAACTAAAATGTATTTCTGATAAAATACGATATTTTTATTCAATATTAGCCTAAAATTCTACATTTTCTTGTAAAGAAGAAGAAAAAATATCTTACAAATTCAAAAAAACTGCCGATTAATAAAAATCAACGAAACCAAATAGCAGCAAATCACCACTGCGTTACATCGCCTTTTCGACTGATTACTGCTTCGATACATCATGACATAGTGTCAACTAATGCTTGGCAGTCATCTGGTGTAAAACTGTTCCAAATTTCTTGGAGACGTGGTCACAATTCGGGAACGGTTCTTGCGGGATTCGATCGGCGCTTTTTCTTCATGTTACATCCAATCTTTTACTTTTTCAGCCGTGTGGTATGCGACACCATCTTGTTGGAAGATACATTCAATAGTGTTTAAACACATGTGTTCAATTTGGGGTATTAAGTTATTTGAAGTACGTTAATACAGCTTAGGAAAAACCATTGTTATACATGGGAAATCATTTCTTGGCAACAGCGCATCGGCTCGTCTACTTTCATCGCTATTCGTACATATTTCCTATCGTTAACCGCAGACCTGTATCACGAATGAGAATAATAGGCAGATACGCTGTGTTGCCAATTTGAGTAGAGCTTCCCGAATTGTGGGGAATTTAGAGTTAAATGTTGATTCATTCAAGCTTTTAATCAGCATGGCCTAGACGTTAGAACTTCATAAAGATAACATTGAAGCTGAATGCTGCTGGAGTATAGTGTTTCGAATATTCAAAGCGGAGCGGGACACTATACTCGTTCAATGGGTCATCAAGCCACAGTCTATTCAACAAAGAAATTATTTTACGAAAATGCGTTATATTTTTACGATTTTGTCGTCACCAAATCAAAATGTACGTTTATTGTAGAATTTTCAGCAAACTAAGCAAGAAACGTGATCTAGTATTTACTCAACATTACGGATTTCTCGAAATACATTTAAAATGTGACCTAGATACCTAACTGCCCCAAGCTCTTTAAATATAACACCTTAAACCAGGGTTACCAGGTGCTCAGTCACGTTGATTGTCATGTTGTACTGCGCAAGTCAGCAAACAATCTGGCGTAATAAACGTTAGGAATCATCAGGTATTGCCAGATTCCCGAATACCGGGCACCATAGTAACCGTTATAGTTGTCCTTCAAAGTTGTCAAATCGCCCCTATGGCGCAAATTCGCCACACCAGGCAACTGTGCTATAAACAAACCCTGTTTATCACTACTATTTGATAGTCATATGGTAGTTGTAGCCCTATCTAGCGGTCCATGATTTCTCTCAATACTGTTGTATCTCTACTGGCAACAAGAATAGGGATTACAAAATCATTTATACAACAATATACAAACATGAAAAATATGATTTGAACCATGAAACATTAATACAATTTTAATAGTTTGAACTTTTTTCATTTTTGGAATACTCTTATGTGGAATCCGCAGCTATTTTTCCCGAAATTTGGGTAGACTTAGATTTCTTAGAAATATGACATATTGGTATCGGCAACTCTGCGAATGGGAGAAACAAATCGCATTTGTTGAGCGCATCCGTCTAAGCGGTAGGCGCCAGCGCCCGTTCTGCCATCTCTCTTTTATCACTCTTCTACTTTACCCCGTTGTCCGTCACACTCCGACGCTGCCAGATAGGATCCTACAATCGAGTGTCTTTCACGCACCTACATACTTTTGTATATTTCCATCTCTCTTCCTCATCATAATGTATAATAATGGTTTTTCCCAAGGTGTATACTTATCAGCATTCATAATACCTTCCACAAACCGTAAGTTTCCCACTCCACTTGCTGACATGGATCCCCAAATCATAACAGAACCCGTAAACTTGACTTTTTTTAAGACAGTCACAAATATCATGTTTTGGGGCGTCGGGCCAACTTCACTGAGACAGGGCTCGTACATTCTTTTGTAAGTGCCACCATTTGTCATTCGACCTCAAATAGATTTGAGGGATGCGCATGTTTCTCTTCGATTTTAAAGCGATTCAACTTACTTGTTTCGATATAGAGGAGCCTGCTTCCTCTCCGCCCATTTCTGTCAACTATACAGGGTGGCCCATCCATGTGTGGACGGAATATTACTCATAAAAAATACATTTTGGAAAAATCTATTTATGGCATATTATACATGACATTTGAGAGCACATTTCTAAAATTTTGGCAATTATACAGGGTGTCCCAATTTTTACCTACATATCAAAGTTGTGATTTTTTAAATGGAATGCCTCAAATTTTATAGCATATTTGGTTAAACCAATTCAAAAGAATAATATTGATATGACATATGGGAGTTTGGTAATTAGCTACTGAGATGTAAGGTGTCTTGTCCAGAAACACCGTCCACTTCGGCAACCGCTCAATCCGCCATTTTGGAATCTGCAGTGCTGAATTTTGTATCGAAAAAAACTTACATACCTCAGCTTTTATCTTATTTGTTACTTTACTTTACTAATTTTCATGTTTGCTCATTCAGGGTGGTCAAAAACGCGAATTGTACTTTTATCTCAAAAATTTCAAATGCATCACCCTATATATTTGTGCAAGTTTGGATTCAATTTTTTATAAGGTTTTTTTTTTGGTACAAGGTTTGATTCAGATAAAATCACTAGATTTTGAGTTATTAAGCTTTTAATAGAACAACACACCAAAATTAAGGAAAAAAATCACATCATCCATGGAAACAAAAGACAAACAGTGGGCTAGTTCCATATTGCCACTAAGAGTACAGATTTGACGTAAAAACTAATAACAATCAGAACAGTATTAATCAGTTTCAAGCGTAATAGCGAAAAACAACAATAACAACATAAACAAACAACTATCAATACTTAAGACCTGATCTACAAAAACTGCTGGAAAATATCTCCACCATGTTGAATACACAGCCGTAGTCTTTGGATAAATGACCATTGCACATCCCTCAGCATGTGTTCCCTTATGTTCAGAAAAGCATCCTTAATCCTTTCCCTCATATTTTTCGGGGTAGATGGTGGATATCTATGCTTAACGTAGCCCCATAGAAAGAAGTCCATCGGTGTCATAGCTGGTGATCTAGGAGGCCAAGATATAGGGCCCATCACGACTGATCCAACGATTGTAACTCCAGGCCTTGATGCAAGCATATGTGATATGCTTGTGAATAATCCTTTGGACAGAAGTTCTGTATATATCAACTTCTGCTCCAGTTTGCCGTGCACTTAAATGGGGATTTTCCTACAAATTGAATAGAACCTCCAACTGATTCGCCTCATTGGTGACACTTGGATTATTTATACATTTTTTACTATATTCCACTGCTCCAGTTGATTCAAAACGTTCTCGAAGTGTGAAAAATGTTTCCGGCCTTGGATGTCGCATATTTGGGTATCGTTGCTTATACTATAAATGCGAGATGCTATGAAACTATTTCTTTGGGCTTCGCCCAAGACGAACACCATATTCACCATTTCTTCTTTAGAAAAATTCGTTTTCAAACACCTTTTTTATTAAAATGCTCACAAAGCTAATTTTGATGGTTTGTAACTAATCAACAATATTTGTTTCCAAGGATGATGCGATATTTTAGGGAATTAAGCCGTTCCATAAAAGAAGTGCTAATAATCTAAAAAATAGCCTTAAAAAGCCTTATGTGTCTAGTATAAAAAAGATTATAAAAAATTGAATCCAAACCTGCACAAATATACAGGGTGATGCATTTGAAATTTTTGTGAAAAACTAAAATTCGCGTTTTTGACCACCCTGTATGAGCAAAAATTGAAATTCGAAAAAGTAACAAATAAGATAAAAGCTGAGGTGTGTAAGTTTTTTTTGATACAAAATTCAGCATTCCAAATTTCAAAATGGCGGATTGAGGGGTTGCCGAAGTGGACGGTTTTTCTGGGCAAAACATCTTACATCTCAGTAGCTAATTACCAAACTCGCATAGTATGTCATATCAATATTCTTCTTTTGAATTGGTTTATCCGAATATGCAATAAAATTTGAGGTATTCCATTTGAAAAATCACAACTTTGATATGTAGGTCGAAATTGGGACACCCTAATAATGGCCAATATTTTAGAAATATGCCCTCGAGTGTCAGGTATAACCTCCCATAAATAGATTTTCCCAAAATGTATTTGTTTATGAGTAATATTCCGTCCACATGGATGCCACCCTGTACAAATGGGCTTCCTTTTCATTCATAGAAATAAATGAAATGATTGTATTTTATAATGACACGATGACGTCGTTGCAGAAGTTCCGTCAATTGATCAACTGTTTTCCACTTAACCGGCTATTAAACGTCTTCCATAGTACGGTTTTAGGTTCAGCTATATCCGTTTGTTAACAAGGTTTTGCCTTGACGTTATAACCACGATCTAAAGGATGTGATGAGCATTTGGTTAAAGCGGGTTGAAGCTGGTTACACAAGGTCTGTCGAAAAGTAAACAGGACAAAGAAAAAATAAACAAACATTGTTTGTTTCGGAAAATAGAATTTATTTTATTCAAAATAGTCTCCTTCAGAGTTAATACTGAGGTTTGCACGGTCCAAAAGATTTTCACATGATAATTTTAGCTCATTGAGGATGTATGGATGGGATGTTCTTCAAAATGGTCGTCGACGCCTTTTGAATGGCCTCTACGTAGGTATACCGCTGTCCCTTCATATCAGGAGAATATGATGGTTGAAATGCCATTTTTGTCAACAAATTGGGCAGAAGCGTCGATTGATGAGATGGTGCATTATCGTGCAATAAGCACCAGCTTCCTTCTTCGCGATATTCTGGCCGAACACGACGAATACGCGACATCAAACGCATCGTAACACCAAGATAAAACGCAGCATTAACCGTTTGGCGCGGTGGAATGAATACTTTGTGAATAATTCCCTTCGAATCGTACAAATACACTTCTTCACTTTGGACTTTTTCAAACGGCTTTTTTTCGGATTTGGCTCGCTTAGGTGCTTCCATTTGGCACTTTGACGCTTGGTTTCGGGATCGTATTGAAAACATCATAATGTTGTACAGAAATTTTTTGTCTTTTTTGGCCTCTTTAATGATGTCTCTCGAAAAGGTACTGTCACTACGAGCGCGATAGCTCCGCGTGAAGTGGTTCGATTGTCATGGAATTTTTACAGGGCATCAATGAAAGATGTACCTATCCAACGCTGTCCGGTAATAGATGGGGCTACTTGTATCGGATATCCTTCAAAAGTCCTGTTTACTTTGCAACAAACCTTGTATTATCATCCCAGTCGTCCAACTGAAATTGCTTTGCCTTTTCAAGGTATAGAATTCGATATACTGGAAAAAAGGAAATGGTTGCCTGCCACTATACTAAAAGAAACTGAATCAGTAGACATACCACTTCTGGACCTGCCAGTGCCTTCTAAAGCGCCTTCGTTACTGAACATCATGCAGAATCCAAAGGCGAAGAAAAGCTTCCTCCATCTTCTAGGTCTCGTAACTGTCAGCCCGGTCGTTAAAGCCGAAAATGAAAATAATTGGAAGGAAATCATTCAAGAAAGACTGAGAAGAAATTGTGAATCCTCCTTAACAAAGTATTGTGAGAGAGTCAATAAAAAGTCAGCTCTGGATGCTCATAATGATGTTAGCACAATCAAGGACACAATATTGAAGCTGCCTCTAGTGCACAGATTTACGGCAAAGAAAGAGACGATTAAGAACAATATACCAGTCAATTATCTCCCTCTTACGATGATCCTACTTGAAAATCAGAAGTGTAATGGAATTGTTACTCCCATTGAAGCTGTTATGGAAAAAGAAAATTTGAGAGCGCTGAAAGAAGATAACAAGTTCAAATGGCCTGGGATAGTAGACATTGTGGAGTCATACAAGATATATGCAAAAGGTTAGTGAATATTGACTCTAGAATTTCTAACTACCTATGGAGTGATTAAAAAACAATCCCAATATTTATAGATTAGAAAGTTCATCCAAAATAACAATAAAGTCCTTATAAACATATGTCCTTAAATATCTTATGACCTTGAGACAGAATCTTGTAAATTTCTACACCACCGATGAGACTGAATAAAGGACAAAACGTGAATATTGTTTAAATACTGCTGTGGTGAAATATGCTACATACGAGACAGAGACTGCATAGTAGCATTTCTCGGCAAGAAACTACCCCAGATTTGTTTTGAATATTTTTATTTGTCAAGCTTTTCACTCGATGCTTGTGAAAAAATAAGCATTCTGTAATTTTAATTATGTCGTCAAAGAATCTATCAAGCAGAATTTTATGCCGCAAATTTAATTGCTGCCACATTAATCTATAGATATTGTGTCAGATTTGTGTCCATGCTTCGCTTATGGCGCAAATGCTTATTTTTCATTGGTGCATTGTACAGGGTGGACCCCATTTGTGACTCTCCTGGTACATTTTGGGAAAAACGCTCCGACAAGTCAATTTTGATTTCTAGGGGGCGTATTTTTATTTATAGCCTTACAATACAGAGTGATCCAAAAATAAGAGATCGCGTTACACTTTAGATTTTTAAATGGAAACCCTCATTCTTTAATTTTTAGATTCCCCATGAAGTGTTTAGTAACTTTTGAATAATAAAGTTTATACCTATCTTCAAGCATTGTGAAGCTGTTTGAGTTTATAATAAAATTTGATTAAAGTTATACTGTTAATAATGGAATCCACGACAAAAATAATATTCTAGTTGTGATAAATATTTAACAATGACTTATTTCATTCAAGAAGGATAGAAATAACAAAACTGTATTACCAAAATGAGAGCATTGCAAGAGGTACTGCCCGGTTGTTTAATGCGTTACATCCAGGCAAAAATATTAACGATAAGTATGTGGCTAAGTTGATGAGAAAATTTGAAGAAACTGGACTCTTTCTGAATTGAATAAGTCTGTTCAATATTTATCACAACTAGGTAGGTAACTTAACCATTTGAAATGAAAGACAAAGTTTTTCTATGACATACGATGACACTGACTGATACTAAATGTTCTTGCTGGTATCCATGATTATTATTATTTGCCGTTCATTCCATTATTATCAATATTAAGTTAGTCGAATTTGATTATAAACTCAAATAGCTTCATGTTGTGTATGCTCGTCATGTCGCATAATATAACACTTTATTTTCTTGAAACAACGTTTATTGGGTTTGGACTGGATACAAACTTATAATGCATAAGCCATACATTCAACAGGTTAGTACGAAGGATGTCTTTTAAGTTTTGCATATAAAAACATAGTAGGCCGCGCGGATCGAACGTCAGTACTGAAACTTAACCTCACTCTTTCGTAAACTTAAATTCAAAGTTTCACAACAATACGTGCAGTGTTCTCACTACAGTGAATTTTTAAGTGTCACCAAGTCATTAGCAAAATGAAACTCAATTTATTACATACTTTCAGAGACAATTATTGCAACAAGAATGCCTTGCTGAGTTACTGTCTGTTTTCGGCAACGAAGCGCCACATCAGTCGACAATTTCCCGTTGGTATGGAGAATTCGAACGTGGACGGGTGAGTCTTAGCGACGATCCCAGGGTGGGTGCACCAAAAACGGCAGTCACCCAGGAAAACGCCGATGCTGTGCGCAAACTCATCACTGAAGACATGTGACGCATCGCGAGATTGAGGCGTCCTTGAAGATCTCAAAGACCTCAATTCAAAAAAATTTACATGAAGAATTAGGAGTAAGAAAATTAGTTTCTCGTTGGATACCCCACCTGTTGACTGAAGAGCAGAAAGCAGCCAGTGTTAATTGGTGTCAAAAAACGCTTGACCGTTTCAATTCCGGAAACTCAAAAAATGTGTACAGCATTGTTAGTGGTGATGAATCGTGGATTTACTGTTAGGAACCAGAAAATAAACGACAATCGGCTGTTTTGGTGTTCCAAGGTGAAGAAAAGCCAACAAAAGTCATCCGTTCTCGAAGTGTTTCGACAAAGATGGTCGCGACATTTGTGTCAAAGCGGGCCATATTGCAACAATTCCTCTTAATGAGCAAAGACCTGTTACTGCGGATTGGTATACCGCCATTTGTTTGCCAAAACTCATCACCGAGCTTCGAAAAATCAACCCCGAAAGAAGAATCATCCTCCACCACAATGCAAGCTCGCACACAGCCCAAAAAACACGGCAATATTTAACGGAAGAAAACGTGGAATTATGGACCATCCTCCATATAGTCCCGATCTAAGTCCTAACGATTTCTATAATATCCCGAAAATTAAAAGCAGACGGCGTGGTCAAAGGTTCCAGTCACCAGAAGAAGCAGTTGATGCATTCAAAAATGCGGTTTTGGATCTGCCATCAAACGGCTGGAATAAGTACTTCGAAAATTGGTTTGAGCGCATGCAGATGTGTATTAATCTTCGTGGAGAATACTTCGAAAAACAATAAAGTCATTTAAAACTATACTATAACTATCTAAAACTGTAATAACTCATCGATGTTCACGTGAACATAACTTAACTACCAGTAGTCGGCTGTTCATAGGCGGGGTATGAATGTTTAACATGGGTGAACTAGATTTGTCACATGCTTAATAAAGAGTGGTTTGAAACATATTGTAAGTCAAAAATTTGGGAATTACCTTTATTCATCGTCGCTTCCACTTACATCTGACAGTAATAAACTGTCGCTATCGCTTTCCTCGTTGAAATTGACTATAACTGGCTCTATGATGGTGTCGATATGGTGGTCAAGCTGCCACATTTTTGTTTCTTCCTTCACAACATGACGGATAGCATTCTGCCAAACTTCGGGCGTTACTAGCTGTATGGAAGTCTCAAGTAAAACCTTAACGTCTGGTAATTTGAAGGTTGTGTTATGGCGCGCAATATAACCCTTCACTTGAGCCCAGATGAGCTCTATTGGGTTCAGTTCATAGTGGTAGGGCGGTAACCGCAGCACAGTGACACCACATTGACGGGCCATCTCATCAGTCACGTAACTAATGTTCGCAGGTTTGTGCTGTTTAATTTTTCCATACAATTCCGCTTTCACACATGAATCGTCAAACGGGATTCCTTTTTCGCGCAACCATTGCTGCATGTCACTTTTTCGAGATCCCATAGTCGGTACACGTTCGGCTCGACGACTATGGTAGGAAGCATTATCCATGACGAACTCGCTGAAGCACCCCTTGAAACCAGCTCTCGAAGCAGCTGGCATTCAGTTCGTCATGGTAATCACCTCCTTTCTTAGAGACGAAAATCAAGTCACAGTCTTCTAAAAAGCCACTATCGCTACCAATATGAGTTACGATCAATCTTTGACGTTTCCCTGACGGTCCACGAAGACGTGTTGGCAAACCTTCAATGCTTGCTTGTCGGTTACTCACTACGTTTTTGTCTATCCAGGTTGTTTATCTGTGTGACCTGCATTTACCCATGTCTCGTCCAAATAATAGATTTTTCTGCTTTGTCGCCTATATTCAATCATTTCGCGTAGGTATTTTCGACGCCAGGCGACTATTTCAGGTCTCTCTATCAATACTGACTTCCGATTACGCGTTTCGTAACGAGAATTAATTTCGTGCAGGGATTTCCTCATTACCTCGACGCTCATTTGGGGTATAATTTCATTTTCCTTGATCGCTGCATGTACAGCCTTGAGGGTTGGTATCTCATTCCTAAAGAAGAATGAATGTACGGTTCGCCTTAACGCCATTTTGCTATCGTCATCCAATTTAACGGCCTTCCGTCCCTTCAAATTAAACTTTGGATCAGTAGTAGCTCCAGTTTTCTTCTTTTCATGCACCACCCTGCGAATGGTCCACTCTGGAACGCCGTACTTTCACAACGCGCGAGTGCATCTCCCTGCGACATAGTTCTGTTCAGATAATTGAACACGTTGAGCACGATTTCTTTCGCGTCCCTCTTCAGTGCTTTACGAAGCCGTCTACTTCTTCCCTGGCTTTCAGTACTTCCACTCGTGCCATTTGTACTCTCCATGGTTAAGTATAACCAAAACAGTAACCACAGAAACCACAACAATAACAATCACACAACAATTCTTATAAAAACACACAATATGCGATCGCTCAACGAAACACGTTCCAATGCGTTGCCGACGCCTATGAGTCTGCCGGTCGAGGCGCGTCTTTGATTTCATTGGTTCTACCGGCGGAGAACAATCAGCCATTATTTCCATCTCTGTCTGTGCTGTTGACCACCGCAAAGCTACAGAAACGACATATGTCGTACGCTATACGGCTGTACTGGAAGGAAGCCGGGATCGAGCTCTGATCACGTGTTGATCACGCGTATGAGTCATTACAGTTTTAAATAGTTGTAGTATACCTAGCGTGTTGTTTTATTTCCATATGCAAAACTTAAAAGACATCCCTCGTAATGTCTTTTTTACCTCTGGTCGACCGCGCGATCGATTGTTAGATCCGGGAGCCGACGTGTTGTGTCCAGAGATTCAAGCGTGAGTCTTTTTATTCCTGGTTCACAATTTCACCAATGGGGGTACCCGGGCCAGATACAACGAAATCAAAGCACCAGAATGTCTGTCTGCATATGCGCACACGCTGGTGTCACTTTGGATTGAGTGTACTGGGTGGTGTGGATGTTCATGTAAAGGGTGATATCGGCTGATTGTACCGGGATGTACAACACTTCACAACGATTAAAGATAGGTATAAACTTTATCATAGAAAAATTACTAAAAACTTCATGGAAAATCTAAAAATTAAAAAAATGGGGGTTTCCACTATAAATCAATATTGACGTGTCCGAGCATTTTTTTCCAAAATATAGCAGGAGAGTCACAAATGAGTGTGCGACCTTTTCGTATTGTATGATCATGGCCGCTAATTTAGTGTTCGGCTGCAAATGAAAAAATGAGTTTTTGTACCTAAATCAAGTGATTTATGACGTATTTCTTGATCTAATATGGTGATTCGGGGTCCATTTTACACAAACCGTATAATTTTTGTCTAGTTTGAGAGACATATTACAAGAAATCGATCGTATTTATTAGATTCATTACTTCAACGACGCCTTATTGGTTGAATTTGTTTTCCTTCGGGCTTTTTTGCGCCCGGCTTAGTAAATTTGAGCCTTAATGTATCATTCAGTATGTTTGTTTCAGAAAGGAACTTGGATATAGTACAATTGAAGAAGCAGTGTTCGATGTTAATAGAGGAAACGATCAGAAAGCAGAATGAAGTGAAATTCCTGGAAAAAAAGCAGCGCGAACTGAACACAGTCCTATTCAGAAACGAGCGTGAGAGGAAACGGTTGCAAAGGCTGATCGACCAACTAAATAATATTATTAATGCTTTTCGGTAACATAAGCTAGAAGGAAAGTACAAGACGGTTCTGTTTTCATTTGTCCTGTTTTTTGTTATATTTGCGATTATGTGAGTCAAATTAGTGTAATATGAAAGAGTAGAATACACACTGTTTTAATGTTACAGTATATCTAAATTTTAAATGAGTGAACGGCTACGGGAATTTATTTTGTTATATGCCATCTGTTTTAAAAGATCTCTTCAGTTATCACGTTGATCATATTTAACTGTTCTTTCTTAAATATCCAATTGGTTTTCTATAAGGTTCTTTGAGTATCTGAAGAAAAAAATATTCATATTGATGCTAAACATAAGTTATAGTATATATTCGGCAAGCTTATCAAATGCGTTTTTCAGTTTTTGTTTTATGTTTTGAACTGGTCAAGTTAAAATTTGGGATGAATCTTGATGCATGAGACGACTTAGCATAAATTTGACATTAGCTATTTAAAAAAAATAGAATTTCCTATTAAGGCCTTGAAATTATCAGATAGTCATTTGTTTCGCATACCGGATTTATCACAAACCGTTGTTTATTAGCTGATTTTATTTGAAATGAGATTTTAGAATAAATTGCATATTAGCTCCATATTAAAATTTTGCGCAATTGAGCACAATTTTTGATTCTGATTTAGTTATGATACATTCGTTTATCTCACGATAAACCACATATTAAAATAATATTATTCTTAGTATTTAAATGTACAAAATTCCAATAAAGCGTTCATATGCAAAACAACATTTAAAAATTTGATTACGCCATCTTTTAGAGGAGAAAAGTGGCAATGGCATCATGCAATTTATTTTGAAATCCCGTATCACATAAAGTCACGAAAAAATAAAAATGATTTTGCGATAAATCTGGTATACGAAACAAATGACTATTAGGAAATTCCGTCTTTTTAAAATAACTAAGGTTAGGTAACGTCAATGTTTACGTTTTTGGAAACAGAATTGAAAACTATATTAATCTACACCATCTTGTAGATGACAAAAAGTGCCAATATTAATAAGTAATTTATTTTGAAACCTCACTACAAATAAAATCAGGAATAAATTAAAACGACTTTATGAAAATTCGTCTTTTTCGTCTCTTTTCGAAAGTACTTTGAACTTCGAAACTTTCTATACGACATTTTGTTGTTACCTAAATACGAAACTTTGTCTCCATTTCCAAGTACCCAATGGTAAGGGTCGAATTTGAAACACCCTGTATACATTGAAGTTTTGGTAGTTAGTTGTTGAGTTGTAAGTGGGGCAATGTTCTAAAACTCAACTCACCAAGTTGAAATTTTGAAAGTTAGAGAACTTTATATTCCAGATTTATAAGACGCGCATAAGTGGCATCAAAGTAATGCATCACATCAATTAAAAAAATCCAACCTGGCACCCAGGCGCCATGTTGAAATTTTCATATGCCACTTTTACACTGTAATATACGAGGTTTGTTCAATTGAAACCCATCTTTGGTCCAGAAAAAAATTATTGGCGAATATATCTACAAATATGTAATTACGACTACAATTAAGGCACATATCCCATTGTTTCACCAATCTGTCCCGAAAATGCTCAACTTTTAACGCCTTTTTCAGTGGCCCAAAGATGTAAAAATTGCAAGGCGACAAATCGGGACTATAGGGCGGATGCTCTAATATCCTCCATTTCTTTCGTTGTTAGATTTTCTTTCACTACTCTGGCAACATGAGATCGAGCATTGTCGTGCAGAAAAATAGACACCACGTGAGAGCTTTGCTGGACGTTTTCGTCTTATTGCTCGATGGCGATTGTTCGCAGTTTTATTATACAGGCTTGCGTTGATATGTACTCTAGGTCCTTTATACTCTATGAGCATGTGTCTTCATGGACGAAAAAAAAATGTTGACCTTGTCTGCAAAAGGTTGAACTTTAAACTTCTTTGGTGGCGGAGAATTTGCGTGTTTGCGCACAAACTTTGCTGTAACCCAATTTGTGTACGATCCTATGGACAGATTCTATACTCACACCAACATTTTCTGAAATTGCTCTGATTGAAATGCGACGATTTTCTCTAAGCATGCCTTCCACACATGCCACATTTCTTTGGTGCAGTACTCAATGCACCTCGTCGCGGCTTATCATTCCTTTCTTGAATTTTCGACCCTATTCGTTTCCATATACTGCTTGCATTAGTGTATGAATTTGAAATGGTTGCAAACCTTCAGCACACAAAAATTGAATGTCCGCACGCTGATTGTATTTGGATAGATTGTTAACAACCAACGGGGTTGTCACAATACTTAAAATAGCAGTCAAATACAATCCAACTGATCAGTGAGACGTTTACAAACACAACTAACTTTGCAAAACGTCAGTTAAGTGATTAGAATTGTTTCCAAGGCTAACCTGACCAAATATGGGTTTCAATTGAACAAGCCTCGAAGTATTCATGCATCAATTTCATCTTCTCGAATTTCAACTTACTCTAAAAATAAATGTCGGAGGCCTCAACAAAATGCACTATAATTATATATTCCTTCATACTGGAATTGATACAGTACCTTTGAAACTCTATATGATATAGACATATCGGACCGGGTGTAAATAAATATTTGTATAGTCAAGTTCACTTTCTTTACCGATTTGACTCAAGTAATAGCATTATTGGTTATTGCCGAAGGTACGATAAGATGATCAAAATATGTTTTTGTTTGAACGTTGCTGATGTAACATATGGGATGCTGAGAATATCTTAATTTTATTGATATATAATTGAATAGCTGTGATGGACTAGGGTGGATTTTATACCCTTTTTATTTTTATTGAAAATAGTATTATGTATTTAATGCTTCCACTTAATTACTTTTATTACTGTATACTTGTATAACTAAAATCGAATTTAAAACTGAACTGTTATGTTTATTTACGGGTGTTTTTAGTTAAGCAAGTGAAAGCGGTGTTCACTTATTCTGTGATAAATACAATTTTAGTAACGTGACGTAAACATTGTTTCTAGCATGACAAAGAATAAAAAATTGTAACTAAGTGTTTTATTACTTACTACTTATCTTTTATTTCCAATGAATTTATAGTTTTGGAATATTATTTCACAAATTTTAGTAAATCCCATCGAATTATGTATTAAATAATATATGAGAAAGTGCAATAAAAAATATCTAGTAAACTATTATTCCATAAAAGCACCCGGCAATTTCAACGTTTTTAGCTAATGCTTTCGATTAACTTCTGAAATTGACAGGTACAGACCACCAGAATTAGTTTCGGGTAAAATAGTCTAACCATATCAAATTTCCCCAAAATAATTGTATACTCTGGTTTTATTGGTGCAAGTTGTTCAAGGGGGTATTTAAAACGTGGACGCATACAATGGGTACACTTTTTTGAGGAAAACTATTTTATTTGACAACAAAGAATGAGAACAAGTGTTTTTTGGGATTCAATTGAAAGTGTTGACAGGAACGAAAAAACTTTTCATATAAGATTTTTAGGTATGTATGAGACCTACGAAATGAGCCGACACGTAAAAAGATCCGACTATTAACAAAAATGTTATGGCCGAAAAACGAGGCAAAATGCAGGTTTTGGCACTTGTTGGTAATGCGACGATCATTTCACGCAACTACTTGAAATTCTTCAAATCCGTAGGATTCATAGTTTTAAGTAACAACAACAAAATTGGATTATATTAGTCAAGTAATTTTTGAGAATTTTTAATTGTTTATCCCACAACACCTGTATTCCGGCCATCACTGCTAATTTATATATGCAATATATAGGATTCGTTGAAAGATCATTTAATAGCAAAATACACGTGTTTACCATGCCGATATGAATTACAAACCACTAAAAAAGATAAATGTTATTTTTATGCGAAAAACAAAGGTTACGTTTTTTCTTCTAAAAAGTTCAAACATTTCGTATTTGTGAGTAATTGAACAAATGCGCTACGATATTTGAAAAACATACGTTACTATACACATTTTAAAACAAAGCGGATGTCTATCATCTTTTGGTGCGAGTTACTCACAAATTCGACATGTTTGAATTTGTTTAGAAGAAAAAACAACCCATCCTTTTTTGCATAAAAATAACATTTATCTTCGGGAATGGTTTGTAATTGATATCGGCAAGGTAAACTAGAGTTTTTTTGCTATAAAATGCCCTTGGAACTAACCCTGTACATTGCTCAATAAGCTAGTAGTGATGACCGTAAAACAGGTGTTTTGGGGTAAACATAAACAATTAGAAATTCTCAAAAACTACTTTACCAATCTACGCCAATTTTGTTGTGATTATTTAGAAGTACGAATCCTACGAATTTGAAGAATTTCAAATATCTGCGAGAAACCATCGTCGCATTACCAACAAGTGCCAAAACCTAGTTTGCCTCGGTTTTCGGCCACAACTTTATAAATACCTAAAAATCTTATATGAAGAGTTTTTTCGTTCCTGCCAACAGTTTCGATTGAATCCCAAAAAACACGTTTTCTCATTCTTTGTTGTCGAATGAAAAGTTTTCCCACAAAAATTGGTGTACCCATTTCATGCGTCCATGTTTTGAATACCCCCCTGCAACAAACAGACTTTTCAATTATTTCGCAAACCAGGGGTATTTTCGTCTAATATGATTAGACTAAAAACAGAAATCTTATTTGGACAAATAAGTTAGTCTTCATATAATAATATAGCATTTATTGCCCAACAGTACAGGTGCCATTTAGAGAGCAATACATAGTACAATGGTTTAATTTACACAGTCTGTGTGTCATAAAGTGAAACAAAAAAAAAACACATAGAAAAGAGGAAGGCGCTTTAAGTAGAGAAACAAGAAACTATAAATATGATCAATAGATTCATATACAGTGTGTCCCAATATTCCGTGGACATAGAAGTACCACGTATTTCTGGACCGCCGTGAATATGTAATTTTTTGTCACGAGCAGGCTGATATGTTGTTAGTATTTGGTTTAAGCGAACGTAATTGCTGAAAAAGTGTTCCAAATCGTCAGACTTACAATCATAGAACGCCTACTTCGAAATATTGGTCGATTGCAACGTCTAAGAGTCGAACGCTAGAAAACCGCGGCAAACCCGAACACCGCTAGTGGAAGAAGCTGTTCTTGAAGTGGTCGAATGAAATCCAAGTATCAGCTCACGCAGATTAGAAAACACCACTGTTAACAGGATTTTAAATGAACAACTCATTCGTTCTTTTCACGATCAGCCTGTGCAGGAATTATTGCCTACTGACCATCACTCACGTTTGAGATTTGTACAAAATGTATCAGAACGCAGAGCAACTGATAGGTAATCTTACAAAAAAGTTATGTTTACACGAGTCATGTTTTACCCGACGTAGTAAGATAAATTTGCATAATGTAGAAGAAAATCCGCATGTAATTTCAGAAATATACTAAGTGACATATAAATCCGAACACCCAGTTTAAATGGTTTTATTTTAATAAAAGTTGGCGAATGTATGTATCTTACTGTAAATAACAAGTGAAAAAATTTTCAGCCTTATCAGTTGGACATTCCGGTTTTTATACTGCTTCTTTTTAATTCACTAACGCTCTAAAAATGAATATTTCAGCCGCAGTAAAGAATCAACGTTGGCGGATTTTGGTTCTTGACATCCTTTACGATCGGTTACGATGCCTAGAGTACGGAGACCTGTACGATTTCATCAACTTAGTGAGTTTGATAGGGGCCGTATAGTGGGACTTCGGGAAGCTGGACTTTCTTTTCGGGCAATTGCAGTTAGAGTGCAAAGAAGTGTAGACACTGTGGTTAGGTGTTGTCAGGCATGGCTTCGAGAAGGCCGTACGCAAAGAGCAAGGGGCACTGGACGCCGCCGTAGAACAACAGACCGTGAAGATCGCCGCCTAATATTATTGGCCTTAAGGGACCGTTTCTCCACTACCAGGTCCATTGCAAATGAATGGTTTGCAGAACACGGAAGACCTATTGGCATGCGAAGTGTTTGCCGACGAATGAGAAGTTTTGGCTTGTTTTCATACCGGCCACACTGGGTCCTTCCTTTAACTCGAGAACACCGACGTAATCGCCTTGAGTGGTGCAGACAACGGTCACTCTGGGATCAGGAATGGAACAGTATTGTCTTTAGTGACGAGTCTCGATTTTGTTTAGGCATGCACGATGGTCGTGCCAGGGTTAGAAGGCGACGTGGTGAAAGGAGGAATCCACAGTTTTTTGTTGAAAGACATGTTCATCATACTGTTGGGGTGCTATAGCTTATGGTTCAAGGTCACCTTTAATCTTCATCAGAGGTAACATGAACGCACAGCGTTGTATCCACGAAGTTCTAGAACCCCATCTTTTACCCTATCTTGACACCCTGGCAGATCCAACTTTCCAACAAGATAATGCCCGACCACATGTTCCAAGAGTCACAATAGACTTCTTTCAATATAATGATGTCACATTGTTACCATGACCACCAAGATCTCCCGACTTATCCCCAATTGAGCACGTGTGGGATATGATGGGTAGGAGATTGCTCAATTTGCAACGTCCTCCTCAGACTCTATAAGCACTTCGAGAGGAGTTGGTGGTTGCCTGGAATGAGATACCACAGGAGGACATTGACCACCTGATCAGAAGCATGCCTAGGCGCGTTGGAGAATGCGTAGCACATCGGGGTGCATCCACACATTATTAAAGGTCAAAGGGCTTTAAAGCAGTGCAATCATTTTGAAATTTTTATCATTTACTTATTATGCTTCATTAAGTACTTATACAAAATTTTATTAAAATAAAACCATTTAAACTGGGTGTTCCGATTTATATGTCACTTAGTGTACATTTTCAATGTGAATTTAAAATTAATGTTTGGAAGTTGGTCCATATAGGTTGCCCGATAAATTAAACGGAGATGGCTCTCTTCATTTCCAACAATACGTTCTACCTGCCTCTAAATCTAAGAATAAACGTGTTTTTTATGCATGGTGGCGCTCCGACTAACTTTGCGCGTGCTATAACTTGAACGAGAAATTCGATGTCAGATGGATTGGTAAAGGTCAAGAAGCTCTTAGTTAATGGCACCTCGTTCCCCTTTATTCTTAATTCTTGCGATTCTTTATATGGGGAGCATTAAAAACAAAGGTATACAAGGTTCATATAGACAACGCCAAGCAACTATGCGACAGGATTAAAAATGCTGCAAATATACTGAATGACAATAAAGGTAAACACTCACGTATATTTATTAGAATTCAAGACTTTTTACATATCGATTTATCTTGCCATGAACAACAAGTGATAAAATGGTCTGGTTCTTCTGTTTTTGTGGTGGCTGCGTGTATTGTTTGGTGATAAAGAAGCATTCAGTTTTCGTACATTTACGGTGTCAGTTAAATGTTAAATTTCGTGTAGCTCATTGAGAAGCCTTTTTGGGATTGCTCAAAATGCCTAGAGTGCCTCTATCGATACGAGAAGTTTCTAGGAGGACCAACAGATCCTTACGGAGTATACTGCAGTGTGAACTAGCGTGAAGTCATTCCTGACTAGGACAGCGAGCGAGGAGTTCTGGACGTCACAGAGCGACGGGATCGCCGGTTAATACTTCTGACTCTGAGAGACAGATTCTGTAGTACTCGAGCCATCGCTAATCAGTGGTTTGAGGAGCATGGAAGTATGGTTGGTATGCGTTTGGCCTTTTTTCTTATCGGCCACATTGGGTGCTACCTCTCACAGATGAATATCGGCGTAACCGTTTGCTCTGGGATAGAGAAAGAATTCTATGTGAATGAGGGAATGGAATCGGGTTGTCTTTGTAACGAATCCCGCTTCTGTCTGTGGATGCACGATGGTCGGGCAAGAGTGAGAAGACGACGTGATATGGTATGTGGTGCTATTATGCCCGACGCTATATTCAGGAAGTAGTAGAGCCTCATCTTATTCCATACCTAAACACAATCCAAAACACGATTTTTCAGCAATGCCAGACCGCATGCTGTCAGAGCATCGTTAGCCTTCATGGATCAAGATCGCATCAACCGTTTACCTTGGCCACCACGATCGCCTGACCTATCTCCCATTGAACATGTCTGGGACGTGATAGGTCGCAGGCTCTTGAATTTGCAACACCCTCCACAGACTTTAGCAGCTATACGCACGGAGTTGCAGTAGCCAGGAATGAGATACCCCAACAGTATATCGATCACCTTATCAGCACAATGCCCAGGCGAGTGAATGAGTGTACAAGAAATCGTGGATCCTCAACACATTATTGAACCAGCTTCTGCAGTCAGTTGACGAATCAAGCTGAAAATTTAATAACTTTACTGGTAAGGGACACTGAACATATATGCCAAAAATTATTAAAATCGGATAAACATACGTAGGTGTTTACCTATTTTTGTCACTCATTATATATCAAAGAATAATATCGTAGTAAAACTTAACTATAATTTGTTGTGCCATATTGTTATGAGTAGGAACAAAAATGGTGGTCATATTGAACTCGTGAAAGATTCGCATTATTGCCTGTACTAAATAAAATTGTAATAACTAATATCATACTTCTTTCATCTGTCCATGGTTGGCTATCTGTGGTCGGAAGGACGAAAGCTATGTTACTAGTTTATTCACAAACGTATTTGATAAACTTCAAAGACTGTCGTGGACTGACTACTTACTGGTTATTCTATTCACTCGATGTCAAAATTTGACCATCAGGAGCACAGCAGTTACTCTCTGCTGGATGTTGAATATTCGCTCTCCATGGCAGAATCATTAAAATCATCATCTAAAAATCTGTAGGTCTTATCATGGTCTTTGGCGTGCAAGGACGGATTCAGGATTTCGTCATTTTATTATATGAGAACAAAATAAGTACGTGGCATTTAAAATTAACTAGTGTAATAATATTAAAGATTCAAACATAAAAAACGAACATGAGACCAAAAAATTCACATTATCGTATGGATGCTAGACAAGACAAAGGATGTCTGTAGACCATCTATTGATCGTGTCTTTGAGACCGTCTCCAGACTGTCTATAGACAAATTGCGCAACCGGGTCTACTAGTATGTATAAGAAGGATTAAGACTCTGAACTGCCCATTAAAGAAATCAAGTAAACGGTGCAAATACTGACATAATCAAGTGCTTCTATTATATCAGCAGTATGAGGCATGTATTCCTCCATTTCGACGTGGATAATTTCGGTTGTCGAAGAACAGACAGCCGACGCATCCGCGTCAGTGAAACAGACATGTCTCCAAGGAAAAGTAGAGAAGAAGTCTCTGAACCCCTCCCAGTCGGCATGTACGTAATGCCAAATTTTGCGACCTGCGCGAGTTTCTGCTGAAACAGCGGGTTCTAACCGAAACCTAACCTACACAACACAGTGGTCTGAGTTACCCATGGAGACAGGACAGCAGAGCTGTAAGGGACAGGATGCGTGGTCAGAAAGAGATCCAGCAAGATACTGGCATGTGATGAGACGCGGGGCAAAAAAATAGGGCCCGTCACTAGCTGAGTCAGGCCTTGAGTAAGAGCGAACGCTTTAACTGCACGACCTGCTGCTATGGCCTTGTTTGAGCCCAACCGAAGCAATTTATGGTCACTGAAATCACCGAAGAGAACTACCTCTGAAGCGGAGTGATTGATCTTCAGTAAGTCGATCTTAACGGTGAGGTATTCAAGAAGGTCATCCCAGTTATGGTCCAAGGGGAGCGATAAAGGCAGCAATTAAATTTGGGGGATGTTTTGGAGTTGAGGCGACCACAAAATGTCCGGTCTGACAAAAGCCACAACTCCCCCGTTCTTTCTCAGATTGGAGTGCACCTCGTAATTTGGTAAGCTCAGATGGTTAATCGGTGCGGACTCTGAGATTTTTGTCTCCGCCAAGAAAAGCATGTTGCTGTTAATCCCGCAGATGTTCGTGACACAAATTCCATCTTCGATGTTGTTCCCTCGAGTCCACCCTCCATCCGGACATTCTGAGACTGGAGTGAGCTTACATCCGGAATTCTTAGTGCTTGAGGGATCCATCATCATTAATTTCTTTGTTTTGGAAAATAACCGACTGCATAGCTTAGGTGTGGAAACATGCGGACATGCGGACATAAGCTATAGAGTGTTACCGTCTCGGTCGACTGGTCCTTGTCTACCACCTTCTTTTTCCGTGTTAATGATCTTAAATAGACCTAAAGTGGCCCGTTGGCGGACTTGTACCGCCACCCGGCTATCGGTACCGCTCAGTAGGGGTTGGGGTTTTTGAAATTCAATATATACTAAGTGACATATATAAATCCGAACACCCAGTTTAAATGGTTTTATTTTAATAAAATTTTGTATAAGTACTTAATGAAGCATAATAAGTAAATGATAAAAATTTCAAAATGATTGCACTGCTTTAAAGCCCTTTGACCTTTAATAATGTGTGGATGCACCCTGATGTGCTACGCATTCTCCAACGCGCCTAGGCATGCTTCTGATCAGGTGGTCAATGTCCTCCTGTGGTATCTCATTCCAGGCAACCACCAACTCCTCTCGAAGTGCTTCTCGAAGTCCCACTATACGGCCCCTATCAAACTCACTAAGTTGACGAAATCGTACAGGTCTCCGTACTCTAGGCATCGTAACCGATCGTAAAGGATGTCAAGAACCAAAATCCGCCAACGTTGATTCTTTACTGCGGCTGAAATATTCATTTTTAGAGCGTTAGTGAATTAAAAAAAAGCAGTATAAAAACCGGAATGTCCAACTGATAAGGCTGAAAATTTTTTCACTTGTTATTTACAGTAAGATAAATACATTCACCAACTTTTATTAAAATAAAACCATTTAAACTGGGTGTTCGGATTTATATGTCACTTAGTATATATGAGGAAAGATTTTTAAATATCAATTTTATATTTTGATGAAATATCTAATATTTTTCGTAAATATTGGCGGACGCATTAATCTGATACATATTTTCATTGTATATAGAAAATTCTTCATTGGTTATTTTAGCAAAACCTGTAGGAATGCTTATATAAAAATGGGTTTATAAAGAAAATTCATTCTAGGTATAATGGTTTAATTTGCTAGAAAAATATTATTAAAAAACATTCTAAGCCTCTTCTGCATCCACTCCTCTGAAAAAAAAACTTACTAATTATGAAGTATTATTGAATACATAAGCTGCTTTCCAGTTATTTATGGGAATTTAAAATGCAGTGGAACAATATTGGTGCTGAGCATGGTGAGTTACTTCGAGTAGCTCAACTGGGCCACTGAAAAGCAGCTCTATAATGCACCTAAAAGGACCCCATTTTCTGCCAATGAAGGTTCGAAGTTTGGTTAATTTTTAAGAAAATTTGGTATGTTATTGTAGATATCTTGATGAAACATGTCCATGGGCACAACTAGATCCTTTGACTAACTTTTAAAGAAAATGTGTTTGAAAATAGACCACTTATTGATTTTGTTGAAATGTGACTTTTTTTAGTAAGGGAGCTAACTTAGCCATAACTATTTTGTGATTTTATAATTCAAGGGACAAATGTATAGTATTTTCGACTGTTAACATTTTTGAACGTACTAAGACAAAAATATTAATAATTATTGAGATATTTAAAAAAAGCATTTTTGATGTATCTTGATCAAGTTGCGATTATATCACGTTTCATTGGGTTATGAACATAATTTTCGTATCCATTCTCAGATAAATCCACCAACACCAAATAACTGTTACACTTCAAGGCTAGTTATTTATGGTCTTGTGAATACCTTTATACTCAGCTGCCATTGAAAAGTAAATATTTAATGAATATTGTAAAAGAAATATTTTATTTAAAATATTTAAAAGGTATTGAATAAATATTTAATAAAATATTATATTACAAATATTTATTAAATATTTGTTTAAGAAAAAAAACATTTAAGTAAGATAAAAATATTATTAAATAAATAACTAATGAATATTTCATGCTATCGAAGAAAATCAATCAAATTCCGTCCGTTCCTGGATCTTGATCAGATCTACAGTGAGAAGGCACTACGCACGCCAGTACTCAACCCAGGCGCCAGCAGCGTAAGTAAACAAAATATTTTTTACCAATCTGTTCCAAAAAATTAAGGAAAAACAAAATGGCACATTCGTACAGCATTATCGAACATGAAATGATTTTAATTTATGGTGTCTCCAAAATGCTATCGCGGCTTCGCGAGTATATACAGATCGCTTTCCCAGCCGCTATTCAAGAAGCACTATGGAAGTGGTTAGACCAGCGCAAGTCTGGAAGACTGAAGTGTGGTAAATGCTGCATGATGTTGGATTGTACCCTTTTATAAAAGCTGATAATTTCCCTTCAAGAGTGCGTTTTTATGAGTGATTGTTGCACCAACATGAAAATAATCTGGTCCATATTAGTCACGGACGAATAAACCTTCACGCGTAACTGAGTGAATAACTTCCGAAATACTTCGTCATTGGACGTTCTGTTTTCCCGAATCCGCTAGACAGTTTACAATACCCAGCCTTTCTACGAAACTTTTCACCTCCCTTCTGGTCACAAAGTTGGCAAACTGCTTTTTCTGTAATTTCGTTTCCGTAGGATTCGATTTCTGACTTATTTACCTCGCTACTATTATTTTTCAACTGTCTCGCTCAACTGTACAAGAATTTTCTCCAGCTCCTCCTCATTCTCGATCTTTTGGATTTCTTTGAGAGGCAGAACTGATGACCTTAAGCCAACTTTAACATCACAACCAAACATTTCTTGGTACGGCGATCTTTTAATTCCATGATGATATTTTTCAGTAGTTGAACGAATCTTAGTCCTTCAGACCATTTTTGACAATTTTCATTGGTCATTCTCACCATGAGCATTTTTCGACATTTTGATTGACACGTTCTACTTGACTGGCTATGGTGCGGTTTTCCATGCAGAATTTTTAGACTTGGCCACATTTCTGTCAAATTTCCCACAATTCGGTTAACGAACTCCCGACCATTATCAGAATGCAATACATTTAGATGGTGATCCGAATATGCAAAAACTATCCAGTATCTTTGATACTTCCTCAGCAGTCTTAGTTTATAAAGGGCGTAGCTATACGAACTTCGTCAGGTGATCCTGGTAAACTAATATGAATTTAAAATTGCTGTCTGGGTTTATTCGCATGTCTATCAAGTCTACCTGGCAACGGCTATTCAGCTCATTAGATAAAATGGGTTTCACGACAAGACCTTTTTTGATTGAATTTTGTTTCATTTAACATGACTTACAAAAACGAAGATAAATAAGAACAACCTCCTGAGTCATGTTTGCGTACTTGTTCTCAGCTTCTACAATCATCCTATTTCTCCCGCCGTGTCCAATGCTCACGTGTATTTCATGACGAACATCGAACAGGTCTTTTCGCCATTGGATAAAGGTGCAATTAACTCCTCGAAACGCTTCAAACGGCGATATTGTAAAGTCGAACGCTTCGCGACTTTTTTACAGCTTTGACGTCTTCGATATACTTCAATTACTGTTCATTACTCATATAACGATTATGGCCTTGTTTCGAAGTCAATACGAGTTCAAGCTCTCCGTAAAAACTTGATTTCTTAGATTCGGATTCTCCAACATTGCCATTTTAAATCACAATGCGAGCGCGAACTCGATACTTCAAATATACCTGTACGTACCTACCCGTACATAAATCTACCTAACATGGTTAAACTCACTTATTCGTGCTACTGATCAGCCGGCCGGCCGGGCCGCGAGTTCGAATCTCGCCTTCGCCATGGATGTTGTGACTTCGTGTGTTTGTCCATAATTTGAAATATAAATATACAACCTAGTTTCTGGCTGCATGACCTGGTCCTAAAGCCAAAAAAAAAATTCACTTATTCTTGAAAATTAGATATGAGTCAAGTAGCCTATTGTGGAGGTTGAGAATATTATGATTGTCATAATAGGTTTTGAATTTCTAAACAAACCATAATGAATTAATTTTTTTTAGCTGGGTTCGATATACAGGATTTAAGCTGCTTGTTAACGGCTATTCACCGTTCTTCTCCAGATGACTATGATGTAAACATTTTTTTATAGGGAGATTAGAGAGAAAATAAAAACCGCCTGTCAAAATAAAAATTTTATTAGCAGTATAGCACATACTTACTAGATTTTTATAAGTAAAAATTGAACTGTTTTTACATTTACAAAATAAAGTGGTCACTGATTTTATATACAAGCTGCTAAATGCATAATACATAGAATTTTAAAATCGAACTACCGACTTTTACATTGTCCACTTTTTAACAAAATAACAATATATTAATTCTTTCCTAAAACAGAATTCTTGAAAATATTTTGAGATCTACCACAATATTAAGTGGAATGTATTTAGCAACTAATATACAAAATTCTTCAATATACAAATAATCATGATCCTATAATGCTCACAACTAGGTACATTTTCATTTATTATTTAGAACCAGAATGTAATTTCTAAATTTCTACAAGGTATACATATACTGATAATATAAGAAATCTAATTTTCAATGTTTTTCTAAATAATAAATGCATTATGCAAATTATCACAAAATAATTATTATCACAATATTAATACTAATTGTACAATGTGTTTTACGTGTATAGTACTAAACATTTTACTTATATGGATATCTTGCATTGATATAATGACTACAATTTAGTACAATCCTCTTAAAGTATCATACGAAATCAAAACAGAAAAGTCTCTGACTAAACCTCAATATGAGGTTCGTCCGATTTAAATAAAAATAATCTGAAAACAGAAACCAATGGAATTTTATGAAAATTATCTTTCACATAACTACTACTTCTTCACAAAAAATAATAGTCATAGGTCAAATATTATAATCCATATGAATATCATATGGTTTATAGGGTGGCATATATTAAGAATATTTACTTCGATTGAATCATTAATTTTTTTAGGGCATCTTATATAGCCTCTGCAACAAATAATGAGTCAGCAAGTCAATATTATATTTATGAGGAAATATGAAAATGAATTCATATCAGTGGCAGTTGAAGTCAGGTGTTAACCAATACTTCTTCAAAAGTAAATTGATCCATATAATGATAAACTTTAGAATGAATCTAATACCATGTAAAAATGTATACTGAACCGAGAAAATATATCCACCCTATCAACAAACATACAAACAGACAGTCATACAACCTAGTCTAAGAGCACAACTCTTGTCGGAATTCGCTGGGTAAGTACAGTTTCTGTGCCTGCGTGAATTCGGAGCGGCACAATGGACATTTGTCGACTCTAGCGGCACATGACGTACATGCGACTACATGGGCACAAGGTAGGAAAACAACGTCGATTTGGTTGTCCATGCAGATCTTGCAAGTGAGCGCGTCCATCAGTCTGTGCAGTTTTTCATCGGAGTCCTGGAAGAACAGAAAAAGCAATTAAATTTATGAATAGTCATACGACGGCACCGTGTAGTTAATTATTCACGACCGGGTGGAAAAGTGTACTTTATGAATCGGTTTTCCGGGGGTGATGTACCGGAACAGACTGAATGAATATTTTGTGGAAAACGTCGATATTGTGCATACTGTCAATGATGCACCGGACTATATTAAAATCTGGTTCCATATATTGAATACACTTACAAAATTCCATAGTGTATCATTCAATTATCTAATAAAAAAACAGTTTGAAGTCCAACAACAACAACAGTAATGAAATCACTACAAAACGCGCCCTGCAAAACTGTTTCGAAATTTTGGGATACCTTGTATTGTTTTATCAATTGTTCACTCAGGAGTTCTACAAAACGCCAGTTCCCATAATGGAAATTCTAGAAAATACAGCGATATGAGACCAGTACATGTGTTACCAGATATTGAAAAATCGTTGAAGTCCATAGAACCAATGCCCAATTGATGCAGTTTATAGAAGAAAACAAAATTTTAGCAGGCTTTCACAAAAAAATTCAAAGAAACGCACCTCCAGTTTGTAACTGAGAATCGAAAAAGAGCCATAGACTCAGAAGAAGTTATCATACAGTATTTGAAATAATCGATACGGATATTTTGTTAGGCAAGCTGAAGGCATCATATGGTATATCAGGAAGTGTTTTAGACTGGTTTAAAAATTATTTTGTCTTCCTAGACTATCATCACTTCATGGCATTTCTATCAAAAATTGAAATTGCGTTCGCTGATACATTTTGATTTGTGTAAGTACTCAAAATACTCAGACTGATGTCTCTTATACAGGGTGGCCCAACGAAAAGTTCGCACCCCCATTTGTGACTCTCCTGGTATATTTTGGGACCCCGAATACTCGAAGTTACATCCAGTACACTACGATAAAACATTGTAATTTCTTTGTTGTAATTATTCTCAACAGACGGACACCCTGAATAGCCTAACTTGAAAAATGATACACACCTTGAAATTTCCCCCGTCCTGCGAGTCTTCTGCGCTCTCCACTTTCGGAATCTGCAGCCCGTTTTCAAGATACAAAGCCCTCCGGGCGTTATCGTACACTTCCCTGCATGTCCTTCTGATGTCAAACACGTATTTCTTTCCTAGCGTAGAATCTTCGTTGAAGATCGACACTATGGTCCCTTTTAAATCTCTGATAAACTGAGACGTTACAGCTGTTCGCACGGTCTCGCAACTGTAGAAGGCGTGCTTTTCGGTTAGAGCCCTATAACAAAAAATATACTCATAAAAAAAGGGTGTAAATAAGTAGTTTAAGATAGTTTTTCAGTGTTCGAGAAAACTACAGAATCAGGATTAAAAAACTCATATTGGAAATCAAGAGAAATTCTTAGAGCAGGAACTTATTTTGTAAGGATCTTTCTCAAAAAGGTTTTTTGTCCTACAAAAATAAAATAGAAAGGCAGGCTGTGAAAGTTGAGCAATGTTATACATTGAATCGCAATAACCAACCATTGATATGTTATAGTCTGTGTCAAAGTTCTCTTGGAAGCATCTATCCAAATATTTAATAAAATATGAAAATTTCATATATACAAGGTCTGACGCAAAGTAAACAGGACTTCTGAAAGATATCCGATACAAGCACCGCCATCTATTATCGGAGACTAGCGTAGGATAGGGAAATCTTTCATTGGTGCCCTGTCAAAATTTCATGACAATCGAACCCAAATGAACGGTACAGGGGAAAAAAGATGAATGTCACAAAAAGTAAGTATCGAGAAAAGTGAATTTAAAAGTTTGATGACTTCTAAACTCTGACAGGATGGGTCAAAGATCTGACGGAGTACCATAGATTCCTTATTACAAGAAATTGAAAAAAGTTAAATCATAGTTAAAAAATATTTTTTGATAATCATGGTTGCCCAAAAGTGAAAGCAGACAAAACATTTTTTAATAGAAAATCGTTTTTATTTTGGTATTTTTTGATTTTCCTTATGATTTTAAACATTTTTTATGAGTTAGCGTCCATGCCAGAATTCAACTTTTTTGAGATAATGAGGTTAAAAATGTGTCATATGTAAAATCAAAGGGGTGATTAAACAGCAAAATGCATATCTTAAGTTTTACGACTTATCCTAATATGAGAACCACCTTAACAGGAAATTTATTACACAGGACCTAGAACATCAGAAAAAGGTGATTTTCTAACCTCAATAGGTCAAACAGAATTATTTCTAATTGACAATCGAACCACTTCACGCGGAGTTATTGCGCTCAAAGTGACAGTACCTTTTTAGCATCGATCGAAAAATGAGGATCGAACAAAGACCCAATATTAAGTTGTGTGTTAAACTTGGTAAAACATTTACCGAAACGTATCAGATGTTGATGCAAATGTATGATGATAATTGTTCATCTCGTAACCGAGTCCAAAGAGAATACAATGTTGATTTGTTCCTACGATTCGAATAGAATTACTCACAAAAA
Organism: Acanthoscelides obtectus; assembly: GCA_963669975.1. Classification (NCBI taxonomy): domain Eukaryota; kingdom Metazoa; phylum Arthropoda; class Insecta; order Coleoptera; family Chrysomelidae; genus Acanthoscelides; species Acanthoscelides obtectus. The sequence continues at coordinate 70,896,053 of CAVLJG010000010.1, read as the reverse complement.
ATTCATTTCACCGGGTTTCACGGTTAATGCTGCTTTATCTTGGGGTTATGAGGCGTTTACTGTCGCGTATTCGGCCATAATATCTTTCTGAGGAGTTAGGTGTGTGTGGGAAAATATTTATTGTGTTGTTATGTAAACCTACCTGTACAAACTGCTGGCTACATGACTAGAATCCAACTTGGTTTCAAGGGCAGTTTCCTTACTGTCCTCGCTGAGGTATTCGAGTTTGAAGGTGCGTCTATGCGAAGAAGCGCTGAGGATATTCGTGAAGGAAATCAACTGTTTCAGTTGGTCTTTTTTGTAGATGGTAATACCGTGTGGTCCAACTCCTAATACAGCACCACCTCCTGGAATAAAAGTAATGTAAATAAGCTGAAGCATATCAACGAATTCTTGAAAAGATGGTTATGGATGGAGCATATAAAATGTTGGTAAAGTACCTCTTCAAACTTAATGGGAGATTCCTCGGGTGGTACTTAGAGACAAGATGGTTATTTTGTTGATATTTCGTTTTTTTTTTGTAAAAATCAAAATAACTATCTGATTTAGTTGAAAGTTGCTTTAATTTGACAGGTGATGTATCGCCTAAATTCTAACTAAAATTGAGAAAAACGCTTTACAAAAGCCATAAATGAGAATTCATTTCATAAATTGCAACATGATGTTCCAGTATATCTTACGATTTTATTATTGAACTGAGTGGATATAATAAAAAGTCAAAAGAAAAATAAAATTTTATCGTATCTATTCAACTATAGTAATGAAAAAATATATTGTTATATGTACGAATGTGCGTTATTTGTTCAAGATAATGAAGCAACCTTTGAACATATGAATAAAAGTTCACGATTACCTGGTATATTGCAATATTTTAGGATTACAATACGTGCTAACTTCAAACAATGCCGCTAAATATGGTACTACCTTCAAAAATAACACACAATACACCTATTTTTTATTGACTTGTTCATCAAAAATATGTTGAAATAATATACTATTGTCCGATTTGTTACTATTTTTCACATTTCTAGGTAGGCTAAAAATAGCTACATTAGCTCCGAACTTCAATGAAATGAATTTGTGATTTCTACAATGTCAATTTTGTATAATTATTCATTTACACATTTTTTAATCAATTTCACGTTCTTGTCTATTAAAATTACATCACTATGCATTTTGAGTATTGATAAAGTAATTTTTCAATTTCACCTTAAACATTTTTGAATTCGAACACTGCTAATATAATTATTCAATTTATTAAATTCAAATAATCCCTTTTGAAATATAGATTTGCTAATTATGTTACTATTACAGTTTTGTAGATGAAATTCGTTTTGTAATTATAATCATGACTATTTAATTTTTTAAAGTTTTCTAAATGTAGTGGTAATAAATGATTTTTTAATTTGAATATGAAAATGAGAACTAAATAACATTTAACGTTTATTATATTCAACCAATATAGTTCTTCTAACATAGACTCAAGATATTTGTTTTTATTTGAAATAATTCCATAGGTTTATTTTGTAGAATTTGTAATTTTGAAAATATGTTTTCATTTGCTGTAAACAAAATGGTTTAACAATATAAAAAATGGCGCATTATATTAATTACACATTTTTTTTTAAATTTCTATAGAAGTAATTTATCTTCCTGATATTTTTGAAATTACGTATGTCCTAAAAGTTTTGGCACAAAATATATATCGGATCATTTTATGAAGAAATGTATTCAAACACTAACTAGTTATGATAAATTACAACTCAATACTTAACCAAACTATACTATCGAATTATGTGGGTCGTGGAGGTTCTGGACCGAATTCAGATCAATTTCTCTAAGTTTTTCGAATCAATTGTTCTTCAACTTGGGCTTCCCAGCCTCCATGATAAACCTTCCTAGACTGTAAAGCCCAAAAATTTTCTATTGGGCAAGCCTGCGGCCAGTTTGGAGGATTATCGTTTTTGGGAACAAAAAGTATGTTGTGCTGTCGAAGACAGTTTTGGGTATCCTTTGAGTAAATGTCATGATGCTGGACTGGCCAAAACATGATATGGTCATTAGCACGATGTTCGTGGACAAAATGAAGCAATTTGGAAAGGCAGTTATCAATATAGCTCCGACTATTCAAAGCTTCACCCCTCATTCTTCCCACAAAAGGTTAGGATACACTCCTGTTAGAAAATGCGCACCAGACAAGGATTTTATCTCAAATTTCGCTTTATGTTTGTGTTCAGCATTATCAGGGCATTCCTCTACGATGTCAATGTCAATTGACAGTAAAGTAAGTGAAGAAACTTTTGCTTCTAAAGGAAACTTGATATTATTTTGTGTTTGTTAAAATTAAAGCCAAGGAATTTTGTGCCAAAACTTTTAAGACATACGTTAATAGTAGCTATGAGCTTTCCGCAGTGGTCGATTTTTTGTCATAATGTCTTACCTGTCTTTGCGGTAAAAACTTCTTCACCATAAGCCTCAAACTCGGCCACGTCCTTGAGTAGCCAATATTCCGCAGTGCATTTTTTCATACCCTTGTACTTTTTGTGCTCGGCTATGATCCTCTGGAGCAGATCGGAGGGTTTTTGACTTTCATCCTCGGCAGCGATGGAAGAGGCCTGCATGTAGATAGTATGGGGAGGCCTGGATGGTTCGTAATCACCGGATTCGGCTTGAGCGATAAGAGCTATCAACCGAGGGACGGAATCCCAGTCATTGGCGAGCAGACGTTTTTCGAGTAGGTCACATTTGGCGTGCAGGTAGAATTGATGTCTGCAACACATACGTATAAAATTATTTATACAACAATTTTACGAAATAATAAATGCATATGGATGTTCATGTATTGAAGCCCCTATGAGTACGTCATAAGGTTCCATTTCTGTCAGCTTGTACTTCTCACGCACACTGGCGGGGGAATATTGTGATGGCGAAAATTTTCGCAAAAAACCGTTCATATTCAGGTTAAAAAGGCAATCTATCTACTTGACGCCATTTTTTTATAAACAAGCACAATAACTTTGTTGATTGCTTCTACATAGATAGGTTATACCATTTTATTAAAATTGGTTACATTTTATGGCTTTAGAAAAAATATAATTTGCTAAGTCAATGAAAGATAGCAATTATTTTGCTAATCTTACTCATTAAGAAGTAACGAAATAAGCACCACTAGAAACACATAAATACAAAAATTGAATCACCAAAGGAATGAAGTTTATACTTTTGTTATTAAATGCTCTGTTATTTGACATGAAATATCGTCTTTTCTGCTATTTTCGTAGTGTCCTATGATCACTCTGTTAAAGTGTGAACTGGAATGTTGCCAGGGTATCAAGTAGTAAAAATCGCATACTGCAAATTTAGATTGTCCGTCCTCGCCACTCTGTGTTAGCATGCAATCGAATGAATTGCATGGAAACCATGTATCACGAGACTTAAAATTTATCGAATCACAAAAAAAATATAAGAAAGATTCCGTAATATATACAGTAATGGAAAAAAGTATATAGACAAATTAATATTGTGCTGTATTTATTTTTTAACTTGTTTTATTAATACACCAACCTGTATACATAATTCGTTATAGCATAATACTCACTTATACATAAATAAATTCATTAGACTCAATTCAATAACAAATTAATTGAAAAAAACTGGAACTATGAACGACAAAAATATATAGACAAAGCAAAACAATTATAGAAAAAAGAAGCAAAGTTCATTGAATTATAGAACACCAACCATGTTTGTGTTAATATTTTGTAGCATAACCATTATTATCAATCACCGCCTGGCATCGTCTCGGCATAGATTGTAGAAGTTTCTTGATATAAGATTCATCAATCTGTCTCGACTTTTGCTCTAAAGCGGCAAAAAGTTTGTTTGAATAACTTTATCTGGTATTTGCTTATCTAAGTATTGCCATAGATTTTCAATGGGGGGGACTGTGGAGGCCATTTTAGAACTGGTATTTTTTCATCCAGAAAAAATTTCTTTGCGAGATTTGAAGTGTGCTTCGGGTCTTTATCTTGCTGGAAGATTGATCTTAAGGGCATATTGTCTTCCATACAGGGTAACATCACATGCTTTAGTATGTCTGTGTATACAAACTTATCCATAATGCCATCTATTCTATGTAAAGGTCCCATCCGAAACCCCGAAAAGCACCCCCAAACCATAACTGACCCGCCTCCATGTTTGGCAGTTGGCAAAGTGTACTTGGGGTTCAATCTTTGTCCACTACGACGTCTAACGTAATGAACACCATCTGATCCAAACATATTGAATTTGGAGGATTCGTCACTGAAACATACCCTCTTCCAGTCACAGATGCTCCAATCAAGATGCAACCGTGCAACTTGTAATCCGCCCTTACCGTTTTTCCTCGAGAATAGCAGCTTCTTACTGGGGCGACGTGCAGATAACTTCAAATCATTTAATCTTCTACATATAGTTTTCGTAGAAACACCGACAATTCCTTTTGTCTTGATTTCGGCTTTTATTTGTCTTGGGGTTTTAAACGGATCTTTGGACGAATTTACTTTTATTAATCTAAGTGATCTAGCATTTAGTTTTCTAGGCGGACCACTTACTCCTCTTAGAGGCTTCCAAGATACCTTTTTGTTTATATTTGTTCAATATTGCCCAAACTGCTTTACGCTTCAGCTTCAACTTTTTGGCAATGTCGACTTGACGTTGACGATCTTTGTATAACTCAATGATCTTAGTTTTCACATCGAAAGAAATTTCTGGTCCAAGGGGCATGGTCTTAAAATCACTCAACTTATTCCACAATACTTGATGAACACAAACTAATCCTCTTCTGACACCAAACTGTACTAAGCTAATGTTGAAAAGAATTTGTCTACATATGTTTCTCCCTCATAAAAAAGTGCTTATATTCAGACTTGTATTGTGTTCATTGCAGATAATGTAAAAACAAGGAATTTAGTTTTTCTACTAATAACGCATTTGTTCATGGAGCAATGAAGTATGAATTCGTTTTCTAAAGGTATTCAGGTAAATATTCATATTTGTCTATATACTTTTGTCCATTACTGTGTATATATATGATGATTCAACAAAACACAACAATAGTTATAGAACAGAAAGTTTTTGCCCCTTGTTTCGCCATCACTAGACCAATTTTCAAAAACTACAAAGCTTTTTCATCAAAACCCTAGCGATACCTCGCAAGTTACAGGCGGTTATAAAATTGGCGGACAGACGAATAGACAGTCCGACAGATAGATAGACAAACCGACGAAAATGAGTGACATAGTTTTTCATCATGTACATGTCATATAACATTCAAAAAAACATAATATAAAAGTAGGATAAACGAATCAGATTAGGTTTATAGTTTTGTTTATTCATCAGAAGAAGATATGATATTTTACCTGGTTGTTTCTTGGAGCAAAAGATGTGGTGGCACCCAAAATTTCACCCTCAAAGCAAAACGGAGGGGATTTCCAGGTCCATGGCAGTGCACTTGTCTGTCTATGGGGTTCCTCAGGTTCAACCATAGCTCTTCACCTTTGTTGTTTTGGTATTTCAAACCAAAGTAGTCGGACTCATTGGAAATGCCTAAATATTCGCACACCTGTAACAGAACGTTTTTTTTATTTAAAAAAAAATGTTTTCAACCCAAATCAAGTGAACGAAAATACAGTAAGGAATAATTTCGCTTGGATAACTGCCCAGAATATGACAGAATGTTTATTTTTTCATCGATCTAGTAGTGTATTCGTCGATGTAAAAAATGACTATTTAAAATACGATGAAATTAAATAATTGTGTCATGTTCAATCCTAAATCCTACCAAAAATGTCACGCAATACTTTGCTTATGTCTCCTATCATATGTTACAAAGCTTTAATTTTATAGATTCGATTTAGACGTAATTTACTCATTGAAGCAGCCTATATTTATTGTCTTTAAAAGAATCCGCTGAAATATACAAAAAAATTGTAACGCGATAAAAGGAGAGTACACGGTACCTAACACGTTTGTATATAGCAACAAATTTAGTTTAAAATTAGCACTACGTAATGACTGTTACAAAGGTTAAATGTTAAAACAAAGCAACAAAAAATTAGTTATTTTTAATTTAGTTGTATACAGTATATAGCCGGCAAATGGGTGTTATTCATCTATTGTTAAAAATATATGAAAAATAAATCCAATGAGTACCACGACAAACTTAAGACGATGGTAGACTTTGGACTGACCTCCTAAATAACAAAAACTTACCTATATAAAAGTGTCACCGTTTTTGAGATATTGAATTTTTTCCTAAATTTTGAAAAAACGAACCTTTAATCTTTGGTCCTTAGCTGCCTGTACAAATAAGGTTATACTTTGTTTATTTTTTCTATAAGATACTTCTAGATAGTTGCTTTATCATATACAAATGCAATGTAGTTAAAAGATATTAAGGAACCATGATAAAATAAGGACTGCTTTGGGATTTATAACTTTTTGATATTATTTCCTCAACTTTCATAAAATCATATCAGGAGCGGGTAATAATAATGTAGCTTTGTACTATTTAGCAATATAATGCAGTTATAGCCCAGTACATTTTTGTTTCACCACAGATGGTCAAAGTTGAGGAAAAAATATCAGAAGGTTATAAATCCCAAAATAGTCCTTATTTGGTCATGGTTCCTTAATGTATTTTAACTACATTAAATATGATAAAGCAACTATCTAGAAGTATTTTATAGAAAAAATGAACAAAGTATAACCTTATTGGTACATGCAGCTAAAGACCACAGATGAAAAAGTTCGTTTTCTTAAAATTTTAGAAAAAATTCAATATCTCAAAAACGGTGACACTGTTATATTGGTATGTTTTTGTTATTTGGGAGATCAGTCCAAATCCTACCTTCTCCTTAAGTTTGTCGTGGTACTTATTGTATATATGTATATACCGCAATAATAGAAAATAACACGAAGATACACACTGATATATTGTAGAAATAAAATGTTGGCTTTAGATGTATCGCAATTTTTGTTTTTTGAACTGGCAATATACACTAAAATATTTTACAATTGTTTATAAAAGAAAAAAGTTGCTAACTATGTAACCTTGAGCTGTTGTTTTCATCTGCATTCTCACTCATAATTGGAGATTCGGAAAATGATATCAAACCGAAGTATTTTCCCTTGTTTACTTCCAATAGGCAGCCTTGGAATAATTAAATCGTACTTTGACATTTTATTATCGATACTTACATCAAAATGTATTTGTTTTCAACCTCTTATCTCATTTTTTGATTGTGGATAGACTTTACTCGATTATTACAGCACTTAACTCTAGTATGCCTTAAGTGTGCATTAACAAGACTATATCACTAAAATAATCGATACAACGACCTTAATATCCATAAAACCACTATATATAGCATGGAAAATCACCCTTCCTAATAATAAGTTCAGAGAAAATTATATATGGATCTATGGCTTGCGTCAAACGAGCCGTGGTAATGTTGGCACAATTTTTAGAATAGTTTTAGTATGCTGATTTAGGATAATGATCATGCTGAGACCGACTGTTTCAAACCCAATTTTAGTCACATCGATTGGAGCTCAACAAATACATATTGACAAACTTTTTGAAACTAGCAGTCTCTTGGAGCAACCTACTCTTTACTTCATACGCCACTGGGCGAGGAAGTATTGTAATCGCGAAAATTTCACTCATTTCTGTCGGTGTGTCTGTCTATCTGTCCGCTAATCATTGACCCCGCTATGAATTGGGAAATATCAGCTGAATTTTACTACTATGTTTTGCAGTTTTTGAAAATCGGCCCAGTGGCGTGGTATAAAAATATCAAAAATGAAAAAATAAAAATCGCATACAGTTTCGTTTCAGAGGATACTGATCATTTTTGATAATTTTTTTAGTGGTAAAAAATTGGGGGATGGGTGTTTGTGGGAGGGTGTGTCGCAATTTCTTGATGTTAGTGTATCAACACACTTCCAGCCCCGGTAATTCTACGCACCAATTAGGAATATTTCACACTCATAGATTTTGTCATACATTAGCCCTTAAAGCTTAGATTTTCTCCCCGTAAGACGGAAAAAAGTGAACTTTCTTGCGGAACAAATTTTTTCCGGGTTGCTCTTTACAGAGATTGTTCCCGACACATTGCTATGGCGCAGCAGTCCAGTATACGAGGGGGCTTGCATTTGTACATACAAGGTGGCCCACCCCTACAACTTTTTTATTATTGAAGATAGAAAAACGAAATGTGGGGATTGCGTATTATAGATGAATTATCATTTGTTGGCGTATTCACTTGCTTTGATGTACTTCCGGTTTCACCGGGAACCACTCCAACTTTCGATTTGTAAACGGAACACCCTATATATTTTTGCTTACTTCGATCAAGAATAACATTCTAAACTCAACAATGCGTCACTTGTCAATATTTGACAAATAAAGTCAATTTTTATTTTTCGATCTAGAATGCCAGCGACCTTATAGTCGTTTTAAGGGTTTTCTAAAAGTTATAAACACTTAATTTTTTCAAATAGAAAGGGGGTAGCTCGTCGGCTTTTTTAATACATATTCTATGAAATGTGCAATTAAAGTTCTAAGTATTTAAATGTCCCCCTCCTTGGTCACGGCCAAGTTCAACTTTATCAATTGTTGCTTGCACCGCATTGATTAACTGTAGTTTTATCCACCTGATTTTTAATTGTCCTCCAAAGACAAAATCTAGCTGATTAAGATCTGGTGATCTAAAATATGAAAAATAAATTAGACGTTCTAAAAAAATATGACAACCTAAGGATGTACCTAAGTAATTGAATAGGTCCATTAGTGCCAATCCACTTTTCTGGGAAGGTGTCATTCAGATGTTCTCTTACCGCATGAGAATTGTAAGGTGGAGCCCCGTCTTGTTAAAAATAGATATCAACTTGGTTAGCCAGAGGCAAATCGTAAATGAAACCATTTATTTCATTATTTACGAGCTGTAGATATCTTTCCGCGGTAAGTTGTCCATCGAAAATTATTGGCCCCAAAAGCTTTTGTCCGATAATACCCATTCAGCAATAGAAACCCAAACGCTCTTGAAAATCTCCTTCTTGAATTATACGCAAGTTTGCGACCAGTATCTTTTATTATTCCGATTGAACATACCCAAATTGGTACACCGACTTTCGACTGAATAAATAATTTTAAACGGAAAACGTACATCTTTGTATTTAGTCAGAAATCAGTTCCAATAAGTTAATCTACGGTTGTGGTCGTCTACGTAAAGATGTTGGTGTAATTGGCATTTGAATGATCGATAATTATATTTGTGAAGAATTCTCCAAACATATGAATAACTGATGTTACATTCTAAAACAATTTGCCGAATTGACGCTGTAAAATGTTCTTCTACATATGCCAACGCGTCTATTTCTTTTCCTTCACTGACTATAAAGTTATTGGCATTTTCTTCTGGTTCATTTCGCATTTTCTGGCGACGATTAGGGAATTTCTGAGAGTAAATTCGAGCTTCGATTTAGTTGCATTTTTTATTGCTTCCCCGTTTCTAGTAGATTAGCTTCATCTTTCCATGGCTCAACTCTCGTAGTTTTCGTTGTTCAATTTATCAATTCAACCAATTGTATAGGCCTGTTTGACTGACTTGATCCGCTCAATTTCTCTATTGAACCTGTTTGTAAATATTTTTTTCTCAAAGGGTTTAGCTTGTGGTGAACTTAGATCCTTTATGAACTGGTGACGGCATTTTTTGCTTATGCAAAACGTGTTACCCTGAATATACTTATATAAAAAGATATTAATCAGAGTTTTCCAATTAATTTCAATTTGCCAATGTCATCACTTGTTTCATCATTATCTCAGTTTGCGAAAATTCTAAAATTCTTTCACTTATCACATTACATCATAGATGCTCGAATAGTGCAATAATTTCAAAAGTACTTTAACATTTGACCTGCATGTTTTATATAGAGATAATGTAAAATATGTATAAGCAAAATCAGAAGTTTTCGATAAAAAAAACAAATTTGCAAACTATATAACATATTATCATGGTAAAGTGTATGACCTTTATAAAATCGATGATTTATGCTGTAGAAGCCAAACAATACCGAAGGCATGAACAAAATTTTTGCGAAAAGAGCGGAATAAATCACGCAGCAAATGATAATTTTTAAATAAAAAACACATACATCCTATTGTTTTCGTTATTGCGAGTTATTTGCTTGATCACCCATTAAAATGCACAACACATATGTACATAAAATTTATTTTTCATTAAGTGTACCTTATAGTACTGCGTAATATATACATATATATGTTATTGATAAACAAACGAAAACTTGGGTCATAAAGCTAGGGTAAAGCTCTCAAATTGTTATCGAACCTAGGAAATAACAAATAAACACGATTTTTGCGACGTTTCTGACATACAATACGTTTTAATTCCGGAACACAACACTATACAAGCACAAAAACATAAACGATGATTACCTAAAATTCAAGTTCAGAATATACATACATTGTTTATACCTGCGCACATTAAGTAAAAGTGGAGATAGAAATACGAGAAAATGGGACTAGTAAGAAGAGTCGCGACCCTAAACAACATGAATAAAGTACAAAATTTTTAGAATGAGGACAGCGTTAGTTGTCTTATTAGGAGAAAAAGAGTAAAAGTGAATAGGTTAGAATGATTAGGAGAAATGATTAGAATGCTAAATACAAGATCATCGAAAAAAAGAAGGATTGAAAAAATTAAGAAGAAAATAAAAATACCAAAAAGTGAATGAAACAAAGAATAAAGGTGTACTTAACACAGATAGGTGGAAGTGGAACAGAGAAGAAGCTTTAGGTAAGAGATATACGTATAAAAAAACTGAGAAGTCCATAACGAGGAATAGTAGAATTATCTTAACCTGTACACTAGAAAGATCTGGTAAATAGCGTGAAAAATTAAACAATGTGACTAGTTACACAAATGTAAATCAATTAGTGGTATGATACTACCCAGTGTACGACAAAATAAAACAAATGAAAAATTGGGCCATAAAGCTAACGTTAATACCATCATTATGTTGATACGTGTTGCAGCTTTATGGCAGATTGCTTATACTTGTATGTTCAATAGTTTTGTAAACAAACAGGACATTAATTAATTTAGGTCTGTATTAAAAACGACCAGTTTAAACGTATCTCTGATAAAAACTGAAAAATCTGCATAATATAATTCCGGTGAAAGTCATTTCAAGCACCGATACAGAAGTATTTTGAAATGATACTGTTGAACTTTTAATTTTTGATAATAATCATATAAATAATAATAATAATAATTTATTCACAGTATTTATAAAATTTGTGAATATACAAGTAAATAAATTGCAAAAAAGAAACCCTACAAAAGGGTAGTGTCCTTGAGCGTGGTTTAAATAAGTTAAAAGTCCTTAAAAACTAAGCGTACATACTTGAAATCTATTATAGATATAGGTTTTTTTTAGTATGAGTAGGTGAAACTTGTTATGATGTAATTTGGTAGATTTGTTAACCAATCCTTTCTTTTAAATTGGTGATTTTTATATTTGAATTAGATTTTTTGCCACTTGTCGTTAGATAATCGGAAAAAGATGAATGTTAAAATTTTCAGTGCTGACCTCGGGTAGGTTAAAATTTTCAGGTCTGATCTCGGGTAGAACGTAGAACACCTAAATATTCCACTAAATACTTTTTATGGGAAAAATCTCCATTCCAAACTTCTATTTATTTTGGCATTATACGCGGTCGTAATAAAATTAACTAAAAATAGATACATAAATGTAGTTGCAATAAATTTAATTTTTTAGTGACAGACTATTTATAGGCGTAGTAAGTAATGATATTAAGGAAATCAGGAATATACATATATTGTATACACTCTTTCAAAGGAATTTTATTACATTAAATCACCACTTTCAAGGACCTTTTGTGAATTTAAATGCTAATATTGCTATTTGAAAACACATTTACACAGCCTACAGCTTATCTCCAGAAATGTAATGTATCTAGACATACGTATATGCAGTTTTTAAGTGTTATTGCAAATGTACCTACAACCACGCGGTACGAGACCGTTTGTATATTTGTATATAAACCATTATAAGGTAAAATACATTCTATGTGTAACTGGAGACAGTCCATCTGCGTGAGATTGCTACAATGTTGCCGAGCGTTACACCTTTCTCTTTGCTAAACTATAATAGTATGAAACAGCATAATAGCACGGTACAAAGGTGTAAAGGTGAAATTCTACACTTCCAAATGCAAGGCCTGTCGCAGAGTCAACAGGACAAAGAAAAAATGAACAAACATTTTTTGTTTCGGAAAACCGAATTTTGTATCTTATTCAAAATAGTCTCCTTCAGAGTTAATACAGCGATTTGCACGGGCCAAAAAATTTTCGAATTATGATTTTAGCTCATTGACCGGGGTGTCCTTCAAAATGGTCGTCGACGCCTTTTTGATGGCCTCTACGTCGGCACACCGGGATGTCGAGGTCTTTTGGATGGCCAAGCTTTTTATGTTCCATAAATTGTCTGTATTTTCTCACCACTTAGTTGTAATATACTTCACCAACAAGGAATATTCTTTCTGTAATTTCAAGGATGAAGCTTACACCTCAAGTAAGTACATTCGAGACAAGAAACCAAAGGAATTATCATCGACACAGATTGTTCGTCATGACGTTTAGGCGACACGTACAGTTACACAACGAGTGCACACCAAGTAAACATCAGCTAGTTCCAAGTTGACATCTTATAGGATATAATGTCACAAAAAACCTGTATATTAAAAAAAAACGACAATGTCACTTTTCTAGATACGTAATACCCCTACCTGGGGTTCATCACAAAATAAGACATTATCGTAACATTTGACCTATACCTTTTTGTATAAGATAAGCGTGTATTATGTAAACATAAGCTTTTTTGATAAAGACGTGAAATGTACATAGTGATTACCTTTATCTGATATGACTAAATAAATAATGACTGACTTCTATTAAGGGTCACTGGTCAAAATAGGAAAACATTATCTATGTTTTATTGTTTGGTGTAAAAATCAATGTTTGCCACGTGATATTGTAAAAGCTACTGATTTCAATACTAGTAACTAGTAACATAGTGAATAATAACTGGCAAGCTATATTTGTCGGTATGACTAACCTCTATATAGAATCTAAAATTCTGTATATTGAAAAGGAAATGCAAATGATGGCGCGATTATTGACCTGTTAATAATTTAAACCATATTTAAAACAATGTACCCAATTTTTATTTCGTGAATCACAGTGATCATGTTCAAACTTTTGCTTTACAAGAACTTGGTTTGCAACTACTCATATATTATAATTCATCAAGCCGTTTAAACTGTAACCCTGTGAAATAGCAATTTCAAGGATGATTTGTTATTCAAAAACCACCGTTTTGTTTTTATAAAATTTTAATGTAGCCGGAGTCACTCGCACTGCTAGACCGAATCCAACAACACCTCCTATGTTAAAAACTATCAACTGTAGAGTAACTAGTGAAAACGCATTTTGCCAAAGCAATTCAGTTTGTCTTTCCTGCTGTGCGACGAAAGACATTTGTGTTTGTTAACATTGGGTTTTAGCATGGGACAAACCAAATACCTAAACCAAAACCCAAACTAAAGCCTATAAGATCCGTCGCAAAGTAAACAGGACAAAGAAAAAAATGAACGAACATTTTTTGTTTCGGAAAATCGAATTCATTTTATTCAAAATAGTCTCCTTCAGAGATTAGCGATTTGAACGGAACAAGAGATTTACCAATAATGATGATAGCTCATTGTCCTCAAAATGGTCGTCGACGTACTTTTGGATGGCCTCTACGTCCGTTCATGGCCAAATGTAGTTTACCGAACAGAAAATAGTCACACGGTGCCATATCAGGAGGATATGGGGAGTGGTTGATGGTAAAAACGCCATTTTTGTCAAAAAATCGGACACACGCGTCGATCGATGAGATGGTGCAATAAGTGCCAGATTCCTTCTTCGCGATATTCTGGCTGAACACGACGAATACGCGACAGCAAACGCCTCATAACACCAAGGTAAAACACATTAACCGTTAGGCCCGATGGAACGAATTCTTTGTGAATAATTCCCTTCGAATCCTAGAAACATTGTCTTCACTTTGGACTTTTACAAACGGCTTTTTTTCGGATTTGGCTTGCTTGAGTGCTTACATTCGCCACTTTGACGCTAGGTTTCGGGATCATATTAAAAACACCACGTTTCGTCCCCAGTCACTCTGTTGTACAGAAAGTTTTTGTCTTTTTGGTCTCTGTAAAGATGTCTCTCGATGTTGAATTCGAATCAATATTTGGTCATCCGTGAGCTTGTGCGGAACAAACCGTGAACACACCTTTCTCATACCCAAATTCTTGGTCAAAATGCAATGGATTGAATCTTTAGAGATATTTAATTCCATTTCTATGTATCTCAATGGATATTTTGGATCATTTTTGATAAATTCACGTTACATTTTTGGCGGTTTCCGGCGTAATCACAAATTTTGGCTAGCCAACATGTTCGTCGTCTTCCAGCGACGCACCAGCCTCTTTGAACCGTGTAAACCACTCGTAGACCCGGTTACGAGATAAACAAACATCACCATATACTTGCATCAACATCTGATGCGTTTTTGATAAATGTTTAACACAGAACTCAATAACAGTCGCTCTTTGTTCGATGCTCATTTTCCGACCCATGCTAAAAAGGTACTGTCACTTTGAGCACGATAACTCCGCGTGAAGTGGTTCGATTGTCACGAAATTTTGACAGGGTATCAAAGAAAGATGCTAGTCTCCGATAATAGATGGCGCTACTTACGTCGGATATCTTTCAAATGTCCTGTTTACTTTGCGACACACCTTGTAAACCAAAAGTCATGCAGGGCTGTTACGTTACTTGAAAAGTCATATTATGTGGGTTTTTGACATTATACTTCGAAGTTGAGTCATTTATTTTAACAGTGAGTAGATCTGATCAAAAGAAATGTTTTTTTCCTTTACCATTTTTCTGGTAAAATTAAAGTAACAAAGTTATAGCCCTTTGGAAGTTTGAGTACCGCCCTGTCTCAATAATAATATCATGTGCTTGTGTTTGGCAACAACGGATATAATTCGCATCGGAAACAAAAAAGCGAAAGAATTTTTAACGATGTTTTTACAATTAATTCATTCAGTTGTATACATACAGTCACTGCCAGTCGGTAACGCGTGTGAATAGTGTTGTCTGTTGCGTGGCTCAAACGAAATAAAAAATGGCACATGTTTATGCGGATCGGTTTCCCAATCGAGTGCAACCAACCCCTCGTGCCTTTGTTAATGTAGTACAACGGGCTCGTGAATCAGGTGACTTAAGACCTCACAGGGGACCTCACGATCAAATACAGGTCCGCACTGAAATACTTGTCGGGAGGATACTTTATAAAACAAGGTAAATTTTTTTTTTTTAATTTTTTTTTATTTTTTCACACATATTTTGGTTTATCTTCCTTCTACAATCATTATCTGAAAATTAATGACTCAACTTCAAAGTCACCCTGTATAGGTTCTATGTGACATAATGTAAGATTTCCTATAAGATTTGAACTTGGAACCAGCTGTTCTTTACTTGTTGTGAACTCGTTGTGTAGTTGTATGCCTACCGTTAGGATGCTTGAGCTATGTGATGTGATGTAACATCTGCTTCAGAAATGACATTATTGGAGGTCTAAGCCGTATGTTGTTCACTATAGTACGGGCGAAACGGGCAGTGTATAGGTGCCTAGTGCGGATTTGTGTGCTAACAATCTGTGTTGATGATAATGCTTTGGTTTCTTGCCTCAAATACACATAATTGAGTTGTATGCGTCGTCCTGGAAATTACATATACATATTTCCTGAATTTAAACAATGACAGAGAAAAAAAGTCCCTGGTCGTTTAAGTATATAACTAATGGTGAGAAAATCAGCTACAGACAGGAATATTTATGAAACGTGGGCAACACTGTGTGCTGTCAGTCAGTGTATACATTTTTTAAATTGTGGTATCAGACAATTTCAGACATGGTACTTCTTACACAACTTGCAAATAGCGACACAAGCCCACCCATGAGTTTTATTATAAATGTTGATGCAACGCTCTCACTTATGTAGGTTTGTAGGCATTGGTAGGCAAATGAGTCAAAAGTATGCACTAAAACTACACAATTTTACAACAAACAATGCAATGTAAATATATAGGTTGCTTTCCTTCTAATTTATTTGAATTCGTTGGTTGCAACAAATAGATTTGGCAATGTCGGCGTAAAGCATCTGTCTCCTTGGCCGGCTAGATCAGAGCGCTGGTCGCCACGCGAACGCAGCCCGGGAAGCCTGGTGGACTTTGACCGGACAAAGCTATTATGCCGCCTACTTGACTCACTAGGAATTTCTTTTCATGTGATCTGTACAGATAGAACGGACTTTGGACCGACGGATTTCGCATTTTTCTATGACGAGCACACAATTGTTTTGTTAAGCAATAGTGTTTGTCACCTTTAATTGTATAATATTCTGTCTGTACCGGGTGTTTCATTTTTAACCCTTACCATTGAGATCTCGGAAACGGTAAGAGATACGAAGACGCCTTCGACAGTTTCGAAATTCAAACTACACATCAACATTTCCACTTTTTCTTCTATACAAGATGGCATACGAGCCCTGACTCAGGGAATTTAGATCTACTATCGAAACTACGTTTTTTTATGAAATTTGGCATATTAGCGGAAACGTATTCTTTGTAGAAGGTATTATGAATAATAATACTCCAAACTGATCAACTGCCTTTAAACAATATTGAATGTATCTTCCAACAAGACGGTGCCGCTTGCCATACGGCTAAAGCAGCAAAAGACTGGAAAACAATATTTTAGTTTTAAAATGGACGTCCAGTAGTCCAGATTATCGCCAATTGAAACCTTGTGGCATATCATGAAGAAAAAGCTCCGATCGCATCATGCAAGAATAGTTCCAGAATTGCGAACCAGTCTCCAAGAAATTTGGAACAGTTTTACACCAGATGACTGCCAAACATTAATTGACACTAATGTCAAGTCGTATGGAAGCTGTAAGTAGTGGAAAAGTCTATGTAACGCAGTGGTGATTTGCTGCTATTTGGTTTTATTAATTTTTATTAATTGGCAGTTTTTTTTAAATTATAAGAGATTTTTTCTTTGTTACAAAAAAAATAATATTTTAGGCTAATATTAAATAAAAATATCGTATGTTATCAGAAATACATTTTAGTTTTTAAAACGTTTCCACTAATATGAGAAATTTCATAAAAAACGTAGTTTTGATAGTTGGACCAACTTCACCGAGACAGGGCTCATATAGCAAAATTATTCATGGAGTTGATCCCTTGATATTGGACTAAATACTTGACTTACACCCTGCACGGTAGTACAATAGTATCTGTTTAACCACAAATTGTGCATTTAGGTAGACAGAAATAAAGGCAGAGTCAAGTAGAGCTCATTCTATAAGCCGTATACGTTTACTATTATATACATTTAAAATTGCTATTGTTGCTAGTTATAGTAGCAAATACTATTGTTATCACGTGCATATGTAATATATTACTAAAGGTGAAAATGCGTAAAAACACAATCATAACTATATATTTGATTTCTAAATATAGAAGCACTATTCCATATCACTGCAACTCACCTCAATGAATGTTTGATATATCTGATCAAAGATCAACTGCGGTTTACTTTCACACTTTTTAGTAGTAATGAAGCACGAAAATACGCATACTTCCCATGGTAAATGTTGAAATGATCGCTTTCAAGATATGCGAGTATTACTGGTGTCAATACGTACTGAGCAATGACTAACGAATAACATCTTATAATGTCAAATGGTTGCAAGCATATTCTTCGTGTGGAATTTTGAAAATCGGTCA
Source organism: Acanthoscelides obtectus (assembly GCA_963669975.1). Classification (NCBI taxonomy): domain Eukaryota; kingdom Metazoa; phylum Arthropoda; class Insecta; order Coleoptera; family Chrysomelidae; genus Acanthoscelides; species Acanthoscelides obtectus. The sequence goes on along the minus strand of CAVLJG010000010.1, from coordinate 70,878,057 downwards.
TTATGGTCACTGCTATTTCTTTAGTTGCAAGTCGCAAGGGTTCCACAATATTTGCCGCTGAGTCATGAGCAACTCCCAGTTCTTAACAAGCTTCACAGTTCTTTGGACTATGATCCCTATATTTATTCTGTTTTGTCAAATACGTGAACCTTCTGCTTTGAAAATATTCTCAGCAGACGGGTCGGGTACCTACCGGCAGCGGCTGCTGCTCCCGGCGACCTACCGTCGGCTTTGGTGTGTGGTCTGAGGTTCTAGTATGCTATTAGACTATTTCTGCCGCGCTACAGCATAGTGTTTTCTATGCTCTCACCGCGCTACCTCGTGTTTCCAGAAGTACCACCGGTAGGGCAGGGAAAGACTGTCCATGGACTAATTGTCTGGGCCTGACTTAATACGTTTAATTTCTCTGTTCAACATTCCGTACCTCAATATTTTCTCAGAGGATTTAAATTGTAAATTCGCATCGCAATTGTCAATTTTTCTGTGCTTGGTCTTTCGAAATATTTGGTTTCAATTTTGAGCGCTGGTATACCAAAAATCTGTTATTGGACGTGAACACTTATCTAGACTCAATCTACGTACAACAAGCACAAAAATAAAGTTCATAAGGGGTTATCCAATATGACAGTGCATTCTGATTCTTAACAGATTGTTCGTTATGGTAAAACAACCATCTCATTTATACGTTCTGATTCAGAGGAAAATTACTTCCTGTGCCGCAATAAAATCAGAACATCGCCATAATTGACCTATCGATTGGTATGGTATAATTCACAGGGTTAAACGTTTTGTCTGGCCAGTAACACAAATGAAGTTAACAGCGGACAGGCATGGTTTCCGGACATGATTGCATACGTCAAATGCCTATTCTCAGACCGCAGATCGACGAACGGTAGCAGGCATGACTTATTTTTTACGTAACTGTATTCACGAGTGTTACCCATGAAACTCAAATTATAGACCAGAATTACGACGAAAAATTCAAAGACCATTCCACCACGGAATTATATTCTTAAGAGTGATCGAAATGGCCCTTCATCTAGAGACGTATTTGCTCAGCAATTTTGTTACTGAGTAATACGGCAAAACAAAATTACTATTTCGCGTACCTATGCTCACAAACTATGAATGATTACTTAGTGTCTGAGGACCCCCCACTCTGGCCTGCGGCCCCTTCAGGGGCAGGCCCTGAGCTTCCTGTGCGACCAAGTGCACACAGCTTAAGACATCCCTGACTGGAATAAATGGTATGCAGAATAATTATAGGCTGTAAAAATAACTTCAAAAACTTCTCGTTAAAGAATGTCACTGGTATCAAAAAAGTTAGGTACAGAATTTTCCAGAGATTGTTGAGCATTTGAATGTTAGGGAAATCTAACGAATATGAGGAAATTCGGTTCATTTTACTAAAAACTAAATATATATTTTAAGGTTTTTTAAACTTTTTTTTATCTAGTACAAAGAATCGAAGTTTAAAAAATGCTGTCGAATAAGTTGACTGTACTTCCCACGCTACGCGCTGCCATCAGTTCATAAAGGATCATGTTAGGCACCAGTTAGCCTTTCTGAGAAAAAAGGGAGCTACGAACACGTTTAACAAAAACTAAATGACCTTTAGCAGGCGCATATGATCATTGCGATGTCCAATCCGGCATGAATGACGATACTGGCCTTCGCCATACACAGTGCACACGACCACCGACGACGACGCTTGTCCATCGGGGTACCACGTCGCACGTATCGACACCCGACTGTAGGAGGTATTTAAGTTTTCATCTATGATGAGTGAAATGTGCCTAATATGTGCGTAGATTTACTGCGTCAAAGAATTGAGACATATCCTCCCCCACCTCCCACAACCCCTGACCCCCAATTTGTGACCCATAACATTTTTTCCGATTATGATCGTCTGAAACGTCTAAAGACAAAGTTAGAGTGTTTTTTTTTAGTTTTTGGCATTTTTCTCCACAGCCACTAGACAGATTTTCAAAAACTGAGCGAAGTACCCATGAACAGTTACAGCTGTTATAAATTTTTGAAATGTGTTTCGCCTGGCGCGGCGGTTGTCAATTCCACGCCTGTATGTTAATATGTACGTTAAAAATTGCTGAGATCAAAGTCCACTTTCAAGCACCATTAACGGATTACGGGAGCGGGTTTATCTTTCACAATAATCATAGGTATATTTACCTACAATGTGTGAGTGTCGTGTTGCTATCGAGCAAGCGGCATGATGAGAAAACAACTGAACATTGGACTTTGGACCCATACCTGGGAGCGGACTTTGGACTCGCACGCTGCGAACGTGCACACTTGGTGTTTCCAACCTTCCGGGGAAAACAGTAGCGCCGCGACATGTTTTTATGTCTATGTAGGTTAATGTAACTTATTTAGCATGGGTTGATGAAAGTTTAATGATATGGAATTTCTGATATTTAAAAGACTACCTCAACGAAATAAATCTGGATATGCAGTTTATATTAAATATGCGTTGTTGATAGATCCTTTAGCGATTGTAATTCGGGAAGTAGGTACATATCGCTCGGATGTGGTATGTGTGTGTTGACACAAAATTAGTATTGTTTAAAGTTCAGGAATTCAAAAATATATTTACTTAACTAGAAAAAATGGATTCAACAACGGAATAGACAAATACCCTACATCTAGAAGTGCAAAAAATGTTACTGAGCATAACTTTTTTTATTAAACATCAAATTAAAATAATGCCTCTATTTCAGACTCAATGTTATCAATTTTTGTAGGTTGAAAATAAACTTGAAAATGGACGATTCCTGCTTTGCAATAAAAACCTTCTGCTGTTACTGTGTTTAATAAAAAGGTTACACAGGAAATCTTTTTGCATCTCTAGATTAAAGGTCTTTCCATTTACCCTGAAGAATAATACAGGGTCTGGCACAAAGGACGGATGTTTTTGAAATGGCTAATACTCTCCGCCTATTCGGGCGTTCCGAGCATTTTTACTGGGTAGACAATATGGAGCAGTGAGCGTTCGAGGTCCTCGTTTTCACGTCCGACATTTTTGTCCGACATAATGAGTCGCCACTTCAATATTCATCGGAATCGAGCGGGTACTGATCAACAAAATACCACGAACGGTTCGAACCCCTGAAAATGTGGAAAGCGTTTGACAAGCCCTCCTTCGCAGTCCGGCTCGATCTACTTGGCAGCATGCTGCTGAACTTCGCCTCAGTGATCGTTCTCCAGTAATGCATAGTCAAAAACGGTCACCATATGACTGATGTGATTTTCCACATTTAATTATGACGAACGCTATGCCATTGTGAACCCGACTGACCTTTGTGCTGGTCCCTGTATTTCCTTGTAAAAACCGTATACCTACTGACTTCATTTCTCAACCTGGAAACTTTATATTAAACCGAAGACCTTATCATTCCAAAACATGTTTACTATTTTTCAAATGCCTAGATATACTATAATGAAAAAACTAATGTTTTCAATTAACGACTTAGGACAAATTCTAAGTACTTGTCACGTTTAATGATACAAAAACTGTAAAATAATGAGCAGTGATTTTCAAGGAACGTCACTGTCGACTTACCAGTACACATTAGTAATTTATTATGTAAATAATCTTTCCAATACAATTTAATTTCTCTGATTGTTATAATGGGATATACCAATTCAATCTCTATGATGATGTAACAGTGCAAAGTCTATATCCTGTCTACCTAATGGCTTTAATTGCATGTTCTTCATACAGATTGGTTAATTATTGTTTTTGAAAAAATGTATCATTGGAGAATAAACTATAAATTAATACTTTTTTTTATTTTCTAATATAAATTGAATTTAATGCGGTTTTTATGAGAATCATTTTGAATCTCATAACGGGTACTTTAGAAGCCTAGAGTATAAAGTGATCTAACTTTCAAAATGATGAGCTGTCAGACTGTCGAAGTTGAACGTTTTTTTTTAAACACTGACTTGCTTATAACTTCTGTTTCATTTGGAAGAGTGCATCCAAATATCCAATAAAATATGTATGGGGAATTTTATCAAAAATATAAATTTCTCCTAAAAAGAATATTGTTGTGGAATTAAAAACAAGTCACTGTAGAAAAGCACTCAACTCACCAGTAAGTCATTTTTAAAGACAGGACACGCTTTATTTCAGTGTTCTACTGTTACTTTTATACTAGAATATAATATGCATCAATTTCATTTATCTGAAATTTCAACTTGTTGGCTTGGCCCATTCATAAAAATGTCCTCAGACATTCTTTCCCTGCCCTACCGGTAGTACATCTGGAAACGTCGCCTCTCCCCGATACTTAACCCAGTCAGACGTAGCAGCGCGGTCAGAGCATAGAAAACACTATACCATGGCGCGGCAGAAATGCGTATAATACTATACCAGAACACTCACCAAGGCCGACGGCACGCCGCCAGGAGCATCAGCCGCGGTCAGTAGGTACGCAATCCGCCTGATGCGAAGAGTTTTTTAAGTTTAAAGGGCGGAGAAATTTATGCTGTGCGAAATATGTCTAATAGGTGGATAGAATTACCAAAGTTGGAGTAGTATTAATGTACTAACTAAAACATATCTCATTTTCAAAAATTTTCTCAATTGCAATACTTCCCCGCCAGTAGGCATGGGAAGTAAAAATAAAGGGGACTCTAAAAAGGCACTGTGTAAATTACTATCTAGTCTTAAAATTCGTATGTTTGCATTACTTAGTTCCAAAATAGCATTTTCCATTGTGTTTCTAAAACAATATGCTCATTTGCATTTAACTTCTGTTAACAAAGTTGAATTTGTAAGCACACAAAATGCATTTAAGTACTGTACATATAATTTCATGTGGAATTAGGGTCCTGACATAAAACTGCAGCAACATGCAACACATTACAAATGAGAAACAATTTATTGTAGTATGGAAAAATGTATTCATGACCTGTATTTTTCCAAGTTCAATGATAACACTAGAGATTATTGAAAGTGGATGTTGTTGAATAGCTTGAGGTCAATTTTACTCACGTTTGTATTAAAAGTAAGCTACCATTGTGGCAAATAGTTTGTTATAGATTTTTTTTAATTGAATTATTATAGGGAAATGAAATAATGCCATATGACCAGGCAGATCAGGTACAAATAATATACATATATTATGCACATATTGCTCCTCACTTTTTACTTGTTTTGTGCTATCAGTATCAATTATAAAATAAACTTTTGCACAAAAATTCAAATTTTAAAATTTTAAAAGTTATCAATCCAAATGAAATTTCATATTGGCCACTGGCTCATGGAGGTCAAATCTATATAAATCTTGACTTTGTTAATTCTTTTGAAAACATTATTGCAGAGAGGAATTTTACGTCTTCGAATGCCACTGCCACAAAATGAAAAAGTTGAATGGAGGCTAACAGAATTGTGTTGAAAAAATATTAAAATGACAATCAGCCTCTGCATTAAGTATTATCAAATCTCTAAAAATTCTTTTGTCCATATTGCATACGAAAATGATATGTCTTTGTAATTGTAACCATGGAATTTAGCTGGAAAGGATGTTCACCTTCACAAAAATCGTACAAAAAAAAACAAAAGCAAACTAGTCTACTTCCAAAAATATAATAAACTATGACTTCCTGGTTCAGATATTTTTGAATCGTTAGTAAGAAATATACATAGATACATGATAAAAATGAAAGAAGTTTCGCGTTTCCACAATTCCGCACCCATGTCAACACAAAGGATCATCAGGCACTTACATTTTGTATTATTTTAAAGGAATAAGAGAATTGTAGAGATGATAAACGCACTTTAGATAGCTGTACCAACTTGCACTGAAGCCAAAGTACGTGCAATTTTGCTAAAACTTCTTTGAGTTTCCTTTGTGAATAAATGGGTAAAATGTCATTAACCTGAGAAAGTCCTCTTACCTTCTCAAGACATTCTTGGCCGATGGATTTGGGCTCAACTCGCACCTCGAAGACGACGGAGTTTGGCTGGCTGATTAAACACCACATTTTGTTTATTTGATGTTTTTGTTCAAAAATTTTCTAGCAGTCTAATGGTAACTAAAGGGACTGACTAGATTTATTTTCAAGTCTTTGCGTTCTGTTGACCGACACTCGCGACAGCTTACAAAAAAACCTCTTGTACATTTTACGGTAACCGCTTTTCCTGCGACTGAAAATCGCGAAAGCTATGAGACAAATGAGTTCGATCGAAAATATACACATCCAAACAGACGGCGGTGCGCACCCTGTGATGCGCGTACGTGTCGCCACTTTGACAATTGCGATCAATGAGCTCGAGAAAGACAACGATATGAGTGTATGTCTGTGCTAGATGTACACATTCAGCTGAACAGCTGTGGCCAGTGGCGGGCCGGTTATTCCGGTAGAGGTGTTGAACCTCCCACTAAATTGGACTTTGGACCGAAAGAAAGTGAAGGATTACGGTGTTTAATGAAACACGAGGTGTGTTTCACGCTATTAGTTATGATGAATTATTACCCTGTCTGTATTACTTAGAAACATTGAGTTGGACTTTGATCTAAGATATTTTCAATGTTTCGTAGTGGAGATACGAAGCAGCAGTGTAACAAATGTAGAGTGAATGCGCCAGTAACCCAGACTCTACCAGTACTCGGACAAATGTTGTATTATTGGTAAACACTCGAATATTTGAAATCCTATACTTGCTGTTAATTATGGTACCAGATTTATCAACTAATTTGTGATAGTTAACAAATATTTCACATCCACAGTTGTCATATTCGGTTGTTTGCACCGCTTTGGGTTAAAGGTAAGGGTTACTTAACTCGGAGTTAGCGCTAACCCCAGGTTAAATTCGAGTATCTTTGCTCCGTCAAGGTTTAACTCTGGGTTTAAAAACCCCGACTTTTGGTCATGCTGCCAAGCTTGGAATATTGGGATATTCCTTAGAATTAATACATTTATTGGCCACAAAGGCTAGTTCTGTGCTAAAAGTTTGTTGATTTGTGCTGGAATTTGAAAGATTGACGTAAACTTTGACATTTTAGTACTTGTGTTTTGTATTCAGTTTCTTTGCTATTTTTTCGATTATCGTTTGTGTTTGATTTGGCTGGATGAACTATTTTCAAATTTCCAACTTCCAAACAGAATCACAAATATATATACGTATATATGTATATATAAAATTTAAGCAAGGAGGACTCTTTATACTTTTTTATTCTCTCTAGCTTTCAATTGACTTTGCCATCATCATCAGGAGAGTAGTATGTGAGGATGTTGCTAATTGTTGTTTACGTTCAGGATGAGGGAAACACCCAGTAACATGGTGAAAGCTGGATAAATGGTACAATGGTCAAAATTATATGAAATACACACAGCTGTATGACCCAACAAAAGGCGGAAGCTTTAATTTTTCACCTAACTGGTCTAGACGACAATGACCACGTCTCAAATATATATATATATATATATATTTAGTTGGGAATTTGAAAATATTTTTCACTGTGGATCGACAAGTCCACAAATCACCTTGGTAATTATGGACGTAGCATAAATAATGAAGAATTCGACGAGGATGACCTTATTCCTCTGGAATGAAATCTAAACAGCCCAACAAACAGTTACAAGAACCAATATTAGAGAGTTTTAGCAGTCACAAATTTGGTTCCCTAAGCGTTAAAAGAACGTCATTTGACATTTAAGTCATTTTTATTGTCAGTACGCATTGCTATCCGCCTTAACACCTAGTTCACAATAGTTCAAGTGAGAGGTAAATTTATCCCAGAGTTAGGCCTTAACTCCGAGATAACTATGACGGTGCAAAGACTAACTCGAAGTTAGCGCTAACCCTCACTTTAACCCGAACCGGTGCAAACCACCGATTGAAATATATAAACAGTATGGTAGTTAGAAATAAAATTTAACATTTCCACTTCAATCAGGAATGGACACCAAGAAAAAAAATAATTTCTGTATTTACATGGTGTTTTCAAAGTTGTCAGTTATTTTAACTGCTTGTACGACTCGTCAAAAGAAGTTTATATACCAAAAATCACCTATATAAAAGTTGCATAATAAAAGAAATAGTAAAAGATTGACTACTACTTTTTCCACCTCGACTGACCGGTGAAATTTATTTAGATTTTCTTCAACAAAATCTGTCACAATTATTAGAAGATGCTCCTCTAAATGTGAGGCTCCTACATGATGGGGCTCCACCACATTTTAGACGAGAAGTTCATGAACTTCTAAATAATGAGTTTCCGAAAAGACCTTGCATTTTTTTCTGTGGGGCTATTTGAAAGAGTTGGTGTATAGTAAATATCCTAGAAGAACTTCAGCAGCTCACTGAAAATGCTTGTGATAAATCACCAATTAAAATTCGTGGATAGCAGGATTTTATTTTCGAAGCTTGTAAAGAGTCGTGGATTCGTCGATCAAGATTTTGCGTTAATCGAACAAATGGGGACAATTTTGAACAGTATTTGTAAAAACGGTATTCATTTAACTTGATAATGATTTTTTAAATAATTTTTAATAATAATATAAATATATTCCCGTAACACATACCCGCTCCAGACTCACGCGCGAATCACGGCGCGACATCGCGGCGCGGATCGCGGTGCGAATCCCGAAATTTGTTGCTACACTTCCACACTCACACACCCTGCGCCTGCTTCACAGTATAGTTCGCGCTCTTGACGAGTATGGATGGTGAAATTGCTACTGCTGCAGGGCTACTTTGCGCTTTGGCAATTTATAATTACACATATATAAGTAAATCTAAAACAATTGAAAATAAGTGGAAAAACACAATCACTTCCGGCACTCGCTAGGAGGCAACTGAGCCACTAGCGAATGTGGAGCCTAGTCATGTTCGCGCCTTGCGAACCCTTAGTCGCGGGACAAAAAGCCGGCAACAAACGGGAAAAACGCGCGAACGCGACGTGAAGTCGCGAAGAATACGCGAATGGGATCTACATTCATGGGTTGCGGGTAGTTCGCGGCTTCGCGCGCGATTCTCGCGTGAGTCTGGAGAGGGCATTAGACTATAATATAGTCGAAATCACGAAAGATGACGATTATGTCATCATTTTAGTCTGTAGTAATTACAAATGACAGCGATTTGTGAATATTTTTAATGAAGTTTCAGATATGTTAGAGAGAGAGAGAGACAAACATAATTTTATTGTCTAAACAGACTGTATTGCTAATTTGCATGTATCCGACAAAGATAGACGATGTTTTCATGTTGCATGATCTATCATATTTGAAAGCTGAATAGTTAGGTTATGTTAAAGCAGGTTAGCTTGTTTTTGAGTAATGTTTTGGTCTTTGGTGTTCCTGTTTCAAGGTATTCTACTCATAACTGTTTTTTTTCTCAAAACAAAAGCTACTCACTAAAATTATTATTAAAGTATCACTCAAAAACCATGAAATAAAATGAAAATAAAAATAATCAGTGAAATAACCTAACTTCACAGAACCATGATATAAATTTGTTGTCATTTTATGTTCCTGACATTGTGATTTTATCATCGACGTACAATTTATGGTGTGATATAATAGTTATCTTTCGTGATTTTGACTGCCTGTATATCTGTACCTCAGAGCCAGACTAGGCTAAGTCCAAATAAGTAGTTTTGAGATAATTATATATGAAATATTTTTCTTGCATTGTATTGAATACGACTTGATATGAGTTAAAAATTCGTAGCTTCCTTATTATTACAGGTAGATGGACGCTGCATGTAGCAAACGAAAATTCACAATATTATCATAAGCTTAACATATAAAACTCATTTTTGACAAAAATGGACTTAACCTAGTGTGGCTCTGGGTACAGATATTCACTAACGTATTCTACCTGAAGATAGATAACGTAATACCATAGCTTATTAGTTAAGTCTGTTAGTTAACAATCAGCTATGAAACTCTCCTGTCAGTGTTAAAAACAGCCGCCATTTCGACGGAGAAAATCGCATGTAAATTCCGCTAGCATAACGATGTCTTAGTATAATGTGGTTTTAGGGCCGTATCCCGTATCGTCAGACGTTCCTAAAATTGTAGGACGCCTTTATAGCCTGCTTGATTTTCATAGTCTATTCTTCAGAAAGGCTGGGATATTTCCGTCAACGTTCTCCTATTGTGAAGATATTTTTCTTTTTGCATTGTAAGAAATGTTAGGCGGATAAAATAGATGATATAAATCAAAAGCATGCAAATAGATGTTTGTGAGATAACCTCAAAATAGAGCGCTGACACGGAACAGTCGAAAACTGGAAATCAAGGAGGCCGTAGAGGGGTCCTACATTGTATAAACGACTGATGATCAGTGTTCAGAAGCAGCCGGAATTGCCGCGTACCCTGCCAGCGGCTGCATATATTCTTTGCAAACGTAAACATTATACTATTCCAATATGATCTAGTGTACTTTGAGTGAACCAATAATAGAAACGAGTATATTTGTCCAAAAAGAAGCGACGAAGTATTGATGACTATTCATTTATGGAAACCTTGAAATAAAGTTGTATTGGTGAAATTATTTACAATAAACAGAAAAATACTTACTTTTGCCACACATTCTTCGCTGCTGTGATATTTTCAATCCATTGCATTAATGTAAACATTGTTAAATACAAAACAAAACGAGAACAGACCACCATCAAATTGATAACCAACGCAATCAAACCTGACACCTCTGACTACTCCTCAGCTAAGATGCTTCTACGTACAAATTCAATATTTACTGGATTTTTGTTAAAGAATAAGCATTCTGTAATTTATACTGTTATTTTCAATAAACTGCTCTGTAATGCCATCATGTCAACCTATTGTATGAGGTTTGATCCATACCTCGAGTAGGCCACAAATCCTTTTTGCCTGATAGAATTTGTGCTAACTTCTGTGTCCGGACACAAATGAAAAATATGTTTTTGTAGTCGAATTACGTGATATATGAAGAGTTTTTTAATATGAGAAATAGGAACCTATCTTACATGCATGGCATAATTTATCTCTTTTCTGTAGACTGAGAGATATTTTACGAGAACTCCACCAAATTCATTAAATCCATTATCTCTCTTATTGGTCCAATTTGTGCCAAAGGCCCAAATTTTAATTCTTGTCGTCAATAATAAGGGCCTAAGTGACCTGTCCAGTGCTGAGTGGTGTTCCACAAGGCACTGTACCTAACAAAAAAATACCTGATCTTTGAAGTTGAGGGTAATGTGAACTTTTTTGGTGGACAATGTTTCCTGTATATCTCTAAAAATAAAGTGCTGGGGAATTCAAAGGTTTTCGTAAACAACACTATGTATCTTCCAAACGGCTGTGCCGATTTTAACAAACTTGGTTGAAAATAGCAGTTATTGGACTACAAATGTTATAATATTTGAAGTTTTGTTAGTTTCACATGTGGCCGCTAGAGGACTTTTTACGGCAACCTAATAGAAATGCTTAATTTTCTACAAAAATATTAGATATCATGGTATATTCCTTTTTTTCTGAAAAAGTACCTAAATTATGTCTAAGCAAGCTCCCGAAAACAGTATCTAGATATCTTGTTCCTAAACTAAAATTTAGACCAAAGAGAATTTTATACGGAAATCCTTTAAATTTTTATTTTTTTAAACTAATAATTTTTCTCTAATTCTTTTGTATCCATCAGAATAAAATCACCCTTTTTGAAAATATTTCAAAATATAGCTAAGAGGTGAATAAAAAATAACTAGTAACAAATATATAATAAATATAATAATAATATAAAATAAATGCATATTCTCCATTGTACAGTAACAAGAATGAATAGTAGTGTTGGCGCCATCTATTGGGGACCGCGCCAGACTCTCCTTCGGTGCTGGCGACATGTGTTGAGGACCATGCAGGGACTTTCCTTCGAGATCGACGCGAAGTGACCTCAAAGATTCTGAACTGCCGCTATGTGGCTCACTGGAACCTTCTCGAATCAACGAGTACCTGCAACGCGGGAGAGGGAAGCATAGTAGAGTAGAGTTGAGTGAATGGCGCGACATAATAATTCGTAAATAAGTAGTGAGACATAGTGGTGTACATAAATGTTCTCTCAAGTCAAGTTAAATAAATTAGTGCATTTATTTTTGTAGAATCCATTGTTTTAATCCACACCTAATAGAAGCAGGCCATGGAGTACAACAAAACAAATACCTAATCAAAACATAAATAATCCTCAAATTGTCAATAGTTTTGCGCTACTTTGGTCAATTTTTGTGCTTACCAAATGCATTTTACGAAGGATGAAGCTGTCAATATGCTTGCAGTTTATTTTGAATGTCTTCAGAATGCCGCAACTCGATACCCAAATCGGCGTATTTGCGATCTGAAGAGTATTTCCAGATTAGTGAGCTTACATACACGTACGGTTTTTGCCAATTCTCTCGGACCAAAACTTCCGTGTACATACTCGGCCGCAGGTGCATGGAACGTCAGACCGCCAGAACGGAACTCACACATAGGGACCATCCTTGCTGATGGAAGGTAAAAAGTGAAGACCATAAAAACAAAAACTTGAAAACACTGCTTATCGAGAATTAGTGCCATTTTCCAAAGAAAACGTTCTTCGCGCAACTTTTTTACCCAAAACCTTATTTTATTCTGGTTTCCATGTGAAAATATACGTATATTGCAGCACAAGCTATCACCTGGTCTCTTAACTTTTTCTTAAACATGTTGTTGAAATTGACGCATCGCGCTGGAGTCATCAACCAGTTAGAAATCCAACGCGCCACTCTAAAACTGTGGAGTTTTGTATTTAGACGTACGGTTTTGGTATGTACGCTCCAAACGCACATAGTTGGAGTGCGCTTCAGGAATGTTGTCACATGTCTTGTATAACATTCCAAGCGCGTACGCTCCAAGCACGCACGCTACTCTTAGGCCCGTATCGTCAGTTGTCCCTACAATTGTAGGGCGCCTTTATGGCCTCCTTGATTGTCATAGTTTTCTACTTCTCCGTGTCATCGCTCTATTTTGAGGTTATGTCACAAACATCTATTTGCATCAAATTGTGCTTGCTTTTGAGTTATATCATGTTTTATCAGCCGGAAATTTCCTACAATTTAAAAAGAAAACATATCTTTACAATAGGAGAGCGCTGACGCTGACACGGGACAAGTGTAATCTAGAAATTTTTTAAGGAGAGAAAGGAGTATGACAATCAAGGAGGCCATAAACGCGCCCTACAATTGTAGGGACGACTGACGATACGGGCCTTAGAGCCTTCGCACACTACGTCGTATCGAAATACGCGCGTAGGACGAGAGCAAAACGAGTTCGTATGTGTGCTACAAGTCCGCACACGAAGCGGTGTTGCAGCGAAGCCTTTGAGATCTTCAGTCGTATTACGACAGTCGCAGCGGTCTGGCGTAAGGCAAACGTAGAAGCAAGCGTAAAATTCAAAAGTATTGTTTGATTCCTCTTGATATGGTTGAAATGTCTCCTTCCTCATTCGATAAATGCTTCTGAATTTATTATCATCTTCTGAAAGTCCACGTGCAGCAAAAAATAATCTTTTCTTATTACTTGCGATATATGGATGGATCCAATGAGCTTTCCACTTCTAACATAATCAAACAATAAAAAATTCTCTTCGTCTGAAGAAAATGTAAGATCATCAATGGATACACCAGAAACATCTGGTACCGTTGCCGCCATGATTTCAACTGAGATCTTACAAAACGATACGAGTACGTGACGATGCGTGTGTGAAAGACTGCAGGTCTCGTAAGCATTGCGACGCAATGATACGCTTACGAAACGACTACGCTTACGATGCATGTGCGAAAGCCCTAAGCGCGCCAGACGACGCTCCAGAACCCACATAATGGTAGTTTTCGGTCTACGTTTCAACGGTAGAGAATTGGAGGAACACAAGGCAATATTAAGCGCGTACTGGGATATATGTATTGAAGGAAATCCTCATGTTAGCACAAGGTATTCTCCCTTGAGTTCGACCTATCACGAACAACGGTTCAAAATATTTTGAAGGACCATTGGTAAGGCCATCAAAATATAGGGATTTAGAATGCACCCATATCATGTCGATTTGCATCAGGCTTTGAAAGAGGAAGAGAATTTTTATTTCAAATTCTTTGTATCGATGAAGCCACCTTTAATAATTATGGAAGAGTTAATCTCCACAATATGCATTATTGGTCTGCAGAAAATCCGCCTTGGTTGACCTAAGTTCAGCACTCAGTGCGTTGGAATTTAAATGTGTGGTGTGGCATACTGGGAGGCAGAATTATTGGGGCATATTGTTTCGAGAAATCCCTAAATAGCAATGTCTTTCTTGACTTTTTGGACAATCAAATACCGTTGTTATTGGAAGATGTGCTATTGGAAACACGGCAAAACTTGTTTTTGCAGTTGAATGGTTGCACAGCACATTTTGCTATTATTGTGTGAGATCATTTTAATGCAGTATTCCAACAGCAGTCGATTGGAAGAGGAATCCTGTATCCATGGCCTTCGCGATCACCAGACTTAACTTGTCTTGATTTTCATTAATGGGCACGGTTAAAGGACATCGTGTTTCAGATTCAACCTACAACCAGAGAAGATATAATAAAAAAACGCATTTGTAATGCAATAAGTAACATACCGAGAGCCGAAATTGAAGCTGCGGTTTTGTCTACCCAAAATGCAAAGAGCGTGATGGTCAGCATTTCGAGCATTTACGAGGGCGTGAAAAACCTTTATTTCTCAAATCGGTTCTTTTTAGGGTTAAAAAAATTTCAAAAAATAAAAACTTGAGAGATTCCCGTATAAAATTTTCTTTGGCATAAACTTTAGGTTAGGAACAAGATTTTCGCGAGCTTGTTCAGACAGGATTTAGCTACTTTTTCATAAATAATAATATCGATGTATTTATTTTTTTTCGAGAAAATTAACCATTTCTCTCCTAGTCCTCTAGTTGCCACAGCTGAAACTAACAAAACTTCAAATATTATAGCATTTATACCCCAAGAATAGTTCTTTTCAATACCTCCCACCGCTTTATTTTTAGAGATAGAACATTGTCAAACAAAAAAGGTTCAGATTATCCTCGAATTTATATAGATCATGTATTTTTTGTGATGTTAATATAGCGGAATTAACAGAAACATATCACTTTTTTAGATTCAAGATTAAAGTTAATCTCTCTAGCGGTCATTTCAGAAACTTGAAAATATTTTCCAGGTTTTTCTCTTGCCCGTTTTGGTAACAACTGTTTTTGAGACAAGACTCTACGATGGATATGTTCCAAGACACAGTACCTCGCATTCTTAGTTATTAACCACCCTGCACATCGATGAGAATGATGATACTGTGAAAACATTCAAAATTATCAGATTTGTGTAAATAAAAACATAAATGCGACTGAATTGTGTATGTGTGCGTGTGCGTGTGAGTGTGCGTGTGCGTGCGTGCGTGCGTGCGTGTGTCTGTGTGTGTGTCTGTGTGGTAGGTACTTACTTTTCGGACTTTTTTGAACAATAACATGTGCGCCCACAGAGGGATCAGGAGATGCTTGACCTTGACAATTTGCATATTTATCGTGATTTTGTGTACAACTTTGGCATTTTTTAGAATTTGGACTTACAAAAAGTTTTTGGGGACAGGTAGACATTCACAAAAAGCTGCCTCTCTCGACATGACTAGCACCCCTGAGAAAAACTTCTGCGGGTGCCCATAAGACAATAACCTTGTTCTAATAAAAAAGAAATTTGAGAACTGTAACATATCTACACAATTTTTCCGTAATTTTTGATTTACGCAGGGGCCAACCAAGGCTGGGAATGAGAACATCTGGACTATAATTGATGTTAATACCGGTTTGAGAAAAATGTATGAGATTTATAAAATAAATATGAATTTAGGTATTTATAACATCTACTTCTCTTCTGAACATTTCCAGATTATTAAGTAGATATTGGTGATCTTATAACAGCTTGTGTTATTGATATTGCTGTTTTAACATAAAAGAAAGCACATATTCATCAAGATAGCGCAAAATGTTGATATTTCAGCAGCTATTAGATTTCCCGTTTCCTTTAAGTGAAAGTACGGCATTCTCAGATTTGTGTAAAGCTGGCAATATTGCGTGGCATTTATGCACAATTTGGCAGCCATGACGCACCCAGAAAAAATGGTGACTTTACATTGACATAAGTCAACCGTGTTGACCAATGGATAGCATGAAACTGTAGCTTCTTCAGTGTATATATTTTGTGGTTTATATGATTTGTGCATTTTCCAAGAGGTTATTTTCGTTTATTATTTGTGTGTAATGTTTATTTTTAGGAAAAGTGCATTTGTATGATGATGGAAGATATTTTACAAGTCTAAAATAATGACTACAAGAAATCCAACTACATTAATGACCATTTCAACCGACGAAACATTCGATTTCTTGTTTAAAATAGTACTTATTGGAGATTGTGGCACTGGAAAAACTTGTGTAGTGCAACGATTTAAAAACGGTACTTTTATTGAAAGACATGGAAATACGATAGGAGTCGATTTTTCGATGAAAACAGTCATTGTAGACGGTAAAAAAGTGAAGGTAAAATGCATTTACAAGAATCAATTTCCTTTATATTCAAATTGACTGTGTACGTAAAATTCTATAATTACAGTTGCAGATATGGGACACAGCTGGCCAAGAACGTTTTAGAACAATTACTCAAAGCTATTACAGATCTGCTAATGGTGTGATAATAGTATATGATATTACAAAACGTTCCTCATTTCTATCTGTGACTAGATGGATCGAAGAAGTGAGAAGGTACTCTGGTAACTCGGTACTGATAGCATTGGTTGGAAATAAGGCTGATTTAGAAACCCTGAGGGAAGTAGAGTTTGAGGAAGCAGAGGCTATGTGTCAATATTTGCCAGAGGTGCTATTTTTCCTAGAATCCAGTGCTAAGACAAATTCTAACATTGAGGAGGCCTTCATTTATCTAGCTACAGAATTAAAGGTAAGGTTACAACATATTACAGCATTCAAATAATTTTATATATAAAGGGTATCCCAAATTGAGTGATCAATATCAGATGCATATATAAACTAGTGGACAGTTGCTTTGCAACAATCTTACCCAAATTCAAATCTCAATATTTTCAGAATTCAGTAATTTTGAGGTTATTGACCAACTCTTTGAGAACATGTACAGCATATGACTGGTATATTTCATTTATTTGTCCACTTATACAGGGTGAGCTAAGAAAGTCAAGTTTTCTTAGCAGAGTTTGAGGCTATGTCAGATTCTTAATTTTTTTACTTGGACATTCTTCTATACATCTTTTTGATCTTTGGACTATCCAAAAAAAAGTAATTTATCGAAGTTTTCAAAATCTGGCTGTAACTCAAATTTTAAAAAAGTGTTACATTTATCCCTAAAAAGGGACCTTTTTGGGCTTGATCTTGAGAATTGGTATTTTTTCTCATACTGTTGCAAAAAGTGAAGAAAAAAAAAACCGAGAAAAGATTAAAGCTCTTATTGAAATGAGTGTCAAGGTAGCTCCAAAAGCTGGCTCCACAATCCTACATGCCACTAGATTACAGATTACCGAATTAATTCTGTCTGCCTACGATACGCCGTGGCCGTAGCATTACTCATAGAAGCCTGTAACGCGCATACCAGGTGAGCGTGGTAATTATATATATATGCTATCTGTGCCTATGAGTCTTATGCTATTGCAGTATTGCATTAAGTGGTTCTGCGAGATACTCCCTGAAATTTAGTAAAACAGTTTTTGGTGGAAAGTTGCAGAAGAGCATCGATGTGCTTTTCAGGGTTTAAAGTACACAATAAGAGCTATTATAATCAGTTATCAAAAAGTAGTTACAAACGGTCTTACACCCCAGCTCCAAAGAAAGAAGTCTGTCGCGTACGGTGCGCGATACTCCCTGAAATTTAGGAAAAATTTTTTTTCGTTTAAAGTTGCAGAAGTGTGTCGGTGTGCTTTTCAGGGTTTAAAGTACCCAATAAGAGCTATTATAATCAGTTATCAAGAAGTAGTTACAAACTGTCTTGCACCTCAGCTCCAAAGAAAGCAGTGCGCGATACCTACTCCCTGAAATTTTTGAAAAATGCATTTATTGGCTTGGTAAGAAGTGCTAATGATTTAAAATTCTTTTTCAAAATGCTATTTTTTTATCTTTTTCATTCAGCATTAGCTTGGAGATGTTTTCGAATAGGTAATAGACTCTATTAAATTTTTAAACATCAAAGAATTTGTTTATTAACATTAACAATAAATATGTAACATTTTAGAAAACAAAAATTTGAAGAGCAGTTATATACTTAAAATATTCATTTATGACAAAAACGAGCTCTTTACAAAACAACAACAGTTATTTTAGACAATATGATTAGTACTTTGTAGGGCCATCCTGCTCATCCATCACAGCATGGCATCTTCATATACATACTTTCCAGAAAGTTATTAATAAATTCTTGGGATACATTTTCCCACTCTTTCTGAATGGCCACACACAGTTGTTTGAGGAACATTTTGTCTTGACCACACTAAAAAATTTAGCAGAGACCAAACATGCTCAATTATGTTGATGTTTGTAGCCTTTGAGGGTAGAGGTAATTATGTAACATTATTTTCTGCCAAAAAGGTTATAACCATACGAGCTCTGTGCGGCCTAACGTTATCATCGAAATCCTCCCCAAAATCTTGTGCAAAAGGTACAACAATATTGTTTATAATGGTGTCCCTATAACCTGCAGTATTGACTGTTCTGCTTGATATAAAAAGTGCGGTTTTTCATTGTGCATAACCCCAGCCCAAACAGGAATGCCATCTCCACCAAATGCCTCTTGTGGAGCCATGTTTTCTTCATCATATTGTTCCCCAACTTGCCTCCAAACAAGGACCCTACCATCAGAGTGGTATATGTTGAAGCATGTTTCACTGAAAAACATGCAATTTTGCCACTGCTGATGCCAATTTACCCTCACCTGTGCCCATTGGTACCTGGCGACTCTATGATTGTTCAAGAGTCGGGTACACTTGGCACGATGCCTTACTCAGGGAAAAAATGCTACTTTAAAAAAGTACCTAGCTATTGTTCCATTGTATCTCCATAAGTTTTCATTCAAGGTTCTGGATGACAGGGTCTTCCTTCCCTTACTCCCGGCAATAACTGTCTTTCTGCCCGGCCTCGTTTTTTTTTGGATTACCTCCTCCATGCAAGCAGGACGTTTTCCCGGTATCCTGATTTCTACGCCTTAAACAGTATATTAAGGACCGATCAACATTATAAATTAAAGCTACATCATTCACTAAACGACCTTCTCCCAATAATCTTATATAATTCTCTCGTACTTTTTGAAAAAGATGAGGCATTTTTGAGAAAATAAAATTATACTGTCAAGTCTACAGTCAATATTATTATTACTTAGTAATTGCATGTTTGAGGTGTAGCTAGTTAGGATGAAACCGAAGAAACGTCCTATTTGCATGGAGAGGGTAATCAAAAAACATACTAGGTCGAGCCGAAAGACATTTATTGCGGGAAGTTTAAAATTCGGTAGTTTGAGTTATATATAGCCAACTTTCGAAAAATTTCAGATATCACTTTTCTTTTAGGATAGTCCAAAAACATGACTTCCTTTGCTCACCCTGTATAAGTGGATGAATAAAAGAAATATACCGATCGAACCCTGTACGATTTTGTGAATTGTTCCCACACCATAAGCTGTTAGGCAGCCCCAAAGTTTGATATTGCCACCACCATGTTTCACTGTTTGTATAAAATCCTTTGCTTGTAAAGCTTCCTCTTATTTTTCCAAGTCCATTTTCGCCCATCTGTGCTGTATCTATTAATTTTAGTCTCATCGGATCAAATAACCTCCATCCAATCACTCAGTCCAGTTGTTTTAGAATTCTTGTCTAGCTTCAATATCTTTAGTTAGGAGAGGTTTCTTTTTCTTCTCTACAGCTCGCATAGTCACATTGTGTAATGCCCGACGAACAGTCCACTTATTCACTGACGTGCCAGTCTTGCCTTAAAAGCGCCGCCGCTTCCGATGCTGAAGACTCTTCACTTGATCTTAAATAGTGAACTTTTCTTACCTTTCTATCAGATAAGTTTTTACTACGACCACCAAAATGACTTGGCATAGGAACTTCACACTTTGCTTTTATTCTCTGTACAGTAGATTGACTCACGTTTAACTGTCGAGCGATAACTCTTGTCGATTTCCGACTTATGAGTGACTATTTAGCAGACTCTCCAATACTCTTCAAAGTTGGTTTCAGGATTGAAATAAAAAAAGGTATTACGTTAAACTATTCCCTGTGCGATGTAGAAATACACTGATCAATGAACAAAGCAAATTTGCTTTTCTCCGCTAACCCTGACAAGTTTAAACGTGTTTAAATACTTGAGCGTAAGTTGGTTATAAACACGGTGCAAAAGTGAATCAATCAATATCAAGTATTACAACGTTTTGACGTGTACAGGGTCCGTCAGAAAGAACGCATGTTTTTTAAAATGGTAGAACAGTCAAAATAAGTATGGGAAAAACATTTCATTATATCAAACTACTCAGAAATACATGTCATTTTTTTGAGTAGAACAAAATTTACGTTCTAAAAACTATGTCGGCCAAATGGCGTCCTTGAACCGAAGTGCAGGAATCAAGCCTCATTGCGTCGCCCAGCATCCGTGTAGGAATTTGGATTACTTCTCTTCTTATTTCCTCCTTCAAATCGACGAGGGTCCGAGGCTTGCTTTGGTAAACTTTTGATTTCAGGTAGCCCCATAAAAAAATCACACGTTGACAGCTCCGGGGAGCGAGGGGGACATGGAATATCGCTATGACCTGAAATGAGACGTCCTGTGAATTTTTTCCGAAGAAGTTCCATCGAAGTGCAGCTGTGTGAGATGTTGCCCCGTCTTGTTGGAACCACACTGTTCTAAGACGGACACGTCGACGTCGAAGTTCCGGAAAAGTTGTTCAGCAAGTGGATGTAACGCTCTGAATCCACAGTTGTTTCTCCATCATCCTCAAAAAGCCCTAATAATTATCGTTGGGCCTACTGCATACCAAACTGTAACTTTCGGGGTATGCAGGGGGTGCTCATGCAACTGTTGGGGGTTCACTGGAGACCAATATCGACATTTTTGTTTATTCACGCATCCATGTAAATGAAAATGTGCTTCATCACTCATAAACGTCATGTCATTGTTATCCAACTGATTTTGTAAGGATGGAACACTAAATCCTTCAAGATGCGACGTACAGATAACGCGTGGATCTCTAGAGAACTGGCACATAAACGGACCGAACGATTCGGGCTTTGCGTGTCAACTCTCACTCTGTCTACGTTTTCGGGGGTTCTAACAGTACGGTTTCACCTTGGCGGTTTTTTCTTCATTACATCGCATAACCTGTTGTGTTGAATGCTTCCACCCATCTCAAAATGGTGTTACGGTCTGGTACTGTCCCACGACGTGGAACACGAAAGTGAGCCCGAAACTCACGTTGCGTTCGAACGACAGACTCGCCATTTTGAAGGTACTGACGTACTGTGAACACACGATGCTCAATGTTCCAAACCATCTTGCCAACTGAAACGGCACTTCTCCCACTATCCATCACGCCCGTCCCCACCGACACGGAACCAGCCCACCGATGTAGTACCCATTCGAAAAACATACGTTCTTTCTGACGGACCCTGTAGTTACTGGACAATATCGATATACATATATTATAATAATAGCAATATCAATTAATAACAGAGATATAAACTAAAATTATATAACAACATTTTTCGAACATTTATATTAAATAAGGATTCTTTTTGATATAATCAAACAATAGCGATACATTGACTCGGTTCTGCACCCAACTGTAGGTACGCGTACGTATATTTGAAGTATCGCGTTCGCGCTCACATTGTGATTTAAAATGGCAATGTTCAAAGAATCGGAATCTATGAAATCGAAGTTTTTACGGAGAGCTTCAGCTCATATTGACTTCGAAACAAGGCGATAATCGTTATATGAGTAATGTATAGTACAATATCGGCATTTGAAGCGTTTCGATGTGTGTTGCATTGGTGACATCGAAAAGTTAATTGCTCCTTTATCCAATGGCGAAAATACCGAGGACCTCAAATACTACAACAAGAATGAAGACATATTCGATGTTCGGCTGGAGAAATAAGATGATTGTAGAAGCTAAGAACAAGTACGCAAGCATTACTCAGGACGCTGTTCTTATTTGTCTTCGTTTTTGTAACTCATGTCAAATGAAACAAAATTCAATCAAAACCCATTTTATGCAATGAACTGACATGCAAACAAACCCAGACGGTAGTTTTAACTTGATATTAGCTTACCAGGATTACAGCTACGCCCGTTACAAAATAAGTCTGCGGAAGTATCGAAGGTACTGCTGGATATACAACATATTATGCATATTCGGATCACCATCTATACGTATATTGCAATCTGATAATGGTCGGGTGATCGTTAACCGAGTTGTTGGAAATTTGCCAGAAATGTTGCCAGGTCTAAAGATTGTGCATGGGAAGCCGCGCCATAGCCAGTCACAAGGTAGCGTAGAACGTCCAAAAATGCTCATGATGTGGATGATCGATGAAAATTGTCAAAAATGGTATGAAGGAGATTCGTTCAACTAATGAAAAATAGATCATATCATCATGGAATTAAAATATCGCCGTACCAATAAATGTTTGGTTGTGATGTTAAAGTTGGCTTAAGGTAATCAGTTCTACCTCTCGAAGCAATCGAAAAGATCGAGAAAGAGGAGGATCTCGAGAAAATTCTTGAACAGTTGAAAAATAACAGTAGCGAGGTAAATAAGACAGAAATCGAATCCCATGGAAATAAAATTAGAGAAAAAGCAGTTTGCTAGCTTTGTGACCAGAAGGGAGGTGAAAAGTGTGACTTGTGCAAAAAGAAACGGAAAATAGATAATAGTAGGAAAGATGCGGCAGTTTCTTTACTATTACAGTCTAATAAAATGACAGCTTCGTCAAATTAAAAGTTTCCTCCTTGTAAGGTAGGCGATACCGTCCGTGTCAAAATTCCTAACGTTGGTAGAGGTTGAGCAGACTTCCAAAATGTTTTAATGGTGGTACTTGAATGTACTGGGGATGGTTTATATAAGTTGGGCAACCAGTTTGGCACAGTGCCCGAATTTTTGTCTAGGAATCAATTCAGCATGTGTGGAATCAAAATTTTTAGACCCTGAAAATGTTCAGCCCGATAACAAATCACTGCGCCTAATAGCCGATGCCCAATATTCATCTGGTAGACAAGGCTATAAAAGATGCCACTGTAGAACCAAGTGTGGAAGTAGAAAGTGTCTTTGTAAATCGGTTGGCGTTTTGTGTAACTCTAAATGACATTCAAGTTTAAGTTGTATAAGTAGATAACCCATCTTCCCTGTTTTTTTCATATCATTGGGTATGTTAACCATCTACTTTTTTTTATTACTTACTTGGTCTAATGAATGTTTCAATAATTTGAATCAATTACATTGTTATACCCGCACGAAATACTTAAAAATTGTAAAGTTCAGTTACAGTTAGGACAAAAAATTATGTTTAAACTGTTATACGGTTATACCTGCATGAAATATTTTAAAATTGTAAAGTTAATTACAGCTGCGACAAAAAATTATGTATAAACTGATGTACGGTTATACCCGCATCAAATATTTTAAAATTGTAAAGTTCAGTTACAGTTACAAATAAAAATTATGGTTTTGTTATACCCACATCAAATATTTAGAAATTCTAGAGTTCAGTTAAAGTTATAAATAACATAATTAAATTGTAAAGTTCAGTTACAGCTCTGAAAAAAATGTTACTAAAATTATTGCGGTTTCTTACCTGTGATGGCAATGCTAAGGTATGGCTGTTATGTTTGAGAAATTTATTTCCGAAATAAATAATATGAAAATAATAATAATAATAAATGACTTTATTGAATACAATAAATAATCTTTTTACAAAAGTAATTTAGAAAAAAGTACAGAATACATTGCCTAATATTGGCGCAAGTCTAGCTTAAAGCTACTCTACTGAACCAAAATAAGAAAAAAAGATAACAATAGTAATAAGTCTTCAAACAACAATGCAGAATAATCATCCCGTGTTAACACTAAATGGACTGAAAGTAAATAAAAATTTTAACTAGATATTAATTAATACTGGTCACTATAAAATTTGGTTGGAAGTTTGTTCTGATTTGTATTTAGCAAATATTTCTTATATTGTATTTTGAAACTTGAAAGAGAAAGAAACTGGTTGGGAATTGAATTAAATTGTTTAACAGCATTGTATGAGAATGAACATTGAAACAATGCAGTACTATGAAGCGGAATAGTTAATTTTTTTAAATATCTTAAATTTATGTCATGAACAGAATGTCGGAAAATTAAGAGTTCTCTTATAGAATCAGGTGAACCTGGAGTGTTTATAATTTTTAATAAAAAACTAGAAAAATGGAGAGTGCGACGCTTATTCATTTTAAGCCATTTAATTTCTTTATACAAATGAGATATATGATCAAACCTACGCAGACCATAGATAAACCTGAGGCACGCATTTTGCACCTTCTGAATACGACCTGTACTTGCCCGATCTAAGCAAAACCCATAGACAACATCGCAATAATTGAAATTGGAAAGAATTACACAGTTTTTTTTCTCTGTTTAGTATGTGTCTGTTATTATACAAAACTTTTAGAGAACAAAATGATTTTTGCATAAGATTTTTTAGGTGACATTTAAATCTAAGCTGAGAATCTAAAACTATACCGAGATTTTCTGTACTTACAACAAAATTCAATTAGTTATTAGTCATTATATTGAGATTAGCTTTCAAAAACTCAGTATTAGATTTGTTACCAAAAATCATTACATGCAATTTGTCCGGATTAAGTTTTAACTTGTGACCTAATGAGAGATTGTTCAAGGTGTTAATTAATTTATACAATTTTCGTAATATTTGTAATACTCAACATCAAAAAAAAAAACAATAAACCTGGGTGTCATCCGCGAAGGCCTGCACTTTATAAAACTTTAAAGACGTAAGGATATCAGATGTATAAATTAAAAATAACAAGGGGCCTAATATTGATCTCTGAGGACTACCGATAGGATCTCCGCTTTGTCTGAAAATGTGTCATTTGATAGAATCGATTGATACCTCCCTGTCAAATATGATTTTAAAAACAAACATGATTTCTTATTAAAGCCATAGTACTGAAGTTTAGCTACCAACAATTCATGATTAATGGTATCAAAAGCTTTTGAAAAGTCTAGAAGTACCAAAACTGAACTCATCTTTTTATCATTTGCTCTTAGTATGTCATCGAGTACGTTTGTTAGAGCCACTGATGAACCAAAATTTTAACGAAAACCACACTGAGTACCAGGAATAATATTGTTACTCATAAAAAAGTCATAAATTTGTTCGTACAGCACTTTTTCAAATATCTTCGACAAAGCAGGAATCACACGAAGTTCGTTAAAACTTGATGGATTAGTTATTTTTCGTAATGGTTTTCCTATGGAGATTTTCCACTTGTCGGGAAAGTAGCTTGTTTTAATGGAACACTTTATAATATGTGTTATATACTTATCTATGTACGGACTACAATATTTTAACATTAAGGACGAAATATCATCTATCCCGGTTGCATTACTCTTTATGTTGTTTAAAATTTTGTTTGTATTTGTTATTTCTGCTAATTTAAAGTTAAAGGTTAAGTTATTTTTAAAGGCTTTGTTTTTATAAAATTTAATTTTTTTCGAACAGTCAGATTTATTTTGTAGAACAGCAGCAAAAAAGCTATTAATATCATTAGGTTCTGATAAAGACTGGGGAATTTCATTATTTTTTGTAGAACAGATATTAAAACTTTTTAAAACTGACCACAGTTTTTTGGAGTTACCTTCAAAAGATTCTATGTATTCCTTTTTCTCTTTTCTTATCAACGATAAAGTAAAATTTCTTAAATGTTTTTAATCTAGCCAGTCTGATTGAAGCTTTGATTTTTTAAATTTTTGCAGTGCTGCATCTCTTTGTTTCATAAATAATTTCATATTGTTAGTTAACCAAGGCGCTTTTGGTTTTGTTATTAGTGATTCTTTTATTGGTGCATGCTTACTAAACAATGTAAAAATTAGATTAGTTAAAATAGTTATTTTATCATCAATATTATTCTCATATAATATATTATTCCACGGCAAACTTTGGATATCTGCTAGAAAATTATTCAGGTTAAAATTTTTATAATAACGATGTTTTATTATTTTAGGTGATTTACTTTCCTTTGAAACATTAAGATCGCAGTAAATCAATTTATGATCTGAAATATTATCCACCGATAAAACCCCAAACCTAGCCACTATCGACAAGTTAGTGACAAATATCGCATCAAGCAGAGTGCTAACCGTTCCAGAAATGATAACATATCTTTTTTTAAAATACCCGTCTAAACCGCCTTGTAACGTTTACATCTAGTTTTAACCACTAAGGATTGGGTAGACCTTAACTTACTTGTAACTTACCAAATATTTTTATGTTTTTGTATTGTTTCAGTTTTTTGGGGTTAAGTGGCAGAGTAGCATTATGCTAAACTTTGCCCCCTAATTATTATTATCATTCTTATTATTTTAATATTGTAACTCGGCTCGAACAGAAAATCTGTGTGAGTGGCGCCTATCATTTTATTAAGATGAAATCATTTTTCAGCGAAGACATGACAGCGGTTTACTTGATGACGACAATGAGGATACGGTAAGACTAGGAGACAGCAGAGCTGTTCCAAGGTGCAGTTGTACAAAGAATTTCCAATGAGGAAGTATTAAGGTGAAGAGATATTACTAGTTATTGTCAGATCTGCCAGTTTATATGTGATCTTTCATGCAAAACTTCATGTAATTTGTCATGTTTGTGTTGGGTATCACAACTGAGTTACTGTTAATTTAATAGCGTTTACCCTATATGTATATTTTGTCAGGAGCATCTGCACTGATAATGATGTATGTATTATTACGTACGTATATTACAGGCTTGCCGATAGATGTTGTATTGTTCAAGACAGATAAATTGTCACATATAAAAAGTAGTCAAGATCAATCGAACGTATTTTTGTACAAAAAAGTCTTTGCTTAACAAACTGTAAAAGTTTTTACATGGGTATATTAACAAACTAATTTAGCACATTTTGAAAAGAACGTAGAAATCATTCAATTTCCTACAAAAATGGCCGAGAGAAAAGCGTAGGTCACGCTCTTAGCTTTGAAAAATATATGTGTATCACTTCCTTGCCTTAGCAACAAACTCTATGGAATTGCATATTGATTGCTGACGTTATATGTACTATGATAGATTCCAATGTGGTAGTAATGTGTGCAATTTGTCATCGTTAATAAAAAAATGTGCAATTTAATAATGAACTATAATTATCATCATTATCATTCTCTCAGAAGTGTATGTAATTAGGAAGCATCTCGAAGGTAACAGGGTAGGAAATTAACAGAAAAGGTGTTCATTATTTCACACATTAATTTACTTACTTTGTAGTCTGCATGTTACATTTTGCCAAAATTCTTTTTAAGCTGTATGTCAAACCTTACAATTGAAGCATTTTTTAAGAAAAATCTGGTAGTACAGGTATATGTGATTATAACAATAACAGAATCTCAAAAATATGACTGTTTACCAATTAAGTGGGAAACATTGGTTAGCTTTAAATTGCACCGATTCTTTGTGTGTACCGTGCCTTAAATTTAAGCAATAATTACGTTTTAATGCTATAATAAAAAATACTCTATTATTCAAACAAATAACATATCAATCAAATTGGTGCTTATGTTTATACAAAAAACTTGCCGTCTATTTCGCTTTGTCAACGTATTATAGGCTGTGTTTCGTATACTAATACCAATAAAAGTGTACTGAATGTACAAGGTAACGCGACTTCGCCATGTAGGTACATTAGTAAGAAGTATGCATGCTTGGTATTCTCAATTAACCAAAATGTATGTATGTTATACCAGGTGATTCTCCAAGGCGGCTCACTTGTATAACTTTTTTATCATTGAAGGTAGAAAAACGAAATTTGACGCTTGCGTATTATAGATGAATTTACATTTTTTGGCATATTCACTTGCTTTGTCTTACTTTCGGTTTGACCGGAAACGACTCCAGCTTTCAATTTTTTAATGGGACACCCTATATATTTTTACTTATTCCGATCAAGAATCACATTCTGTTAATATTTGACAAATAAAGGCATTTTAATTTATATTTTAATTTTTCGATCTAGAATGCCATGGATCCCGTAAATCGTTTTATTTTTGATCAAATAACACGGGAAGAATACGAATTTGAGACGAACGACCTTACAGTCGTTTTAAGGATCTTCTAAAAGTTACACACTTAGTTTTTCAGTTTACTTGATTTTTTCAATTAGAAAGGGGGTGGCTCGTAGTTTTTTCTAAGAGACCATTTGCTTACGAATAATTTGACACTACAGTAAGTCATATTATTCTAGTCATCCGCGACAAACAATCTCCGGCTACGAGAACCGCCGGGTGGTACCTCCGCGTTCGACAGTTAGAGATGGTTTTGCTTTCGAAATACAAAATGTGCAACGAACCAGAAAAAAATGCAAATAACTTTATTTTCAGTGTAGAAAAAGAGATACATTGGAGTAAAATGTACAAATTAATTAAATACATATCCTATCATTATTGTAACAAAAACTAAAAAAAATGTGAAATTAGGGTTCTAAGGGCCGTATCGTCAGTCGTTCCTACAATTGTAGGACGCCTTTATGGCCTCCTTGATTTTAATATTTTTCTACTGTTCCGTGTCAGCGCTCTGTTTTGAGGTTATGTTCCAAATATCCATTTGCATCAAATTGTTCAAGCTTTTGATTTATATCTGTTATATAGCCTGAAATTTCCTTCGACTCAAAAGGAAAACATAGCATCACAATAGGACAGCGCTGACGTTGACACAGTATAGTAGAACTCTAGAAATAAATATCTCAGATTTTCTGAGGGATAGAAATGACTATGAAAATCAAGTAGGCCATAAAGGCGTCCTACAATTGTACGAATGACTGACGATACGGCCCTAAGTGTTCAAAATGGCCTCCTCTTTGATCACTGCCAAGTTCAACTTTATCACTTATTGCTTGCACCACATTGATTAACTGCTCCGCAGTGATGTTCCGGAATGCCGCCCTTACTTTATGCTCCAGTTCTCCGCAAGTAACTTACGTCGTTTTATACACCTGATTTTTAATTGTCCTCCAAAGAAAAAATCTAGCGGAGTAAGATCTTGTGATCTAGAACAGGGCTGTCCAACTTCATGTGGCCCAAGGGCCACTTCAAAAAAAAATGCAGTTTGGAGGGCCGCATTATAAAATCTTTCTATACAACATTATTACTGAGTTTTAATGGGTATATACTATACTATATGGTATACAAAAATAGTTTTTCTATTATTTTTATTTATTCAAAAAATATGAAATTACAAAAAAATCAGTGGGACATTTGAGGATGTTGGTTTTCCAATACTAATGCATCAATATTAACATTAATATTTGTTGTTGATAAACGAAGTAACTGAGTAAGTGACTTATCAGAGAGGGAACATCTATACTTTGATTTGATAAATTTCATGTTGGAAAAGCTGCTTTCGCAAAGATACGTGCTTCGCATCATTGATCCCATTGTAAGTCCTAAGTTGGGGTATCGTTCTCCTGGCAGTAACTTAAAAAAGTCCAAGCCAGTTTCAGTTCTTCCTTGGTAAAAGGGATCTGATTGCAAATCACACAATTCCAGTTGAAGGTCTGCTCTGCTTACCTTCTCAACAGAAATTATTAGTGGCTGAGTAAAAACTGAAATGTCGCTTTCGATTTTTTAAAGTCACTAAATCGATTTTTGAATTCTTCTGCAATTGTGTCAATGTATTTTATATGAGGTAAATATGAAACTTCCTCAAAATCCTTCATTTCTTCGAAATGTTCTTTACAAGTTGGAAAAAATGAAAAATCATTTTTTTGTAATGAAGACTTGAAAAGCTTAATTTTATTCTTAAACCCATTTATGTGTCCAAATAAGTTAGCAATATTCTGCTGTTTTCCTTGTAGCTTCAAATTCAATTCGTTAAGGTGAGATGTCATGTCTGTTAAAAATGCAAGGTCTGCTAAAAATTGTGCATCTGCCATTTGATTTTCCAGTTCCGTAGTGTCGGACTTCACTTCATTTTTAAGGAAAATAGGAATTTCTTTGCGTAGAGCGAAAAATCGTTGCAAACACGGCACTTAACCAACGAACATCGGTGTGAAGTAACAAGTCCCCATATGTAGCATCCACTTCGGCAAAAAAATCCCGAAACTTTCTGTGAGTCAAAGCACGATTGCCCCCTCTATACTATAACTATCTAAAACTGTAATGACTCATCGATGTTCACGTGAACATCACTTAACTACCAGTAGTCGGCTGTTCATAGGCGGGGTATGAATGTTTAACATGGGTGAACTAGATTTGTCACATGCTTAATAAAGAGTGGTTTGAAAAATATTGTAAGTCAAAAATTTGGGAATTACCTTTATTCATCGTCGCTTCCACTTACATCTGACAGTAATAAACTGTGTGACTATAACTGGCTCTATGATGGTGTCGAAGTGGTGGTCAAGCTGCCACATTTTTGTTTCTTCCTTCACAACATGACGGATAGCATTCTGCCAAGCTTCGGGCGTTACTAGCTGTATGGAAGTCTCAAGTAAAACCTTAAGGTCTGGCAATTTGAAGGTTGTGTTATGGCGCGCAATATAACCCTTCTCTTGAGCCCAGATGAGCTCTATTGGGTTCAGTTCACAGTGGTAGGGCGGTAACCGCAGCACAGTGACACCACATTGACGGGCCATCTCATCAGTCACGTAACTATATATATATATATATATATATATATAACAATATTAGTTATTTTAACAGCCACTTTCATGAAATTTATTTGACGTAAAGATTTTCCACATAAGCTCTCTTGGTGAACAATACAATGTATCATAGGACAGTTGATGCTGTTTTGTTTCAATAGTCCTGCAAATCCAATTTCAGTCCCTGTCATAGCTCTGGCGCCATCAGTAACAATACAGGAACATTTATCAAATCCCCCGTAGTCTCTCACCAACTTATTCACAGCTTTAAAAATATCTGTTCCCTTGGTTGTACCATGGAGACGAATAAGTCGTCTTGAATAGTTCGGATAAAAATTACAAGCTGGCTAATGTCATACAGATCAGGGCTTTCATCCAGGCATAGCGAAAAATATTTACATTTCTTAACCACGTCACGCAATTTTTTGGATACATGTTCATTGATATGGTAATTGTTTGATGCGATACTGAGACTTTCAAATTTTTTGGCAACTTTTAAGTCATTGAATTGTTTCGCCATTTCTATTGCACACTTTTTGATAAGCACTAAAAGGTTTTTTTGCTTTGGCAATTTCCAGCGCTATTTTGTAAGAGGCGGCAATACTGCACTTGTTATCAGAGTCAGATTTTTTGAAAAAACTTGTTTGTTGTTTTAGTTTTTTCTTGTATTCCGTTATGATAGCCTGCCTCGAGTCCCCTGAATATTGCCGAAACGTTTTTTCGTTTAACGTAGTGTAATGTCGTTTCATATTATACTCTTTAGGAACCGATAGTACTTGCATACAAACAATGCACTGAAGTTTATTATTATTGTTTGAGATTAAATATTCTGATTCCCAACGGTCATTATAAACTCGATATTCGTTCGTTACTTTTCGTTTCTGTGAAGACATATTTCACGGAGTATTTCACTTAAAAAGGCAGTATATTGAAACGCGCTAGCACTAGAACAAAAGTGCCTGTCCCGCTTGATTCAACCTTTTATTATATGGAACATACCCAAGTTGGTAAACCGACTTTCGTTTGAATAAATAATTTTAAACGGAAAACGTGCAACTTCTCTGTATTTAGTCAAAAATCGGTTGCAGAAAGTTAATCTTCGGTTTCGGCAGTCAACGCAAAGATGTTGGTGTAATTGGTACTTGAATGATCGATACTTATAGGTATTTGTGAAGAATTCTTCAAAGAGATGAACAACTTGTCGAATTCTAAATCAATTTGCTGTATTTCATTTTTTTTTCACTGTCGATAAAGTTAGTTGCATTTTTTCTTGCTTCACCGTGAATCAACAGCATCCCAATTTTTCCGTTTCTAGTACAGTTTAACATTGTAAATTAACTACGTAACAAATGAAAAAACTGATGGTATTTTGAATAGCCTAGATTAGGTATTTGTTAAAGTAACCCTAGTAACACCTTGTCACGAATAACTAGAGTAATAGGACTTAGTGCATAGGTATACCGAATGCAGATATGTATTATTGGTTGTTAGGTATGCTCGTTTCTTACAATTATTCAGAAAAATAATGAAAATAAAATGAAGGAATAAGTGGATGAAGGTGTCATCTAAAATTTTTTCATCCTGTGATTGCTTTGTTGCAAAAACAAGATAACAAACTAATTAAACTAATTATTTAAAATTTCAATACAGTAAAAAATCTAGATCAAAAAATAATAATGACTTTATTTGTCAAATATTGACAAGCGAGACGTTGTTGAGTTCAGGATGTCATTCTCGATCGGAATAAGTAAAAATATATAGGGTATCCCATCTAAAAATCGAAAGTTGGAGAAGTTTCCGTTTAAACCGGAAGTACGTTAAAGCAACTGAATATGTCAAAAAATGTAAATTCATCTATAATCCGAAACCGTCAAATTTCGTTTATCAATCTTCAATAATGAAAAAAGTTATAGTGGTGAGCCACTTTGTAGAGTCACCCGGTATGCTCTCTAATTTGCAGATCCTTTTTTATACCAAACCCTCCGCGCAGGCAGAAGCCTAAATGACAGGGCTCCGCGGCTGCTATGAAGAGCTTTATTAATCCAATTCTTAAAGGTTAGTGGAACTGGGAAAAGCAGTCTCATGTAGATTGTTCCACAACCTCGATGCCCTAGGGACGAAGGAGCGGTTGTATCGGCTAATTCTGGATATGCGAAGTTCGAAAAGGTTAGGATGGGAGGTGGAACTCAGGCGGGTCTGCCCGACAGGCACATCGCGCGGCGGCATTATGGAGGATATCTCTTAGGAGCAAAGCTAGAGGTGGAAGAGAGCTAGATCGCGGTCCGCCCTCCGGTGTCCTTT
Organism: Acanthoscelides obtectus; assembly: GCA_963669975.1. NCBI lineage: Eukaryota > Metazoa > Arthropoda > Insecta > Coleoptera > Chrysomelidae > Acanthoscelides > Acanthoscelides obtectus. Next base: position 70,844,789 of record CAVLJG010000010.1, on the reverse strand, counting down.
AGAAAAGAGTAATCTATCAGACGGACAACCCTCCTCTGACCAGCATCCAGCATGGATAATGTAAAACTTATTTGGGCTTTATACAAAGTGAGGTGGTCATATGGAGCAAAGTACTTCTTAGCCCCAAATAAATATCCAGCAGAGGCGGCTATTAAGATGTAATCGTGCCAGATCAAGTCCTCAGTCTTACATTACTTGCCTGCTATTGGTCATTTATTTGTCTGGACGGTCCTTAGGACCTTTGCCCATTTGTCACTGTCTAATGTACTCGTATGTTAGTCGAATCTGAGCAAAGAAAAACATAAGTGTATCAGTTTAAGACGAAACACCTAGGCTTTTTGGCTTAGTACACTTATTAATTTTGAGGTGAACTAAAAACAAATTTTGATTTTTGTAGCTTGACATGATATCTCACCTTTGAACGTAAAGCTCTGCTTTGCAGTACTTGAAGACCTTGCATGTGTGTCTTGGCAAGAAAACACCCAAGCCGCACATGCATAAGTAATGGATGGTGTAACATTCATTTTATATAGTCGAACTTTATTCATCAAACTCAATTTGGAGGATCTACATAACAAAGGATATACATAGTTGCCGAAACGCAATTTGGAATTTTCTTTTCAAAGCTGCTGTATTTTTCTACCACGTCATGCCTTTATCAATGGTGACACCGAGATACTTGGAAGAATTTGTCCATGGTGTACCTTTTCCGTTTAACGAAAGCTCGGCTGGGAAGCCGCGACGTTTTTTAGTATAATAAATAGCCTGCGTTTTCGAATGATTAATTTTAATCAGCCACCGTTCCGCCCACTCTAGGACTTCGTCCACCGCACGTAACCGTAACCCATCGTGAACCAGATCACCAGTACTCGTTCGGGTGATCCAGATGATTGAAGAACTCGTTTTTGGATAGACATAAACAATTACCTTCTATACAAGGAACACAACAAAAATCAGAACATGGTTTGAGAGCAAAAGTGCTCAAATTAAATAAACATTACAACCAAAGTGAAAAGTCGTATCCACAACAATATTCAATAACGACGCTAATTTATGTCTGATATCAAAATGTTAAAATGCATCTTGACGATTTTAGTTTTATTGTCATTTGAATTAGAAACCTAGTAGAAGTATACCGTTACTCAAATAAGTAATAATTCTCAAAATTTCTTGTGCAAATAACATAATAAACTATTAAGATAAAATGTCGATATTAGCTTACTTCAATCCGACAACATCAATACCCACCACGAACTCTGATAGAAATTGTTTACCTAGATGATATATAACAAGAAAATATTAATATACTCAGTGACATTAGAAGTGTTACAACCAGAAAAAATAATTTCTTCAACTTGATTTTTTGGCAATGAGGAAGTCTTACATCAAGAATGAAACGATGGCATTCTCACGAAATAGTCTCCTCCCTAGCATATCCCACACATGTTCGATGGGATTTAAATCCGGGGTGGCCACTGCAAAACATTAACGCCTGCTTCTTGAAGAAGGTCCGTAGTACGACGAGCAATATGGGGACGTGTGTTGTCTTGCTGAAAAAGGACATGTGAGCGGCCCTCTAGATACGGCAGTAAAGTGGTTTGTAGGACATCATCTACATAACGCGTAGCAGTCATATTGCCTTGAACAAAGAGAAGGTATGATCGGCTACCATAGGCAATAGCTCCCAAACCATTATTCCTACACCCCTGTGTACATGCCTCTCAACAGCAAACCCAATATCACGTCGTTCTCCTCGGCGGCGTCTCACCCTTCTACGACCAACGTGCGTCCTTAGAATCGCGATTCGTCGCTGAAGATGTCATTATGCCATTCTGCCTCCTAACGTCGCCGCTCTCTGCTCCAGTTCAAACGTGACAACAGTGGTCCGTAGTCGGAGGAAGCACTAACCGTGGACGGTATGAAAAAGTTCAAAGGCTCGAATGCGGCGATAGAGTGTACGCATAGTAACAGGTTTATCTTCTTCTCCAAACCATTGGTCAGCGATCTGATGGGTAGTAGCAAAACGGTTTCGTAGGGCTAGTTGTCTGAAGCACCTATCGTGACGCTTTGTGGTACGCCTCGGTGGACGAGTTAGCCTTCTTTGTGTTACTCTAGCTTGTTCTATCCACACCCGACACATACACATTACCGTCATTGCGGTACAATTAACACGGCGACCAATTTCGCGATAAGACAAACCAAGATCTGGATAGGCAATAATAATTCTACTCCCTGTCAAAGTCGCTAACATGGTGATAATTTGGACGTCTTTGAACTCGAGGCATTTTGTTATGCTTGACACTCGTAAATGAAAGGACAATAACTAAAAATATCTGTACTAGTCAGCTCTCAGAAACTGCTTTCTTCACAAAAACTAAGATATAACATTTTAACAAAGGTAAACAAAAACAAAGATAAAACGCTGACATTGTTGCCACAGTATGCTTTAAATATAGTCATTATGTTGCAAAAAAACAAGTTGAAGAAATTATTTTTTTCTGGGTGTTAAACTTCTAATGTCACTGAGTATATTATATAACATGTCCTACATAATCGTTACATCCTAACTATAAGTTATGGAGTTACCACACTCAGCAACATAAAGATTACATAAATGTGACATCAATGTATTCAAGTCTACGTAATATCAATATAACAAAAAGTATGTAAATTGTAAGGTGTACGTTTTACATAAAAATGATGTTCATGTAACTCGCGTGTTTAGTGGGTTGTTTTAAACAGATTTGCTTGTGTTGGCTACAATAGGAATGAGATATTGAATAATTAGATTATATGCAAATGGACCTTTTTTGATATATTGATAATTGGTATACATATAGACCCGTATTTATTTTTAGCTATATTGTTATATTTATTCGTTTGCACTTACCTGTTATTTATTAATACTCATTTTTGATGTTTTTAGGGCATATAAGTGTAATTAAACTATTGCCATAATTAAGAAAGTATGTATTTTAGTTATATGATATTCAAAATTATAGAATGCATTATAAAATGTATCCTTATAGTTATATATATATAACTTGAGACGTGGTCATTGTCGTCTAGACCAGTTAGGTGAAAAATTAAAGCTTCCGCCTTTTGTTGGGTACTTCGACAAAAATTTAAGCAAAGAGGAGTCTTTATACTTTTTTATTCTCTCTAGCTTTCAATGGACTTTGCCATCATCATGAGGAGAGTGGTATGTGAGGATGTTGCTAATTGTTGTTTACGTTCAGGATGAGGGAAACACCCAGTAACATGGTGAAAGCTGGATAGATGGTACAACGGTCAAAATTATATAAAATACACACAAATGTGTGACAAGAACAAGTTAAAAACAGATTAAAAATTTTTAGAACATGAAAGCATTACATCGTGAAGCCACTTGATGATTGATATGTGTTCTACTCTGACTCTCTTTAAGCATCTTTTGATGTAAAGATTGACCTATTTTTGTCACTCTATTTGAAAGAGACGGGTCTGGCTCTCTATCACATAAATTATGATCTTTCAAAAAAGCTTTTTGCGCCTTGAAGTATTTAAGTTCCCATGGGGTAAAATTCATATCTTGAATTCAGTTAGTTTTTTTACATTTATGATAATCTTTTTTGGGTTAACTAATCTTTATTGATTATAATTCGTTATTTTAGAATAAAGGTGGAAAATACCAATAGATAATAGATACTGGCTTATACCAAAATAAAGATGATATTTAATATTAGGATTATTGTTAATTACTCTTACTCTTTACCATTCTTATTAGAGGATGACTAGAGTGATAGATCTAAACTTTGGAGCTATGGTATCCTCTTCTTCTTCTACTTGGTTGCTTAAGTGATACTCTTTAATAACTTGATCGAAATATAGATCAGTTTCGTAGTTTGGCCCTAGATAAGCTGCCTCCATTTCTCCGATTCGAACAGTAGCTAGTCGTCTGGATCTCATTGTCAAGTATCCAGTAATACAATCTGATATCCTCAGCAGTTTGATGTACATTACATTATCGTTTTCTTCTTGTTGAAGAGTTTTGAGAGCGTTCCCTTGGTGGATAGCAATGTCTGCTATCATATAAAATCCTTGTAACTCCCTATACTTCTTGAAAATGTAGTTGTCAATTAGAACAAGATGATGATTTCGCTTCCTCAGTTGGACTATATCCCTGCAAATTAATGTTTCTGAGGTGGCAGTTGATTGTTGTGATATTTCAAGGATAATTAAGAAACATGATTTTCTTAGGTCAAAATTTGCAGACATGAAAGATTGAAGTTGTGATAGATATTTTGTGTAAGGACGGAGATCTTCCCAAATTTCTAAAACGTCAGAATTACCCACCGAACCAGAAAAAGTTTTTAGCCTGTTTTTAACCCACTTCTCTGCATTGTCTTCATTGACATGCTTCACCATACACAGTATTATTACTGCCATGATAACAATACAATAATCTTTGTCAGATAGTATTTTTCCAAGTTCCTCGGTTGCTTCAAGATCCTCCATAAGACCTTGATAATGATGGCTTCGCAATAATTTCACTTCATTCTTGTCAATTCTGCGAAAGTCGGGGTCGATTCCTACAAGATTAAGAGTGGATTCAAGGTTAACCCCTTTTATAATAGATTCAGCATCTCCTAAAGATAGTAGCATTCCTACCAGCGATCTAGCTAACTTTCTGCTTGTCATATTGTCTGCATCCTCCTCAGATACCTCATAATCATAAAAATGTGATACATGATAAAGTGCTAATCTAGACCAATACTTCATGTTTTTCTGGGCTAAATCATTGGTTCCATAATAGATGGTCAGCTCCTCCTCTTCCCATTTATTTACCTTAATTCCCACTTTCTCAATTTTGGGATAGAGTCTATGTGTAGATAATGTGGACAAACTACCAGCCTTCCCGGAGAAGTACTTCTTTTTGATAGCAGCCATATCTTGAGAACTGTTTCCACAATCTTATACAATATCTTTCTCTTGTTGAATCAGATTATGCTAACAATTATTATAGAGTAATTATAATAGATATAATCGTGATATCAGTTAATTTTTTTAGTATTTATGATAATCTTTTGCCTTTGAGAATAAAAAAGTATAAAGAGTCCTCTTTGCTTAAATTTTTGTCGAAGTACCCAACAAAAGGCGGAAGCTTTAATTTTTCACCTAACTGGTCTAGACGACAATGACCACGTCTCAAGTTATATATATATATATATATATATATATATTCTAAAATTGAAATATTTATATATTCTTTTACGATAAAACAATGTACAAAAATAATATTGTAATTACAATAATTTATAAATAAATAAAATAAATATTCGTTTGCGTGCTACAGTTGATTTTTAATAACATCTGCATTTTTTTATATATTCTATGACGGTAACTGCACAACTTAGCTCTGAAAAAATGCAAAATTTCGTTTAGTGCATATATAGTAAAATCTTATTGGCTATGCACAATGACAGCTGTAGGGCTAGTATCGCACTTTTATAGTAGCAACCTGGCAAACTAGAAAATTCAAATAATATTGACTTTATTGACAGCACGATGACAAACATAGCTTACAAATGCTTACATCGGTAAGGTTATTACGTAAAAAACAAATGAGGCATTGGAAAGCGGCTCTTATGTGTTTACATCAAGGGACAAATTCATGGATTATCTGACGGTATACAGTGCTACTAACCACTCAATAAATTCTTGCTTGAAACGTTTAGAGTTTTTATAAGTGTTGTGGTTTTGATTTTGAGGCGAATATTATAAATGACCACCATATTGTTGCATACTATAGTTTTATCAAACTGCCATACTTGAATTGTAAAGTTGTTCAGTATAATCGAAAGGAAAACAAGGTAGACAACATGGTATTTGACGTTCAACTTGGTAAGAATTAGAACAAGCTCTTATTGTGTTCAGAAACTCAAGAAGAACTTGTGTGACGTCAAATTCCGGTTTTATACTGTTGAAATCTGGCCATGAACTCAATTCATGGACTTATTGTCAATGTAAAACGGATAGAACTCGCTCACGATAAGGATATCACATGGAGACTAGACATAGGAGGTTAAACTCATTGAATGGGGCTAAAGCCAAAAATGTCGACCACGAAGTGAGTTGGCACACTGCGTACCAAATGAATTTCAGGTGCTGCACATAAGGTCATCTCTATCTTATGTACAACTAGGAATGCGAGGTACTGAATCTGGGAACCTATCCATCGTAGAAGCTTGCGGCAAAAGGAGCTCTGATAAAACGGCTAAGAGAAAAACCTGGAAAATATTTTCAAGTTTCTGAAGTGGCCCTGCGTAACTGCAATCTTGAGTTATGTTTCTGTGAATTCCGCTATATTAATCTAACAAAAAAATATCTGATCTTCAAAGTCGAGGATAGTGTGAACTTTTTTGTTTGATAATTTTTGCTGTATATCTAAAAATAAAGTGGTGGGGAATATTCAAAGGTTTCCGTAAAAAACACCCTGTATCTTCGAAACTGCTGAGCCGATTTTAACAAATTTGGGCTGATTGAAAAGAGCTATTCTTGGGCTACAAATGTAATATTTGAAGTTTTGATAGTTTCACATGTGGCCACTATAGGGCTTTTTTCGACATTACGATAGAAATAGTTAATTTTCTCAAAAAACTTAAATGCATTGGCATGATTCTTTTTTTGACAAAGTAGCTAAATGTAGTCTAAACAACCTCGCGGAAACCGCATCTCGATATCTTTAGGCCAAAGAGAATTTTACCACGAGAATTTTTATTATTTTCAACTAATTTTTGTGCAATTCTTTTTTATTCATCAGGATAAAATCACCTTTTTGAAAATATTACAAAATATCGCTAAAAGGTAAGTAATGTTAATAACAAAAGGCACATTTTTTGTTTAAATGCATATTCACTATGGGTATATACGAAAGAGATAATAGAAGCAGGCCAAGGAATACAACAAAACAAATACCTAATCAAAACATAATATTTTTGGTGCTTACCAAATGCGCTTTACGAATGATGAAGCTGTTGATATGCTTGAAGTTTATTTTGGAAAATCCGCATTGGTTGCGTGAAGTTCAGCACTAAGTGCGTTGGAGTTTAAATGTGCGGTGTGGCATACTGGGAGACAGAACTATTGGGCCATATTTTTTTCGAGCAATCTCTAAATGGTCTTTCTTGACTTTTTGGACACTCGATTACCGCTGCTGTTGGAAGATCTGCCACTGAAAACACGGCAAAGCTTGTTTTTGCAGTTGGATGGTTGCCCAGCACATTTTGCTAGTATTTCACGAGAGCATATTAATGCAGTATTTCAACAGACGTGGATTGTAAGAGGAAGTCTGTTTCCATGGCCTTCGCGATCACAAGTCTTAACTTGTCATGATTTTTATTTATGGGGACGGTTAAAGGACATCGTGTTTCAGACTCGACCTACAACCAAAGAAGATATGAAAAACCGGATTCGTAATGCGATACGTAATATACCGAGAGCCGAAATTGGAGTTGCAGTTTTGTTTTCTTGTTTAAATCGGTCCTTTTTAGGGCCACAAGTTAATAAGTCCAGAAAAATTAGTTTAGAAAAAAAATTAAGGGATGATTTCTGTATATGATTATCTGTGGCCTGAATTTTAAGTTAGGAAGAAGATATGGAGATGCGGTTTTCGCGAGCTTGCTTAGATGTCATTGAGCTACTTTTTCATAAAAAACATACCAATGCATTTAATTTTGAAGAACATGTATTTTTTGTTAGGTTAATAAAGTTACGCTCCCCTAGTGACCATTTCAGAAACTTGAAGATTAGTTAAAAAAGGTAAAAATTCAAGGGGTTTTTGGAATAAAATTTTCTTTGGCCTAAATCTTAGGTTAGGAACAAGATATAAAGATACGGTTTTCGCGACCTTGTTTAGACATCATTTAGCTACTTCTTCATAAAAAAATCATACCAGTGCATTTAATTTTTTTTGAGAAAATTAACCATTTCTGTCGGAATGTCGAAAAAAGCCCTCTAGTGGCCATATGTGAAACTAACGAAACTTCAAATATTATAGCATTTGTAGCCCAAGAATAGCTCTTTTCAACTAGCCCAAGTTTGTTCAAATCGGCTCAGACGTTTTGACGATACACGGTGTTTTCTACGGAAACCTTTGAATACTCCCCACCACTTCATTTTTAGAGATACAGCAAAAATTGTCAAACCAAAAACGGTCAGATTATCCTCGAATTTAAAGATCAGGTATTTTTTGTTTGGGTCAATATAGCGGAATTCTCAGAAACTTTTTTAGATTCAAGATTGCAGTTACGCCCCCTAGCGATCATTCCAGAAACTTGAAACATTTTTCCAGGTTTTTCTCTTGGCCGTTCTAGTAATACGTGTTTTTGCTTTTTTGTCGCAAACCTCCACGATGCATAGGTTCCCAGATCAATACAAACGCTCTACGCCCACTAGATTTTCGACAACTACACCATTCTTGGTAACAGGATTGGCTTCATACGAATATTTGCATCACTTACGCTGTTTAACCTTCTTTCTCTAGACTTCGTAGGACAGCAGTAGTGTATATTTGACAAAAATTAGATGGTTGCCATTTTACATTACCATTATCCACGTTGCCAGTTGTATTCTCCTCCGTATACGAATGCGATACTAACGCTAACGGTAATAGTATGGGGCCAATAAAACAACTTGCCTAACAGCATGGTAAATCAATATGTCAATTAATCACTTGTGCAGCTACCCTTAATAACGTCTCATCCTTAATCTACTATTTACAACTTGAGCATTCTTCTCATATGTATAATGTATCTTATATTTGTTGACTTAGTAGAAGATCACACCCGTTTTATTTGTATCACTGTAACACTTCATCAGTGTACACTGACTATATTTGAGAGCTACATATTGAAGGTTTGACCGTAGGTAACCTTGGGGTTTGCATCGTCTTGTTCATCAGAAATGTTATTTTCTTCTGTCTCACTGAAAAAAGAATCAAAGTTTAGTTTTACCATCTTCATTAGAAGAAAAACTGAAAAAAACAGAAAACGGCGTCATTGATTCTATACTTCCTATGTCATTGTTGGAGATTTCAAAGAAAAGGGAGTCAAGTCATTTCAAATGGTGGAATCGAATCGTGGATACGTAGGTTTACTTTACGATGAATCTTCGACCTCTACATATCAAACTATATAAAAAAATTCCTTGACAGATGTAGAGGAAACATGTGTCTAACAGGTGCATAATATTGAGATCATCAGCTTCTTAATAAGCATTTCACTGACACCAAGTATGCAACAATTCCCAACCATTTACCGCACATATAGCTTCCAACCTACGATATTCAACCCCTCCAAACAATTTCTGAAAATGAGCTATCTGAAGCGTTGTAACACTATATTCCAGCGTTTTTTTTATTTTTTTGTCCGTAGTCCCACCGTCACCGACAACCAAAATGATATAATCGAACTTCAGTTCACAAGCCTTTGTTTTTTAAAGATAACTTCATCACACAAGTTCGTGTTTCCCGGCTGTCAGTCCGTTTCTGTTGCATACTCATGCGTAATAAGCACTGAGTCAATCTACTCGACGAAATATTCATAGAGCCATCATATACTGAGTAACCAACAAATTAAAGGTTAGGCGAAATGGGTGGGCACATTTAAAGATCATAAAATTCAGGAAACGATACGTGTATATACAGGGTGTCCAAATAGTGTGTCAAAGCTCAATATCTGTGTTAGTATTAGAGTTGCAGAAAAAGTTAAATACAAAAGTTGTAGGCAGAGCTAAGGGTTACAACAAAAAATTATTTTTAGCTATACAGGGTGTTCCACAGATTACTGGCAATATACATTTTTTTAAATTTGACACCCTGTATTTCTGTTGATTTTCAGAAGTTTTTTTTCTTGGTCGTTCTGCCAATGTATGGTATCCGGGATTTGTACTGGGTATTTCGGACTTTTTCCTTAAAATCATTATACGTATCTCAAATAACACTTTAGAGTGATGGAAACAGTAGTAGGCATTCATATCTAACGTTTTTTCTGTACATATTGAGACATATACGGTGGATCAAAATAGAAAGATGTAATTTTCTCGAAAAATTTAAATCAAACACCCTGTATCTTATAACTCTGTTCAACGCCTCTCGTAGTGCTATTCCAGTTTTATTAAGCATTACCTATTCCCAAATATAGTATTTTCTGAGATAGGTTTTCCATGTTTTATAAGTGAAAACCATAATTTTAGAATTATTAGGAAAATATCCGTCAGTCATGCTATTAATAAAAAAAAAACTGTGACTATATGAAATATGTCGCTGAATGGTCAAAAAATGTAATTAAACACATACAACGGCTACTATAACAAAAAACACTATACGTATCTCTGCTAAAGAACCTTAATAACTAAAAATAACTACAATTTGGTAACATTTATGATAATTATAACTAATTAAATCTATTTATCTACTTAATTAATTGTTCAAAGTGCCCACCACCTGCATCAATACAGGCCTGCTACCGACTTTTAAATGATTCGGCAACATTTCTTAACATTTGGTGGTCAATGCTCTGAAAAACTTCCTGTATTCTGTCTTGCTGTCTTGCATACTAGCTCTTGTCATAGGTGGAGTCTTATAGACCTTTTCTTTAACGTAACCCTAGAGAAAATATAATATAATAAATTTTTTGATTCGTCGGCGAACAGAAAGATTTAAAAAAAATCTTTCGTTTTCGCTTAGCTCTTGCTGTAATTAGGGGTGCATTTTGAAGTATACTGTGCACGGATGATCTGTTAATATCTAAATCTTTTGAAATACGCCAAACACTTACATGGGGATCTTCAGTTACACGGAGCATAACTTGAAACATTATCTTCCTATAAAACTGGTTTCACCCATAAGATCATCGAGATTTTCCTACACGGTTGTCTGAAGTCTGGACTATATTATATATATATATATATTTTTTCCTACTTGTTGTTATATATATATATATATATATATATATAAAGAGAATATGATCATGCGGAGAAAGGTATATAACAACAAGTAGGAAAATAATGGGCAAAATCCGCAAAAAGGAGGAAAGTGGATTCGAGCAGAAAATAGGATAGGTAACCCGAGCGATACGTATTTCCGGATACGGGTGTAACCTGAAGAAACGAAGTTGTTATACACCTTTCTCCGCATGATCATATTCTCTTTGTAGATCCTTTGGGCTTGAAGTACCACAGCAAGTGGCTATAACCGGCCGCGTGGTGGTGGTTAGACGTCTCCTTGAAAATTCGAGGTCGTATAGCCATTTTATACAACAATGTTTAGGTTGGCTCTTGTTGTGGACTTCGTGTGTCGTTTTTTTCCCCCTCCAACTTCGTTCCCTCAGGTTACACCCGTATCCGGATGTGTGGGCATGTGTATCTACTTTTTTAGTTTCATATGTGCATTCATTTCGGGCCTGATGAAGCCAACCAGCGGAAATACGTATCGCTCGGGTTACCTATCCTATTTTCTGCTCGAATCCACTTTCCTCCTTTTTGCGGATTTTGCCCATTATTTTCCTACTTGTTGTTATATACCTTTCTCCGCATGATCATATTCTCCTTGTAAATCCTTTGGGCTTGAAGTACTACAGCAAGTGGCTATAACCGGCCGCGTGGTGGTGGTTAGACGTCTCCTTGAAAATTCGAGGTCGTATAGCCATTTTATACTACAATGTGTAGGTTGGCTCTTGTTGTGGACTTCGTGTGTCGTTTTTTTCCCCCTCCAACTTCGTTTCCTCAGGTTACACCCGTATCCGGATGTGTGGGCATGTGTATCTACTTTTGTAGTTTCATATGTGCATTCATTTCGAGCCTGATGAAGCCAACCAGCGGAAATACGTATCGCTCGGGTTACCTATCCTATTTTCTGCTGGAATCCACTTTCCTCCTTTTTGCGGATTTTGCCCATTATTTTCCTACTTGTTGTTATATATATATATATATATATATATATATATATATATATATATAACTTGAGACGTGGTCATTGTCGTCTAGACCAGTTAGGTGAAAAATTAAAGCTTCCGCCTTTTGTTGGGTACTTCGACAAAATTTAAGCAAAGAGGACTCTTTATACTTTTTTTAATTCTCTCTAGCTTTCAATGGACTTTGCCATCATCATCAGGAGCTGCAATTACAATGATAACAGTAGCAACAAAGGTGTAAAATGAATTTAAATTGACTCAACTTACAGTAGTATGTGAGGATGTTGCTAATTGTTGTTTACGTATAGGATGAGGGATTTTTTAAATAATTTTTAATCTGTTTTTAACTTGTTCTTGTCATATTTTATATAAGTTTGACTACTGTACAATCTATCCAGCTCTCACCATGTTACTGGACGTTTCCCTCATCCTATACGTAAACAACAATTAGCAACATCCTCACATACTACTGTAAGTTGAGTCAATTTAAATTCATTTTACACCTTTGTTGCTACTGTTATCATTGTAATTGCAGCTCCTGATGATGATGGCAAAGTCCATTGAAAGCTAGAGAGAATTAAAAAAAGTATAAAGAGTCCTCTTTGCTTAAATTTTGTCGAAGTACCCAACAAAAGGCGGAAGCTTTAATTTTTCACCTATATATATATATATATATATATATATAATTTTTGTCACTTGCTCCTAGCGCATAAATCACATCAACCATTTCTTGTGCAGAAAAAATCATTTTATTTCTAAGCGAAACTAATACAAGCACAACTTGACTACTGAAGTTTACGATGACATGTTTGTCAAAGAAACGTGACCAACCTATATTTTCCTAATAAATCCAATAGTATTATAGTTTTCACTTATAAGACATGGAATGTCTCAAAAAATACTAGATTTAGGTATAGGGAAGGCTTAATAAAACTGAAAAGGCATCAAGAGACCCAAGAGATATAACATACAGGATGTTGCATTTAAATTTTCGGAGAAAATTACTTCTTTCCGTTTTGATGATTTAAACGAAAAAGTGGCCATATGTAGTCCTTTCACTGAAAAAAAGCAGTTACGTCATATTTAGAGAATTTGAATGGCAACCTTAATGCAAAATAGATCCTAAATTGGTACGTGTAGTTTGAATTTCCCGGGTACATTTATGTCGGTAAGAGTTTTCTGTGTTGTGACATTGTCGCAAAGCTTGTTAAGTAATTACGTCAACGGCTGATGTTTATTTGTGGTTTATTTCCTAGGATCTAGTAGTTTTAATCAATGTGACAACTATGTGCATCACTGTCATTATTTGATTCAGTGAATATACTGTATTCCGAAATACCCGTTACAAACCCCCGAAACCATACATAGGCAGAATGGCCAAGAAAAGGCGCTTCTAAAAATCAACAGAAATACAGGATATCCCATTTAAAAAATAGTACAACTTTTGTATTTAAGTTTTTTCTGCAACTTTAATAGTATCGAAGATATTGAGCTTTGACACAGTATTTGGATACCCTGGATAAAAACAATTAAGTCATCATTTACAAGTTGATGTCGGGCTCGAGTTAGTTACCTATTTATTGCGCCTGCTATAGTTGGTACTAGCCTCCACGACGATGCACAAGGATTTTTCTTTTTTTACCCCCACTGGACCGATTTTCAAAACCTACAAAGCATTTGCGTGCTCGACATGGTAGTAACCCTGTGTGAAAATTTCATCAAAATCTGGCCGGTACTTACCATGTTATAGAAGGGTCAAGTATTAGCGGACAGCCAGACAGGCAAAACGATTTTCGTGGCAATATTATAGTGTTTGATGATACCAATATATGAACAAATATTAATTACCTGTAGGGATTGTGCCTTGGTAAAAATAGCGATTTTGGACAGTCTCTCACATATGGCCAACATTCTCGAGAAGCACCGTTTTTTCCGCTACCCAGATTTTCAGCTTCCACGTATTCGTTTAGTATGTCAGCGTAAGGGGATTTACTAGCGCTGAAAACAAATGAAATCAAATAATTTTACTTAATACCGAAAACTACAATACTGTAAATGCGCTGCAATAAGTCCTATGCATCAAATTATACTAAGTGACATATAAATCCGAACACCCAGCTTAAATGGTTTTATTTTAATAAAATTTTGTATAAGTACTTAATGAAGCATAATAAGTAAATGATAAAAATTTCAAAATGATTACACTGCTATAAAGCCCTTTGACCTTTAATAATGTGTGGATGCACCCTGATGTGCTACGCATTCTCCAACGCGCCTAGGCATGCTTCCGATCAGGTGGTCAATGTCCTCCTGTGGTATCTCATTCCAGGCAACCACCAACTCCTCTCGAAGTGCTTCTAGAGTCTGAGGAGGACGTTGCAAATTGAGCAATCTCCTACCCATCATATCCCACACGTGCTCAATTGGGGATAAGTCGGGAGATCTTGGTGGCCATGGCAACAATGTGACATCATTATGTTGAAAGAAGTCTATTGTGACTCTTGCAACATGTGGTCGGGCATTATCTTGTTGGAATGTTGGATCTGCCAGGGTGTCAAGATCGGGTAAAAGATGGGGTTCTAGAACTTCGTGGATATAACGCTGCGCGTTCATGTTACCTCTGATGAAGATTAAAGGTGACCTGGAACCATAAGCTATAGCACCCCAAACCATAACTCCAACAGTGTGATGAACATGTCTTTCAACAAAAAACTGTGGATTCCTCCTTTCACCACGTCGCCTTCTACCCTGGCACGACCATCGTGCATGCCTAAACAAAATCGAGACTCGTCACTAAAGACAATACTGTTCCATTCCTGATCCCAGAGTGACCGTTGTCTGCACCACTCAAGGCGATTACATCGGTGTTCTCGAGTTAAAGGGAGGACCCAGTGTGGCCGGTATGAAAACAAGCCAAAACTTCTCATTCGTCGGTAAACACTTCGCATGCTAATAGGTCTTCCGTGTTCTGCAAACCATTGGACTTGGTAGTGGAGAAACGGTCCCTTAAGGCCAATAATCTTAGACGGCGATTTTCACGGTCTGTTGTTCTACGGCGGCGTCCAGTGCCCCTTGCTCTTTGCGTACGGCCTTCTCGAAGCCATGCCTGACAACACCTAACCACAGTGTCTACACTTCTTTGCACTCTAACTGCAATTGCCCGAAAAGAAAGTCCAACTTCCCGAAGTCCCACTATACGGCCCCTATCAAACTCACTAAGTTGACGAAATCGTACAGGTCTCCGTACTCTAGGCTTCGTAACCGATCGTAAAGGATGTCAAGAACCAAAATCCGCCAACGTTGATTCTTTACTGCGACTGAAATATACATTTTTAGAGCGTTAGTGAATTAAAAAAAGCAGTATAAAAACCGGAATGTCCAACTGATGTGGCTGAAAATTTTTTCACTTGTTATTTACAGTAAGATAAATACATTCACCAACTTTTATTAAAATAAAATGATTTAAACTGGGTGTTCGGATTTATATGTCACTTAGTATATAAAAGTCTTTAGGGGAAGGAAACTTTTATATTTGTTTTAAAAAGTTCGATAGAATATGATACTTGACATATATATAACTTCATAGAATAAATGAGTATTTCTTATAATATTCGGCTTAGAAAAACGAAATACAGGGTGGACCAGAGAGACGTTCGAATTTTAAAACCGCATTGCTCGCGACAGACCCGCGGGAGCTTGGTGCTCGGAAATTTAGTCGCCATGAAGCGCTTCACGGGTGAGCAGCGTGCGATCTGTGTTAAGGCTTATTTAAAAAATGGAGATTCGTGCACTATTGCGCGGCGTCTCTTTCGCTCTGAGTTTAGTTTACATGATCTAAATCAATGTCCTAGTGAAAGTGTGATCAGGTCGTGAGTCAGAAAGTTCGAGTCTAGCGCTTCTCCACTGAATCAGAAACCTGCGGGCCGTTCAAAGTCAATTCGAACGGCGCGATCCACAGTTATCATCCCGAAAGAGATCAGCTGAGCTCGCCATATAGGATGCAGGAATTGAAACCGCAGGACCAACATCTACGTCGTGCGTTTGCCGAAACAATGTCAGAGCGCTTTCCAAGTTTGAACAACATCTCTGATAAAGCTCATTTCATTTTAGTGGATTTGTCAACAAGCCAAATTACTGGTACTGACCGCAGAAAATCGGACCATATTTCTTCGAAAACGAGCAAGGCCAGACTGTAACAGGAAATTCTAATCACTACATAGCAATGCTACGTAACTTTTTCTTTCCACAACTGCATAATTTTGAAGCCTATCATAGCAGGAGCGGGTTTTAACAAGATAGAACTACATCCCATACCACCAACGAGTCTTAAGCAGTTGTAAACGAAATGTTTAGTGGAAAATTGATATCGCGACGAACAGACATTCCGTGGCCTACCCGGAGCGCAGATCTCAGGCCACTGGATTTTTTTTTTCTGGAGATACCTCAAGAGCTGTGTTTACGCCAATAAATCGACGACGATTGCCTAGCTCAAGGACAACATTTCCGAGGAGATGTCCGCTATCCCACGCGCATTGTGCCAGCGAGTTGTCACGAACTTGAAGTCGAGATTCGAGGAGTGCGCACATCTCGATGGCTCACATCTCAATGATGTTACTTTTTAAAAATAAAATGGCCATCTGTCTCCTTTATTAAAAATATAAATTATCTTCCACATGCTTTGTAGTTTTTTTTTTATGATTTTTTAAAATCCGCTCAACTCATTGGCCCACTCTGTACATTTATTTTGAATAAAATCGATTTTCAAAGGGAAGAATCAGAACACTTTGCACGCTAGATATACTGAAAAATCCAAATATCATTGACGATACAGGGAGGAACATCAAATCTTCGATGTAAGCCCAGATATTATGATAGACATAAAAAGAAAGAATGAGTAATACTTAAATACTCTTCCTTTTCAGTGAAGTCATTCAAAACTAAGCTCTTTATCTAATATCGTATTCTTTCTTACACATCTACAAGGGAATCGTACGTTGATGATGCCTTAGGTTACGTCCAATTCA